>CM077645.1:67428349-67850849 GCA_039707465.1 Rhabdophis nuchalis
ATAAGCTTCCTGCCTATGCAGGGGGTTGGACTAGATGACCTACAAGGTCCCTTCCAACTCTGGTATTGTATTGTATTGTATTGTATTGTATTGTATTGTATTGTATTATTATGTATTGTATTGTATTGTATTGTATTATTGTTCAGAGTGAACCAGACTGAGTTAGCAAGGCATGATATACATTTGGGATGAATAAAACTAAGAAATCAATTTAGCATTTAACTAAATTCAATGCAGTTCCACTGAGATAATGTGTTTTCAATTTTAAATATGTCACTTAAAAGAAACTCTAAGTACTCATCTTGGCTTAATGTGATTGTTTCTTCGTTAAATGATATAACACAATTTGTTAAGTGAGATATACCACCCAACTTTATAACCTTATAACCTATTTTGGCCGCAGTTGTTAAGTGAATCATTGCAGTTAAGTGAATCATTCAGTCATTAAGTGAATCCAGCTTCACCCATTTACTTTGCTTGTTGGAAGCGGTCTGGGATGGTTACATATGGCAATCATGTGACCCTGGGATAGTGCAATTATCATAAATACATGCCGGTTGCCAAATGCCCAAATTTCGATCGTGTGATGCTGGATTCGGCAACGTTTTCAAATCCAAGGACCAGTCATAAGTCCCTTTTTTCAGTGTCATTGTAACTTTGAATGGTGGCTAAATGAATAGTTGTAAGTTGAGGACTACTTGTAGTGGTTAAGGCATCAAGCTAAAAACTGGGAGACTTTGAGTTCTAGTCCTGCCTTAAGCATAAAGCCAACTTAGGTCGATCATTTTCTCTCAGTCCTAGGAAGGAAGCAGTGGGGAGGAAAAATCAATTCTGAAAACAGTTTGCCAAGAAAACCGCAGGGACCTGTCCAGCCAGTCACAGAGAATCAGTGATTGAATGGAAGGGGAAAAATGATGGGATAGTAAGGGATAAGGAGTGAAATCTTTACCTATTTCTGTACAGCTTGGACTGTGATAAAGAATCTGTTGAGATTATTGATGGACTCCGATATGGTTCATATCCACTTGGAAGAACTTGTTCTAGTGCCTATCTCAACTATACCTATACATCAACTTCCAACATAATGACAATAGTGCTGCATAGAGATTCAGATGTTTCAGGAAATGGGTTCTTTGCTCGTTACCAATCTATTCCACCAGGTAAGGTTATTTATGTAATTCATTTAGCATGTATCCTGTTAATGATGTAATTTAGGGATTCAATATTATTTTAAACTAACTTCTATTTAGTTTTATACTGGATAGGGCCATTGGTTCATACGGATATTTCAACAGCCTATCTTCGTGAACAAAATGATCTTTGTCATCTTTGAACTTTCTGAAATTGAATAATATTTAAATAAATGAAACAAAATAAGAACACAACAATATAACAATAATATAATTAATTAGAAGAAGCATCAGATGCAACAGAGCAGAACACAACTAATTTAATTTAATATTTAAACTAGGAGAATCAACAATGTTTTAAAATGGCGCTAGATTATGGGCAGTGTACCAGTTGTATTGAAAGGTTCCTGAGTTGAAATGGTATAATAGAACATATTTTCTCTAATTGTGTCTTACAATGTATTTAAAATGCCTGGAGAAATGCCTTTTTTTAAAGTTCAAAAATAGATAAATAGAATGCAGATCTTATTTTCAAGTCATTTAGAATTACAAAAGTAAGCCTAAAAATCTTAAAAGAAGTATTCGATACAACCTTTTCAATACTGGTATAATCCAGTTTGGTTGTACTAGTTTGTTCAACAGCTACACTTACTATATTTCAGTAGAAGCCTCACTATATGTAATCCAATCATGTATGTTCAATAGGCATAAATCACTCAGCCCTTGTCCTCCCCATGTTACCCATCGCTGTTACGAGATTTCAGATTTGGTTCCAAAGCAGCCAATGACTGCTTGCCACCAGATGACTGATGCAGGGGCCAGAGGTAGGTAGGAAAGAGGGTGGGGATACAGCCCACTATCTTCCCCTGTGCCATGCAACGTATGGGTTTCTGGGAAGTATAGTTGGAAGGTGAAGTGGTACTGAAGTCTAATTGCATTCTTTGACAAAGTAACAAAATCAGTGGACCAGAGGAATGCTGTTGATATAATTTACCTGGACTTCAGTAAGGCATTTGATAAAGTAGACCATAACCTACTATTAGATAAAGTAGAAAATTGTGGGTTAGACAGCACCACCACCAAATGGATTCGTAACTGGCTGACCAACCGCACTCAACGTGTAGTCCTCAATGGAACTGCATCTACATGGAAGGAAGTATGCAGTGGAGTCCCCCAAGGCTCTGTTTTAGGCCCAGTACTCTTTAACATCTTCATCAACGATTTGGATGAGGGGATAAATGGGGAACTCATCAAATTCGCAGACGACACCAAGCTGGCAGGAATAGCCAACACTCCAGAAGATAGGCTTAAGATACAGAAGGATCTAGACAAACTTGAACATTGGGCACTGTCTAATAAAATGAAATTCAATTGTGAAAAAAGTAAGGTCCTACATATAGGCAAGAAAAACCAAATGCACAAGTACAGTATAGGTGGTACCTTGCTCAATAGTAGCAACTGTGAGAGGGATCTCGGAATCCTAGTGGACAACCATTTAAATATGAGCCAGCAGTGTGCAGCAGCTGCCAAAAAAGCCAACACAGTTCTAGGCTGCATCAACAGAGGGATAGAATCTAGATCGCGTGAAGTGTTAATGCCACTGTATAGTGCCTTGGTAAGGCCACACTTGGAATACTGCATACAGTTTTGGTCGCCACGATGTAGAAAAGACGTGGAGACTCTGGAAAGAGTGCAAAGAAGAGCAACCAAGATGATTAGAGGACTGGAGACTAAGACATATGAAGAACGGCTGCAGGAACTGGGTATGTCTAGTTTGATGAAGAGAAGGACCAGGGGAGACATGATAGCAGTGTTCCGATATCTCAGAGGGTGCCACAAAGAAGAGGGAGTCAAACTTTTCTCCAAGACACCTGGGGGCAGGACAAGGAGCAATGGGTGGAAACTAACCAAGGAGAGAAGCAACTTAGAACTAAGGAGAAATTTCCTAACAGTAAGAACAATTAACCTCTGGAACAGCTTGCCTCCAGCAGTTGTGAATGCCCCAACCCTGGAAGTCTTTAAAAAGATGTTAGACAGCCATTTGTCTGAAATGGTATAAGATTCCTGCCCATGCAGGGGGTTGGACTAGAAGACCTACAAGGTCCCTTCCAACTCTGCTATTGTATTGTATTGAAGTGGCCAGATCTTCCCCAAATTTCACTCCCATAATTGTCACAGCACCTAGCATTCTGTAAGCTAAGCCATTTGAGTTTCCTCAATTCAATAACTGTTGCCCTACACACTTTCCAATTTCACACAATTTAAGGTTACAAACAAATAAACCAACGAGTTTTAGTAGTATGCAAATTGGATGAAAGTAATAATCATCATGTTTAATGAAATTGTTTTATTGTGTTCACAGAAGTGACACCTACTACACCAGTTTCTACAGCAGTTTCTACTTCCAAATATACAAGTAAGATATTATTCTTTTTTCTCTGATATTGTTTAGTTGATGAGCTGTAAAGAGTTAAACCTTCACTGGAGATCATAGGTAAAGTTATCTAGGAATAAACCCACAAATGTTGTACAAGTATCATGGCATGGAGGTAGGAGAATATGAATCTACTACATGAGATGAATTAGGCATGTTTATTTGCTTTGTAAAAAATATGAGAAGCTGGATTTACCTATCCCTCAGTTTGGATCAAAGTAGCAGCAGGCATATTAGAATAAAGTTTTCTCGAGTTTTGTTGTTCTCTTGTGTGTTCTTGGAGTGTCAGAATCTAACATTTCATAATCGTTTGACTAGCTTAACAGGTGTCAAACTGGTGGCCTGTGGGGCGGATGAGTCACACACAGGCCATGTCCACCCCAGCTCTGAAAACAGGGAAAATGTCACAAAACGTTTTGTGATGTGGCGAGTTTGACATCTGTGAACTAGGAAGTACTTTCCTTCTCTGCAAGGGATTGTATACCTAAGATTTAGAAATATTATGTTTTCACCATTTATATGTCTAAATCAAGCAACAAATTAAAGTCTAATAATACTATTAGATAGCATAGCTATCATGAATGGCATTTTGAATCAATTTCAGCATTAGCTTAATGAAATGGTTCTATTTACAGACCAATGCTGCTATAATTGCTTAACAATGTAATGAATATTTAATTACAAATCAGTTTTCCTTTTACTTGGTTTTAAGTAAATCTTCCACCCCTTTTTAAACTGAATTTAGATTACAGGCTTACTCCTTTTTTCCTACTTTAGAGTCTACTTTTGAAATTTAGAATGAGAAATTTAGAAGTGCAGAAGTTTGAACATCTATCTTAGGAGCCCCTGAAATCTTCATTTTTCCCACAGAAAATCTTGCATTTATTTCCTTTTCATGGTTCCTAGAGATATAATACCATAATATATATTATGGTATTATATCTCTAGGAACCATGAATAATTATAATTAATAATTATAGTTATTAATTATAATTAATTTGACATGTGAGAAATACATTTCATATATAGTACTTTAATATGGTATTGTCCTATTTGTTTGAGAGGCAAGGATTCAAGCTGACCACAGTTATTCTTGATCCAGATCTTTGAATTTCTTAGTTGCATGTAAACTTGTGAAGTAAAGTTATCCAGCACTAAAATCCTAAACCAATAAAAAAGAAAAAATATTCTCATTATCATTGTGTTGATAGAAGAAGATGTGTTGGTTATTGTAAATTGAACTGCTAAACCACTAGTTTGATGAAGATATTCACCTTTGTTGTATTTTCAGACTCCCAGTTTGCATTATAGATGCAAGAACTATATCTTTTCTTTTTAGAATCTCAGTTGCAAAATATATTTGTAAGAATCTGAAGCGTTTTGGAATCATTTTTACATAACTGATAGTCTTCTCCAAGCTAGTATGCTGGGATAACAGATTGAGGAAGGCTTAAGCATGACATTTATCCTTTGACACAATTATGAAAAGATATTAGGGATTAAGTTGTGGCATGATAAAGTAGTTTCTTTCTTGGTTTTGACTGAAACTTAATATATGGTGACAATACAATACTAAGTTTAGTTTTGTATTATGTACAAACTAATACACAAAGAAGTGATTTCAGGTAGGATTCATCTAACATTATTTTGATTATGTAGAACATGAGCATTTATAAAAATGAATTGTTTAGCTTCCAGAGAGAAGTGGAATTTGACATTTTAGGTAAAGTAATAAAAGTTTCACTGAAACCAATTACTGTGTTAAGGCTTGTGATTATCCATTTTTTTAGTTCAAAGGTCCATGACTGTACTTTTTAGAAAACAATGATCAACTTCTCTTACTGCAATAAAGCACCCAAAAAAATTGGTTGATGATTGGGTGGTTTGCACTACTGGCCTATGGATCTCTCTCTCCCCCCCCCCCCCCCCATATTTCTGAAAAGATGAAATGTTCATAACTGTTTCTGATAAACCCACTTTTCTATGCATTATTTGATTTGGACGCTTCTACTCTCAGAAAAAATGAAAGTCTCCTTTGCTGGCTAAGTAGAACAGAGTTTATTTGGTTCACAAGCAGATTCAAGAATTAAATAATAGTAATACTTGGATGTATTTGCATTTTGCTTAACATTTCTCTGTGTTATTATTTAGGACTTTCATGTTTTGATGGATTCATGGTTGCAAGGATTAGCATAACCTATCTCAATTCAATCGGCTATAGTCCATCACAGGTTTACCTGAACTCCCTAGAAAGATCATGTTCATCTAGAATTACAAGCACTTTTGTTTATTTTACTATACCATACAATGGCTGTAACACAGATATAAGGGTGAGAATTATTTGTTGTTCTTAAATCTAATAACTGGTTTCTCTCTCTTCTTGTCTTAACTATTATTATAAGAAAATGTACTCTGGCTTGGGTTTTAAATTGAACTAATGTTACAAACAATTATGTTTAACAGCAATATTAATTTATTTATTTATTTCATTTTTATACCGCTCCTATCTCCCAGAAGGAACTCAGGGCGGTGCACAGGAAAGTTAAAATGCAGACATACAGACATATTAATAAATACAATTACATACAAATAAATACAACTACAAACGTTAAAATATGATTAAATTTGAAAATAGCCTGTGCTAAAAATACCGCTAAAATAATAAAAATTACCAAAGATTAAAAATCATTAAAACTCAGTCTGTAAGAATGGCCTTAGGGTCTAGGCTAGGCCGGCTAGATGAAAGAAGTGGGTCTTCAGAAGTTGGCGGAAGAGGCAGAGGTCCATAGTGGTCCAAAGTTCGGGGGGTAGGTCATTCCAGAGGGCTGGGCCCGCCACAAAGAAGGCCCTTCCCCTGGGGGTCGCCAACCGGCACTCCCGGCAGACGGCGCCCAGAGAAGGCCCTCCCTGTGGGAACGGATCGGCCGAAGGGATGTGTGTGGTAGGAGGCAGTCCCGCAAATAACTAGGTCCCGTGCCATGGAGCGTTTTAAAGATGGTTACCAGCACCTTGAAGCGCACCCGGAAAGCTACAGGTAGCCAGTGCCACTCGCGCAGGAGAGGTGTTACATGGGAATGCCGTGGGGCTCCCAAGATCCCCTGCATGGCCGCATTCTGTACCAACTGCAGTCTCCGGGTGCACCTCAAGGGGAGCCCCATGTAGAGAGCATTACAGTAGTCTAGGCAGGACGTAACGAGTGCATGAGTGACAGTATGGAGGGCATCCCGGTCGAGAAAGGGGTGCAGCTGGTGTACCAGGTGGACCTGGTAAAAAGCCCCCTGGCCACGGCTGTCACATGGTCATCCATGGACAGGCAAGAGTCCAGGAGGACGCCTAAGTTGCGGACACTTTCCACGGGGGCTAGTGACTCGCCCCCGATGGCCAGTGATGGAATCAACTGGCTGTACTGGGACGTCGGAAACTACAGCCACTCGGTCTTGGACGGGTTGAGTCGAAGTTTGTTACTTCCCATCCAGACCCGCACAGCCTCCAGGCACCGGGACATCATTTCAACGGCATCGTTGGGGTGGTTTGGGGTTGATATGTACAGCTGCGTGTCATCAGCGTACTGATGGTACTCTACCCCAAAACCACGGATGATCTCACCCAGCGGCTTCATATAGGTGTTGAACAGGAGTGGCGAGAGGACCGACCCCTGAGGTACCCCACATGTCAGGTGCCTCGAGGTCGACCTCTGCCGTCCTGTCAACACGAATTGCGACCGCCCGGAGAGGTAGGAGGAGAACCACCGTAAAACGGTGCCTCCCACCCCCAACCCCTCCAGTAGGTGCAACAGGATACCATGGTCGATGGTATCAAAAGCCGCTGAGAGGTCTAATAGGACCAGGATAGAGGAGCAACCTCTACACGGGCCCTCCAGAGATCATCCACCAACATGACCAATGCCATCTCAGTGCTGTGCCCAGGTCAGAAGCCAGATTGGCACGGGTCCAGCTAGGCAATTTCATCCAGGTGCCGGGGAAACTGCTGTGCCACCACACTCTCTACAACCTTTGCAAGAAAGTGAAGGTTGGAGACCGGACGATAATTTACTAACAAAGCTGGGTCCAGGGAAGACTTCTTGAGGAGGGGCCTCACCACCGCCTCTTTCAAGGCGGCCGGCAAGAACCCCTCGCTCAAAGAGGCGTTCACTATTTCCTGGAGCCAGCCTCATGTAACCTCCCAGGATACCAGTACAAGCCAGGAGGGACACGGGTCCAATAAACATGTGATGGCATTCAGTCGCCTCGGCAACCTGTCCATATCATCAGAAGTAACAAAGTCGAACTCTTCCCATAATACAGTCTCAAGACCTGCTTCGGACGGTCCACCTAGGCTAGTTTCATTGGAGGTCAACTTGTCCCGGATCTGAGCGATTTTATCCTGCAGATACTCTCCAAATTCCTCTGCTCTGCCCTGCAAATGAGTTTCCCGCGGCCTCTGTTGAAGGAGGGAGTGGGTCACCCTGAACAGGGCGGCAGGGCGGTTATCTGCGGATGCGATAAGAGCAGCGCAGTAATTGCGTTTCGCCACTTTTATCGCCACTATTAAGTCCAGTGTGTGCCCCCCGGCGTGAGTGGGGCCCTGAATTACTTGGGTCAGGTCTATGGCCGTCATGGAGGCCATGAACTCCCGGGCTACCTCGGATGCCTCGCCTACCAATGGAAGGTTGAAATCCCCCATGACTAAAAGTCTGGGGGTGTCAATCGCCACCTCGGTGACCACCTCAAGGAGCTCGGGCAGGGCTGCTGATACATAGTGGGGAGCCAGGTACACAATCAGCAAGCCCAACTGCCTCCCAAGGCCCCACTTCATGCAGAGGGACTCACAACCGGTAGTCTGTGGCACAGTGGTCTCCCTCGGCTTGAAATATAAGTTTAAAGTTAATTTCAGATATTGGGTTTAAGAAATTCTGCTTAACTTTGAACACATTAAGTGGATCTAATATTACATGCGAGACCGTATCCTGCCCCATACATCCCTCTGACCGATCCGCTCCCATAGAGAGGGCCTTCTCCAGGTGCCGTCCGCCGGGCAATGCCAGTTGGCGACACCCAGGGGAAGGGCCTTCTCTGTGGTGTACCACTCCGTACCACCACAGACCTCCGCCTTTTCCACCGGCGTCTTAAAACGCATTTATTCCAACAAGCCAGCCTAGGATAATCACCCGAGTTGGAATTTTTAGCTATAAATTTTAATTAGAGAATTTTAAAATGTTTTAGCACGGGGTAATTTAATTTAATGGGATTTTCATAATTGGTCTATTTATGTATGTTGTGTTTTAATTTGCCTGTGCGCCACCCTGGGTCCTTTTGTAGGAGAAAGTATACATTTAATAAAATAAATAAATAAATAAATAAATAAATAAATAAATACAATTAAAATTTTAAAAAGGGGAATTTTGGAAAGGAGAAAAAATGTCTTTGTGACTGACTCCCCACTTTATCATCCGAGGAAAGGCCAGGGTTGTAGCTGCTGAAATGTATTGTCATGGCTAGCATGGTTTTTGTTAACATCACTTTTGTTACTATAATTCTAAAATAATAGTAATCTTTAAAATGGTGGTGTTTAATTAGTGTTTTTATGTCGATTCAGTTGATTAACTTTTTCTTTCTTTCTGTGCTTTTTTAGGTGAAGAATGACACAATAAGTTATTACAATGTAATCAAGACACGCAACTCCGATTATATTATTACACGAAAGAAAAATTTTCAATTTCATGTTATGTGTGAAATGAAGCAGAGCACTATAGTAGAAGCAATGTTTGTTGCCCAAAATGCTATTGACCTTACTGAAAGGCGTATTGGCCATTACAATGTGTCTCTGGCATTCTATTCATCATTTTCCTTTGCCCATAAAGTTGTGGGATCACCATACTATGTTTCACTCAACCAGAATTTATATCTTCAAGCCACTCTGCACACTGCTGATCCAAATATGGTACTCTTCTTAGACACGTGTATCGCATCTCCTGATAGTAATGATTTTAGAACCTTGACCTATGACTTAATCCGAAGTGGGTAAGTGTGTATTAAATATGTAAGAACCATAATCCAAGCTGCCACAAAGAAATTGCCATTGTGTCAGACACATAGATTCTGATTTAGATTTTCTGCTTATGTCATATTTCTTAAGACAGTATAGAAAGAACTGCAGGGTTCATCTGCAAACTATAATGACTCATTTTCAAACATAACAATACAAAGTGATGTTAATATTTCACTTAAATTATCAAATATTAAATGTTAATATCAAATTATAAAATTAAAAGTTAATATGAAGTAATTCAATCACTTATACAAAAACTAAGGCGAATAAAAGGATATTATGGGCTGAATGGATTGGTCACAAAATGTATACTAGTGACCAAACTTTGTTTAGATTATGGTCAATTTCACATACTTTGTACAAAAATAGTTATTACTACAGAGCCATTGCCTTGCTTTTCGTACTAACAACCTATTACTTTCCCTCCCAAGTACCTATCTTAAAGCACTTTTACGAGCCCCAAATTTGGGTTTTATTTATTCGTTTTGATATTCCAATATTATATGCTTTCCCCATTGTTCTCTAGTGCAGTGGTTCTCAACCTTCCCAATGCCACGATCCTTTAATACAGTTCCTCATGTTGTGGTGACCCCCAACCATAAAATTGGTGTCTCTGTTCCTAAGACCATCAAAAATATGTGTTTTCCAATGGTCTTAGGTGACCCCTGTGAAAGGGTCGTTCGACCCCCAAAGGGGTTGTGACCCACAGGTTGAGAACTGCTGCTCTAGTGCATCTCATAATCATCAGTGTTAATCTAATGCAGAAATTTTGGAATTACATACATCATTACACTGTAATAAAATATTTGAAATAAGCATCTAGGCATACCTGACACAATATATTTTATTTTTATTTTTCAGATGCCCACGAGATTCTACTTATAGAAGCCTGACCTCACCAACAAACAACGTAGTTCGTTTCCAATTCAACTCCTTTAAGTTCCTTAACATGCACAATTCAGTTTACCTACAATGTAAATTAGTAGTGTGTAGAGCAGATGATCTTTCATCCAGATGCCAGCAGGGATGCTTAATAAGAAAAAAGAGAGGTGTGGATGAGTCTCAGGAGAAGATTAATGTGGTTGTGGGACCACTTACACTTCTTAAGAATGAAAATGAAGTTCAAAAATAAGGATTCCGCCCCCCTCCAATTTGACTATGTTTTCTGGTTAAAATGATGAAAGCTAGATAGATACCTAAAATAAATAATCATACCCATGTTACTCCATGGAGAAAATGTTTCAAATCCATAGCTGAATACTATCTTTTATACAAGCAACTAAAAGCGAAGGAAATATTAAAACAACTTTTTAAGATCTTCAGAGCTCTTCATCAGGCAACAGGGGGCGAGGGAAAGGAAAATTAGTCTAAACAGCATTTTACATAGACAAGGTCTTTTCCTAAATGGCTGTGCAATTTGCTGGTGCAGTATATCATAATATAAACAGGCCGTTTAATTTTGTTAAGCACTTTATATCAAAATACCAAAGTCCAGTTGAGGTTTATGTTCCTCATGAAGATTGTTAGCCTTGAAAATATTTGAGAGTCCACCAATAACATACTCTTAGTAAAAACCATTAGAAAACAGCTAACTTTTAAAACGTTCTTCAGGTTTTTGCATTCTTATTTTATTAATGTCTGGCATAGAATATATAAATTATAATAGTCAACCTAAACAGGAAAAAAAATGTACCTGTATTTCATAAAGGAAGGATACATACTAATGGTATGTAATATCTAAATTGCATAAATCTATCATGTTATTGTAGCATCCCTTCATGCTCTGAAAAGCAAAATTACTTCAACTTTTTCTGAAAATAATTGTGGATTATTTTTCTTTCTCTCACACCAATGGCACTTTATGAGGCAGCTTCTGCTGTCTGAGAAGTTACGTGATATATTAAGACTTGGTCAGACATTGAATAATTTGTTGAAGACTAAAGGGGTCAATATGGGCCAACATGGGGTTTGCTAAACTAATGAGAAAAAGGATAATTTTAAAGAACCCCTAAAGATGGATGAGCTAAAAAAATAATAAGTTTTAGTATTCCGTGCTGTATATATGAATACAAAAGCTTTGTCACTAAATTAATTTCAAATTATCGGAAATTGTATTTTGCTTCCAATGCATTGCAATAAAATTGCTATCTTTGCAAACTAAGAGTGAGTTTATTATTTTGGTACAAGGACAGTTACTTTTATAAAAAAATCAAACCTATGAATTACTACATTTATTTTTATTTGAAGATTTCTTCCCTGCTTTTATTTCATGAAACAGTCCCAGGGAAAGATACAACACAAGTTACATTTTACAAGAAATGAAAACAATTTTTAATTGTTTTAATTGTTTTACGAGATCGCCTTCTGCCACCGAGAGTCTCCCACTGGCCCGTAGGCTCCTCATGGTGCTGTCGGCTAGACAATGTCGACTGGCGACACCCAGGGGGAGAGCCTTCTCCATGGGAGCACCTGCTCTCTGGAACGAATTGCCCCCGGAATTAAGAACTAGCCCTGACTTATGGACCTTCCGCCGCAGTCTCAAACCTTTTGGCTGTACACCGCCCTGTGTCCTTCGGGAGTAGGGCGGTGTAAAAAACCAATAAACCTAAACCTAATTTAAAATAAAAATATTTTCACCATAGAAACTGTAAAAACCAGAAGAACGCTTATTTTGGGAAACCTAAGAATATCCACATCTTTAAAATAATAAAATGCTATTATGTGTACCAAAAAGATACGGTTCAGAAAAACTTCTGATTAAAAAGAAAGATTCAAAAGCCCAATTTAACCACAAGCCTTAGAGGAAAGGATATATTTTGAAATGGAGACAAGCATCTATTGTACTAAATGCCATCTATAGCACAATGGGCAAGGAATTTCACAGACTTGTTATCAAGAATGACTTTTTTCAGGTGGTAGCATGACATTTCTAGCAAATTAATCTTCTCAAAAAGATCTGATGTCTCAGATATTTCGTGTTTTTCCAAAAATAAAATAGTGTCTTATTTTCTTTTGATCCCCGAAATAAGCGCTTAGTCTTATTTTCAGGGAGGTCTTATTATTTTTGTGACGCAGGAGGGGGGGAGCATGGTCACCTCATAGCTGCTGCTGTGTTGCAATATTTTCAGGGGGGGCTTATTTTGGGGGAGGTCTTATTTTAGCACATATGCTAAAGCCCGATTGGGCTTATGGAATGGAATGTTTATTTGTATACCGCTCCCTCTCCCCGAAGGGACTCGGGGAGGTGAACGGGGAATATAAAACATAAAACATACAACAATATAAATATCTAAAATTAAATTAAATCACAATGACCCTGCACTAAAACCTAAAAAACTTAATACCCTAAACCCCTAAAAACCCAATTAAAAATTTAAATGTACAGACCGGAGGTGTGAGAAATAGATTAGGCCAGGCCGGCCTGTTGGAAGAAATATGTTTTGAGCTTTCGGCGGAAGGAGCGGAGGTCCGGAGTTGTTCTGAGGTCTATTATCTGGGCAAGTCTTATTTTCGGGGAAACAGGGTATAGGAGAGAAGGCCCTGAATGATCTTCAGGTTCTAACTTACATACAGATTTGTAAATTGCTATAGTCCCACCAAACAAAGCTCAGCGCCAAATTGGAAATTGGTGCAGCTCCTTCAGAACAAATATTGCTGTAATGCTTGGGTTATGCATTTTTCTGGCCAAGCTTAAGAGTGGCTCCAACCACAGAAAATTGTTATAATCCAACATAGATTTAGACACTGTGGCTCAGGCAAACTGCTTTTAAAAATAAAGTGGAAAACAAGCATTATTTCTCATGGAATATGGTTTACTGAAAGAAGTGGCTCAACACTCTTCAAGATTTTGTAAATGCTTTTTGGCACAGTTTCCAAACCTTCCACCTGGAAACTCCTCAGACTATTCTGCAATTCACCAATCCTTACAAGTGTAAAGGATCCCTTCCTACTTTAAGAAAAATTGATGGCTATCAATCCAACCCTTACCAGGAAATAATTTGACTATGAGAACAGGGAGCTAACAAAGGCTTCCCATTCATGACCTTTACACAATGCTTATTATGAAGAGGCTCTGCTTTATGTGCTACTGACATAGACTGAGACTGATGATGTAGTAAAATTCCCCATGCTTGTAATGGAAATCATGAGGTCTTTAGATGGAAGTATGAAAAAGACCATATGTGAATGTTTGTGAGTTTTAAAGAGCCTTAGATTCTCTACATTAGTGGTATCAAACTCACATCATCATGGCGTCATCGCATGAAATATCATGACCTTTCCCCTCTGTGCTAAACCTGGCATGGGTGTGGCCAGTGTGTGATGCCCTGCTCTACATCATGGGTAGGTCATATAGGGTGGCTATTAGGCAATGGGATGGACATTGTATCAACAAGTCTTCATGCTGCTGCTTTAACCTAACTTATGATATGCATACTCAGATCCTTCAATGAAGCAGAAGAGTCTCCAGATAAGACTAGTAAACTACAACCATTCTTCTCAATTCCTTCAGTCTGGGCTGATACAGCATCAAATAGGCAGAGCACAGTCTAGCCAACTATATACAAGCTCACCCATTCAAATCAGAACTAATTAAATATGCCAAGTTGGCCCTCTCACCTACTAATTAAACTTAAATAATAAATTAAGCATCCCCTACATTCAGTAATAGAATGATTAGACAACCTTGTAGGTTGATTCGATGACATAGATTATGACCTGAGGAATAATTCTGTTTTATTTCTGCGTTCCTGTCCAACTTTTAATGCTATCAGTCCCCTTGCTTTGTTTGGTTAGAATTATATTATTAATTAGAAGTATGTTATTTGCCTAAGCAGATGTACAACAGCATTCAACAAAAATTATATATGTATGTGCATGCACATGCGTGCTCACACACACAGATTCACACTCACACATAGATGATCATAAGAAAAGGTGGGGGCAAATAAATATTCTCTCAGATTTTCAGTTATTAGTATTACTTCTCTTGTAAAGAGAACATTTCACCACAATTTCACAGTCTTTTAGAATTTCCAGAACTATTAGAAGAAGTCAAGTTGTTACTTTAGTTCAATCAAACTCTTATCTTGGTTCAAATCAACACTGCAAATCAGGTTACACAATGGGTTGGGCGAAAACCTGAAAGGAGACACCAGGGAAGGTTGAAAAAGGAAAGTGATCTAAAGTTTTAGCAGGTATCATATCCTAATTATGGCTCTCTTCATAAATGTACATACTATAGTACATCATAGGCTTTACTATCAAACTGTGAAAAGTTTTGCATTATTCATAGAAATTTCACATTACACCAGTATTTACAAAGCATGCGGAATGAATTAACATAACAGAAATTCTATATTACATTTGTTAAAACATGTTAACATTCCTATATCAATATACTTTTCCACAACAGTAGTATTAAAATAAGAGGAAAGATCAGAACTGGAGGGAAGAATGAAAATATTATTTTAAGCAAAACAACTCAAGAAATTGCCAGATAGTTCTATGGCTATCTTCTTTGCTCTCCTCTCAAAGAAGACTAATTCATATTTGTTTGTTTGTTTGTTTGTTTGTTTGTTTGTCTGGCTAATTCGTGTTTGTTTGTTTGTTTGTCCGTCCGTCCGTCCGTCCGTCCGTCCATCCATCCATCCATCCATCCATCCATCCATCCATCCATCCATCCATCCATCCATCCATTTTTGGCCCTCTTTTATTATTTTTACAAATAACCCAAGGCAGCAAATATATCCAACACATCTTGCTTCTCTTATTTTTGCCACAATAACAATCCTGTGAAGTAAATTGGGCTGAGAGAAAGTGACTGGCCCAAAGACACCCCACTAGCTTTTCTGGCTAAGATGGAACTTGAACTCATGGTCTCCCACTTTCTAGCCTGGTGCCTTAATTGCACGTGAAGAGCACACATATACAATTCATGGCTATAAATTAGATATGTTTCTACAGTAATGTCATAATAGTCTAATGTTCAATTAACCAGTGGAACAACTTGCCTTCAGAAAAATTGGATATTGGGACAGGGTTGTCCTATTCTCGAAGCTTTGATAATGTGCAGTATGTTTTTCTTGCTGAAAAAGTGTTTTTAATTAGTAAATAATAGCTATTTAGAGCCACTCACCTTGTGTAATGTACTTCTCTAGGTAATTCAAGTAATTTCAGGTAAAAAAAATATTTTTACTTGTATTATGATAACATCTGAAGGAATGATCTGGTTTGATGTTATGAATGTAAATCTCCTAGAATTAGACATTATTGTAGACATTAATTTTAAAACTTGTTAAAATAAAAATTATGTCCCACCCACCCCCAAAAATAATTTTCTAAATTCCAGCATTGCCATCTACTGGAACTTAAAACTCATGACAAATACATCTAGGTAACATTTTCTGATATGCTCTTGTAGCAACAAAAAACTGAATAAAACTGGGCAGTTAAATTATGTTCTTTTTTCTCTCTACATTTTAATTTGTATTTTAAAAGAATGGTTGACATTAAGTTTATTTATTTGTTTATTAAATTTATAGACCAATCATCTGTCTCAAAAGAACCTTTTCAAAGCAAGTTTTATTGCTGTATTTGAAAAGTGTAAATCCTAGCATGATACATATTTAGGTTTATATTTCGTATTTATATTTATTAGTTTGTCAAACATGTACAAAATAGCAGGTGTAAATATAAACATGGATATAAACCAAAGAAATGAATACAAATAGATGGGGACAGTAGGACAGGGGTGTTAAGCACACTGGTGCGCTTATGCACACCTCCTTCATGGACTTCTTAGGAATGCGGTAAGATCCATGGTAGATAGTTTAAGGTTGAAGCTGTGAGAGTTAGAGGATGTAGCAACAGAGTCAGGTAGAGCATTCCAGGCATTGCTGAAGTCATATTTTCTGCAATCAAGTTTGGAGCGGTTTACCTTGAGTTTGTATCAATTGTTTGCCCGTTTATTATTGAGGTTTTCCTATATACTAGGAATTTTCCTATATACTAGGAATATATAGGTTTTTCTATAACACTAGGAATGTGAAGAAGTGCACTCCATGAAGGCTTACTGAATACTGGAGAGACCATGCTTGCCTACAAGAAAGAGACATGGCAAGACAAATGTCCACGTCCAGTACATTAAAAATAATTCTACCAGGCAAAGTAGATAACAAAAAGATCTGGCAATGGCTAAGAACAGAATGTTGAAGAAACAGACAGAGGAGCTAATTTTGAATGCACAAGACCAAGGCTTAAGAGCAAATTCATACAACTTCAGAATTGAGATGACAGCAATAGGCAGGAAATACTGCCTATACCAGTGATGGCGAACCTTTTTAGCCTCGGGTGCCAAAAGCACACATGCTCGCGCTGTTGTGCGCGCTCATGTGCCCACACCCATAATTTAATGCCTCCCATGCTGTGTCCCATGAACATGCACACGTGACACCCCCTGCTTCCCCGCACATGTGCACACGGCTTTTTTGGAGCCCGGGAAGGGGGAAAAAAGGCCCAACACACAAACTGGAAGTTCAGGAATGGACTTCCGAGTTGCCCGTTGAGCCATTTTACTCCATCTGGAGGCTTCAGGAGGGCAAAAACTGGCCTAAAATCAAAGCCAAAAATTAGCTGGCCAGCATGCTCATGTGTGCTGGAGCTGATAGGGCAACGCCTCGCGTGCCCTCAGAAATGGCTTTGCATGCCACCTGCGGCACCCGTGCCATAGGTTCGCCATCTCTGGCCTATACCATGCCACGTAAGGACTGTGACAGCAACTATGTAGTAGAGAGAGGCAGAAGATTAGCAGAATGCATCCACATCAACTAGCAGTCAGAATACATGATGAAAATTCCTTAAACTCACAACACATGGACAGGCTCAACAATAGTTTCACCTGGGAAACAGTAAGCATCCTAGACCAAACCAAATTCAAAAAATTCTAGGGAATTCCTGGAGGCTTGCCATTTAAACAAATCAGCTATCAATAGACACATAGATAATAGCCACATTTAAACACCAGTCAAAAGAGACAATAAAAGTGAAGAAGGAAACAAAAATACCTATTCAACAACCAACATATAGGTATGCAGAGTTTAATACTAGACAAACTTTTCTTTTTTTGTTCCTGTAAACCAGTGGTTCTTAACCTTTTTGAAAGAATCGCCCCCTTGAACCATTGAGGAAGTTATCATTGGCCCCCTCCCCCAACATAACCTCTCAATCACAGCACAGGGAAATAATTCTTCAATTTATGCAAACACATTTTTTGTTTTCTTTAAAATTGTCATCAGGACATATCAATGCAAATAATTTATTTCAAGTCTTTCTCCCATATCTCAACTGTGTGAAAAATTCTGATGCCACCCATCACTTTACTCCCAAACTTCGTGATACATGTATTACCGCTAGTGCAATGACACTTAAATGCAATAACCACTGAAAACAAAATTCAATCGCAAGAAAATGAAATGCCCCCCCAAAACAGTTACATTTAATGATTTAATCACAAGCGAATTTTAAGAAGCAAAAAGAAATATAAAAAGGGCATAAGAACAAATCGCAATGAGGAACTAAGAATTTTAAGACAAAAAATCTGAAACTAAATTAAGATTCGAGGAAAATATATATTCATGCACACTGTAAAAAGGCCAATGGCACGCCACTGTATGGGTAGAGTGATAGAGGCTGCTGCGCAATGCACATGAAGATGAGTGATGCGTATTCACATATGTACAGTGTTCTATACTGAAACTGACTGAAGGAACATTTTAAAACACAGTTCAATCCACTAGCAAGCAACCTGATGTTTTTGTATGACAGATATGCAGCGGTTCTCTGTACAAAAAAAAGTCTCCCCAACAACTCTGGTGGGATATGGACCTGGTTTAACATATGCTAGAATAAATGATGTACCAAGAGAGGTCCATATTAAATTTTTAAGAAGGTCCACAAGGGATGAGATACTGAGGGCACAACAGAGGGCACAACAGAGGGCACAACAATATCAAGAAAAGGAGATTACCATTCTGAAACAAATCCCCCCCAAAAATCAGAGAAATAAGAAGGAAGTATTCCTTCTTATCCAAAAGATTGTACAAAAAAGGGGTTTGGTTCAAGTGGTTAATGCCTGAAGGAATGTTGGTTTTCTGGGATGGGGGCAGTGTTAGAGTTAAAACAATAGGAGAGGCGGAGGCCTTTCTTAAGAAGCACTCCCTACTCCTAGGGGACGAAGAAGAGGGAATGGGAGGGGCCATGGCTCCGCCCATTGGTGGGAAAGAGAAAGAAGAAACAATAGCAAAGAGACTCAGATCTCAAAAATGAATTTACTTTGAAACTATTACTGTAACTCGTGAAAAGGGATAGTAAGAAAAAACAAATGATTGAATGTATGAATTATGAAATGATATATATATGTATCTTTTGCCACTTGCTTTTTTTTACATTGTATTTGTACGAAGTACAACCACCACCCCCTACATGGAAGCCACTAAAATGTTATTTTATATCCTATAAACCCTTTCCCCACATATATTGTAAAAACCAATAAAAGTTGTTTAAAAAAAACGTCTCACCCAATCACTCCCATATCGCCCCCTTCCGTTCCTTCACCCCCGCATCGCCCCTTTTTGTTCTACCCCCCCCCCTAAAAAAGGAAATTGCCCCGTGGGGGGCAATATCACCCATGTTAAGAACCACTGCTGTAAGAATCAGGGTAACTCAATAGAGCTCAGCATTTATGGTTTGGATGCTCTTCCCAACACCTACTTAGAGTTCACAGCAAATATTTTTTCCTTGCACTCTGAGAGAGAAATATCTGCCACTATCTAGGATTAAATTCTCAGTCTTTTGAATCTAAGGTGAATGTCTTTGCCACTAAGCAACCATGTCATTCAAAAAAACCATTTTCTTTTTTCTCTTTCTCACTCTTTCTCTCTTTCCTTCCTTACTTCATCATTCATGCCTTCCTTCATTCCTCCCTCCCTCCCTCCCTTGGTTTGAGTTCCCTTATCAATTCTTTTGCTTTAAAATAAATATTGAAGCAGGCTTAAAAGATAACATTGAAACACAGATCTGAATGTTGAGAGAAGAATGACTGAGTGAATGAACTTGCTACAATAGCAGGAATATTATCATTTTTATGGATATTAGATGGAATGTACAGATTCATTTATTTAAAATATGGCGTCCTAGTAGAGCAGTTGCAAAATATAGTAAAATGAAACCCAATAAATTTTCATTAATATAAATAATTGAATAATAGAGACTTCATATTGTAAGAATAATTCTGTATAAAGAACATTTTTATAATGAAGAACATTTCTCATTAGGCCAAAACACCTGCTTAGTCTAACATCCTGTTTTCTGTAATAGGCAATCAAATGTTTTTGGGATATCTACTTTAACACGGTCAATCAAAATGGACTTAAATGTCTATACACTAAGGTGACCAGATGTCCCGCTTTTGGCGGGACAGTCCCGCTTCTCAAGTAGCTGTCCCACGCCTCACGGCCTCTTGAAAATGTCCCACTTTTTGCCTGGGGCGGCAATGGGCAGCAGGCAGGTGGCGGGCACTCTGCACACACTCAGACAGAGGCACAGGGTGCGGGCAGGAAGTGGCAGGCTGGCGGGCAGGCGGAAGGGGAGGGCCAGCGAGGGAAGAGCCAGACAGGCAGCAGGCGGCGGAAGAAGAGGAGAGCCAGCCGGAGCCCGCACGGCCCTGAAGTTTGCGCTGCGCCACCATGCTCTGAGACCAGCTGGCTGGAAGCCCCACCACCGCCTCCTCCTCGCCCGGTTCATCCCTGGCACCCATGGCGGGACAGGCGGGCAACGTTGAGGCTTCCAGCTGGCCGCTCTCAGTGCATGGCGGCACAGCACAAACTTCAGGGCCATGCGGGCTCCAGCTGGCTCTCTCTTCTTCCACCGCCTGCTGCCTGTCTGGCTCCTGCCTCATCGGCCCTCCCCTTCCACCTGCCCGCCAGTCCGCCACTTCCTGCCTGTGCCCTGTGCCTCTGAGCATGTGAAGAGCACCCGTCGCCCGCCCGCCCCCACCGCCCCACCAGATGCCTACCTGCAGGTGCCCTGCTCGGGGGGGGGGAGGGAGCGAGGGGGTCAGCCTACACGCACCCCGGCCAGCGAGGGAAGTGGGCAGCAAGGCGGCCTCTGCGGAGCTGGGAAAGCCCCCCCCCCTATCGATGGTGTCCCACTTTAGGAAAGTAGAAATCTGGTCACCTTACTATACACCAATGCACAGAGTATGAGGAATAAACAGGGTGAATTAGAAATTCAAGTAAATGAGGGAAGATACGATATTATTGTCATTACAGAAACTTGGTGGGATGAAACCCACAAATGGAACATACAACTAGAAGGATTTAAATTATTTAAAAGAAATAGACCAAATAAAAGAGGAGTGGAGTTGCACTATATATCAGAAATAACTACATCTCTACAGAAATAGAGCACAACAACAATGAGAACTATTTTGAATGCATTTGGGTCAATATTAAAGGTTGGAGGGGAAATGACATTGCCATAGGTCTATACTATAGGTCACCCAACCAAGCAGAGGAAGTAGATGAACTTTTTGCTAGTCAGCTAAGTTATGTAGGAAGCACACCACAATAGTAATGGGGGATTTTAACTATCCTGACATCAACTGCAAAACAAACTCTGCACCAAGTGGAAGATCCAACAGGTTCCTAACGAACCTAGCAGACAACTTTGTTTCCCAAAAGGTAGAGACGAGAACAAGGGGATCAGCCATATTGGACTTAGTTTTCACTAACAGAGAGGAAATGATAGAAGGTGTTGAAGCTATAGGAACCTTGGGGGTGAGCGATCATGCAATACTGGAATTCAACATTATGCAAACACAAGTAATAGAACAAAGTCAAACTAGAGTATTGGACTTTAAGAGAGCTAATTTCAATAAATTTAGAGAGCCCTTGGGAAGGATTCCATGGATGAGAATCCTCAAGGGGAAAACAACTCAAGAAGCTTGGGAAATTTTGAAAAATGAGATTACAAAAGCCCAGTCTAGCACAATACCAATGAAGAAGAAAAATAATAGCTTCCAAAAGAAACCAGTATGGCTGCATAAAGAACTCTCTGACAAAAAAGCCAACACAGTTCTAGGCTGCATAAACAGAGAGGTAGAATCAAGATCATGTGAAGTGTTAATGCCACTTTACAATGCCTTGGTAAGGCCACACTTGGAATACTGAATTCAGTTTTGGTTGTCACGGTGTAAAAAAGATGTGGAGATTCTAGAAAGAGTGCAGACAAAAGCAACAAAGATGATTAGGGGACTGGAGGCTAAAACATATGACGAATGGTTGCAGGAACTGGGTATGTCTAGTTTAATGAAAAGAAGGACCAGGGGAGACATGATAGCAATGCTCCAATATCTAAGGGGTTGCCACAAAGAAGAGGGAGTCAAACTATTTTCCAAAGCACCTGAGGGCGGAACAAGAAGCAATGGGTGGAAACAAATCAAGGAGAGAAGCAACTTAGAACCGAGGAGAAATTTCCTGACAGTTAGAACAATTAATCAGTGGAACAGCTTGCCTCAAGAAGTTGTGAATGCCCCAACACTGGACATTTTTAAGAAGATGTTGGATAGCTATTTGTCTGAAATGGTATAGGGTTTCCTGCCTAGGCAGAGAGTTGGACTAGAAGACCTCCAAGGTCCCTTCCAACTCTGCTATTGTATTATTGTATCTACAGTCCTTTGTCAGTAGGCTATAACATTTGAATAAGTAGAAGTACATTTATCTGACAAGACACAGCAAATATAGAACTAGAGTGGTCATTTCTCTGCTACTTAATATGAGAAATTTTATATCAAAATATATTTTATTCTTTATGCTGTTCCCATCTCCCTTTAAAACATTAATAGTCTGAGAATCATCTCCACTAAATAATTGACAGTCAAGCTGAAACTAAATTAATCAAGTTAAAAATAGCAAACAGGGAAGAATCATTTACCCAAATTTCTTCAAACTTCCAAATTAGTTACCCAGACCTAATCCTCATAACAAAGGAGAAGAGCTGCAAAAACAGTTAATTAAATCAAGCTTCCCATAAGAACTGCATGTTTACAAGAATACATGCCTACACATACATGCCTCTCAAGGGTCACTTTAGAATTAGCACATAGATACTTCCACATCCTGGACAAACTCTCCCTATATAAGGCTGCTGCTGTACTCCATTTCTCTGCAGCAAACTGTTTTCTTTAGGGAATACATATTTCTCATTTCCTCACAGCTGTCTGGATCTCACTTTTATTCTTGCACTTCAGTTTGAGTTGGAACCCCAAATTATTCTTCTGACATTAGTTAGAACTAATAAAATATTAACTGAGATTTTTTTTTAATGTATTCTATGGTAGCTACAATGATTTAAATATTGCACAGCTTATGTTGCTAATCAAGTAGGGCTACATAGGGTGATCATTCAGCTTGTCATATATATTTAATTTTTTCAGCTATTGATGATGCAAATAGAAAGTGAAAAGGAAGTACCTCTTCAGAGCATTAAACACATTTAACTGAAATGCGGAAAGAAAGAAGCACTTAAGAAAAGAACAATTAGTTCCCAGAAGTGTCCTTCTACCTGTCATATGGCCTTCAACTTTTACATAGGCTCTTTGTTTTACTTGGAAGTTAGATGGAGGCTTTTTAACTAGATATTGTTATAATAAACAACTTCATAAGCATGCCAATTTCACAAAGGTCACCCTCGAACACATTTTTCTATTTTTGCATTTTAAATTCATAAATTTCAGATTAGTGATTAACAATTCATTTGTTCTTTTACAACATTTACTGCCTGTGCAAGAAGACAAAATTTGCTATTCGTTATGGTTGAAATTTTCTTTAAAATAAGTTGGCACCACAATTATTCGAAGTAGCACATTATCTGTATATTTGTATGTTAAAGAGTTACAGCAAAAGAAAGAAATGAAGACGATTTAGATCTTAGTTCTCAAATCCAAAACATCTGGGAATGTGTATCAGATTTTGATCTAAGGAAAACGTAAGGACATGTTGCAAATGAAATTCAGAATGGTATTGTGTCAGTATAGTTTTCAAAATAGGTGTATCTGTTCCTAGTGAACAGCACTTTTCTATATGTATTATGACTGAATTAACCAGTTCTAGGGCCAAACATGGCCCTTTAGATGTCACTGAATGACAATTCCCAGAAGGTCCCGGGAAGCTCATTGAAAGGGCTGCTGGGAGTTGTAGTTCATCAGCCCAAATCAAAACTGTTTCCAATCAAACGTAATATAGAAGAGAAAGGTGAATTTCATCAAGAACTCATTTTACATGGAGGTAGGCTTGAGTTTGATCCTCCAATTGAAGAAATCTTTCCTGGCATAAAAATTAATCTAGAGAAACAGTTTTTAAAATAAATAGCTGCTATCGAGTTTCTAAGAACAGTAGGACTGAAAGTCCTTCACTTCCCACTTTCCAGAAGTAATTCTATTTTCTCAAAGTGTGCCACTAACTTTTCAGAAAGGGAACTGCTCATCGGATGGATGAAACCTTGTTTAATTTTGCTGTGTGATTTTAGGAATGCAGGATGAAATGCTACTTGTGGAATTTCATATCTTTTTCTTCTCTGATAATTTTATCAAAAAGTCATTCAATAGGTAACAGTAGTACATATGGAAGCTTAATAAATGGAACTCCACAATCCCAAGAAATTGTCACTTGTGTGTATTCTAAGCAGGTGATCGGTCTTACAGTGACGTTTATTTTGATTTGATTATGTACCATCAAGTTAGTGTTAACTTTTAACAAATGCATAACTACAGATAGAGTTTGAATTAGCACCACAGTTGAGCCCAAATTTTCTGTTGCTAAGTTACACTTTTGTTAAGTACATTTGCCCCATCTTGCAATCTTTCTTGCCTCATATTACGACTTTTCTTTTTGTTTTTAAGTGAATCACTACAGTTATTAAGTTAGTTATACGGTTGTTAAGTGAATCTAATTTCCCCCTTAATTTTGCCAAAGGTGACCCCAGGACACTGCAACTATCATAAATATGAGTCACTTGCTAAGTGTCCTAGTTTTGATCATGTGACCATGGGGATGCTGCATTGGTCTTTAGTATGAAAAATGGTCATACGCCACTTTTTTCACTGCTGTTCTAACTTTGAACAGTCCCTAAATGAACTGTTGTAAGTCGAGGACTACCTGAAGGTATTCTTCGAGCTGCCTACGGCTTAAAAAATTGTGAATCCTATCAAACATTTTTTGCATAAATATCACCTAAAATGTTCCACACAAACCCTTAGTTACACAAAGACAAACCCAATTAAACAAATGAGTCAAAAGCATTTTACTTCTTCATTTATTTTCTGAGCAAAATGACCCAAAATTAAGCACATTAAGGTGTAGAACGGGGATGAAAAATAGACACTGTAGATTACATGCAAACACCAAACTCTTTTGGAGCTTGGTGGCCTGCACCAAAATTTGTTTTTTTCCTATTACTTTGAGGTTAGGAACATATGAAAACTATAGTATATACCAGGGGGCTGCAAAGACTTCAAGCAAGGCTGGCTGGGGAATTCTGGGAGTTGAAGTCCACCAGTCTTAAAAGAGCCAACTTTGCAGACCCCTGGATAATCCTAAAGAAGTTGACAGTTGCGCCTGGCTTTATCCTTAGAGAAAACAAACCCCCAAAAAGCAAAACCACAAATTACACAAATTATTGTTGCTTTTCTTAAGAAAATATTTAAACAATCACAGTTCATTGCAACTCCTCTTGGAGAGGAGACTTAATTAGGGAGGGGTGGGGGAGTGGCGATTATAGTTAAGGAAGGTCTTGAGCCAAAGGAGACCACAGTCCCTCAGACAATTGGGTGTGAATCTCTGTGCGTGAGATAGGGCCTAGGGAGGCAGTTGGGCGTGTTAGTTGTATACCTGGCTCCTCGCTATGCAACAATAGCCCTGCCGGAGCTCCTAGAGGTGATAGCCGAGGCGGCAGTTGAGACCCCCAGACTGGTAGTCATGGGGGACTTTAACTTGCCGTCGGCGGGCGAAGCCTCTGGAGTAGCTCGGGAGTTCATGGCCTCCATGACGGCCATGGACCTGACCCAGGTAGTTTTAGGCCCCACTCATGAGGGGGGAAACACGCTGGATATGATCTTTGTCTCGGGACAGTGGAGTCATGATCTGGGAATAGGGGATTTAGTCATCACTCCCTTGTCATGGACAGAGCACGCTCTCCTCCGGCTGGACTTTCCAATCGCTTCACTTCACCGCGGGGAGGCGGAACCGGATATTCCTAGATGGTTCCACCCCAGGCTTCTAATGGACCCGGAAAGTTTCCAGAGGGAGTTTGGGCCAATTTCTGTGACCCTGCCCCGCGACTCGACTGAGGACCTAGTGGCCGCATGGTTAAGTGCGGCCACGGGGGCCCTGGACTGAGTCGCCCCCTTGCGGCCTCTCTTGCAGCGACGAATCACCCAGGCTTCCTGGTTTACTGAGGAGCTTCGGGGGATGAAACGCCACAAGAGACGCCTAGAGAGCAGATGGAGATCCTCTCGCTCCGAAGCCGACCGAACACTAGTGAGAACCCATATTAGGGCTTACTTAGTGGCGATAAGGGTGGCCAAACATGAGTATTGTGCCACCCTAATTGCATCCGCAGATAACCGCCCTGCCGCCCTGTTTGGGGTGACCCGCTCCCTCCTCCACCAGAGGCCGCGGGAAGCCCCTCTACAAGGGCGAGCAGAGGAATTTGGGATTTATCTGCAGGAGAAAATCACTCGGATTCGGAATGAGCTACCCTCCATCGACAGTGGTCTTGTGGGACTGTCCGAGACTAGTCTTGAGGTTCCATCTTGGGAGGAGTTTGACTTTGTCACCACCGAGGATATGGACAAGTTGTCAAGGAAACTTAGGGTGACCACATGTTTATTGGACCCGTGTCCCTCCTGGCTTGTACTGGCATCCTGGGAGAGGACACGAGGCTGGCTCCAGGGCATTGTCAACGCATCTTTGAGTGAGGGGTCCTTACCTGCCGTCTTGAAAGAGGCAGTAGTGAGGCCCCTCCTCAAGAAGCCGTCCCTGGACCCAGCTTTACTAGAGAACTATCGTCCGGTCTCCAAACTTCACTTTCTGGTGAAGGTTGTTGAGAGTGTGGTAACCCAACAGTTTCCGCGACACCTGGAGGAAGTTGATTATCTAGACCCACGCCAGTCCGGCTTCCGACCCGGTCACAGTACCGAGACGGCATTGGTCGCATTGGTTGATGATCTCTGGAGGGCGCGGGATAGAGGTTATTCCTCTATCCTAGTCCTGTTAGACCTCTCGGCGGCTTTTGATACCATCGACCATGGTATCCTATTGCACCGACTGGGGGGGTTGGGGCTGGGAGGCACCGTTTTGCAGTGGTTCTCGTCCTACCTCTCTGGTCGGTCGCAATATGTGTTCACGGGAGGGCAGAGATTGACCTCGAGACCCCTCTTATGTGGGGTTCCTCAGAGGTTGGTCCTCTCGCCCCTCCTGTTTAACACATATATGAAGCCGCTGGGTGAGATCGTCCGTGGTTTTGGGGTGGAGTACCATCTGTACGCTGACGATACCCAGCTGTACATATCCACTCCAGACCACCCCAACGATGCCGCCGAAGTGCTGTCCCGGTGTTTGGAAGCCGCACGGATCTGGATGGGTGGTAACAAACTCAAGCTCAACCCTGCCAAGACTGAGTGGCTGTGGTTTCCCGCACCCCGGTTCAGCCAGATTACTCCAACTCTGGCCATTGGGGGCGAAACACTGGCCCCCGTGGAGAGGGCGCGCAATTTGGGTGTCCTCCTGGATTCCCGGCTGTCCTTGGAGGACCATGTGACGGCCGTGGCCAGGGGGCATTTCATCAGGTACGCCTGATGCCCCAATTGCGCCCCTTACTGGACCGGGCTGCCCTTCGCACAGTCACTCAAGCTCTCGTGACGTCCCGTCTCGACTACTGTAATGCTCTCTACATGGGGCTTCCCTTGAGGTGCACTCGAAAGCTACAGCTAGTCCAAAACGCAGCCGCGCGGGTAATTACGGGAGCCACCAGAAGCTCCCATATAACACCTATCCTGCGCGAGCTGCATTGGCTTCCTGTGGTCTTTCGGGTGCGCTTCAAGGTTCTGACGACCATCTTTAAAGCGCTCCATGGCTCGGGGCCTAGTTATATGCGAGACCGTCTCCTGCCCCATACATCCCTTCGGCCGATCGGCTCCCACAGAGAGGGCCTTCTCAGGGTGCCGTCGGCCGGACAATGCTGACTGGCGACACCCAGGGGAAGAACCTTTTCTGTGGCGGGCCCTGCCCTTTGGAACGACCTACCCCCTGAATTCCGGACCATCACCGACCTCCGCCTCTTCCGCCAATGTCTAAAGACATACTTTTTTCATCAAGCCGGCCTAGCCTAACCTCCCATGGGGACTTTTAGAAAAGTTTTAAATTGGGTTTTGAATAATTGGTTTTAGCATAGGATTGGGATTATGGGATTAAAATATGTATTTTAAATTATTTATCTATTCTCTATTTTGTATATTTTTAAATCTCCTGTGCGCCGCCCTGGGTCCTTTGCGGAGAAGGGCGGGATATAAATGTAATAAAATAAAATAAATAAAAATAAATAAACTGTAGGTACTCAGGCCAGCAGCAGAGGACATAGTATGCTTTTTCAAATGCATTATGGGTAGTCTTCATTTAATGATGGTAATTGGGACTGGAATTTTCAATGCTAAGCAACAGGATCATAAAGCACAATATCTCATGCATGCACTGCTTAGCAATGGCACTTGCTAAGTGCTGTTATTTAATGATTCACTGCAGGTGAAGGACCTGACAGGTGAGGACCTGATGGGGTTCCTATTTGTGACTTCTGGCCAGCGTCCCCACTAATTTGGCTTGTGGGAAGCCAGCAAGTGGTGCAAAGAATGACCAATGATTGCAGGGACATTGTGATTGACATAAATACAAGGATAGGTCATAAAAACTACTCATTCAGTCAGTGCCATCATATGTTTGAACAGTCACTGAATGAATAGTTGTTAAACGAGAACCACTTGCAGTTAAATATGTTTCTGGGCTACATCATCACAAACTTCAGTTGGGGATTTGAATCTCATATGGAGAATCTCGGAACACAGAAAGCCCAGTACCTGGTGAATGGTTCTAGCCTACTTCTTAGAGATTGGATATAATTGGATAGCTTGGATATGCATAAACTTTGCTATTAACTTTAAAACGAACATTTCCTGGAGCAATGGCATTAAATGTTATGGTATGTGATTACCAAACTTTTCCATGAATATTGAAAACTTAGCCTGTTCCTCACTTCTCCTAAGTAATAACTCTGCGTTCCCTGGACTAAATATTGTGAAATGAAAATATTATTAACTTCCTTGATACAGGCTTAGGGGATGAAGATTAAGATCAAATTGCATGCTAAAAAATTTCCTGTTTGGATTGGAACATTTATAAATTCTCAAGTTTCCTGTTTCTTTAGATTAGCAGAACACAACTTGGAATATGGTTCCCCGGGAACTCTTCCCTTGGATGCTGCTAATACATGCTGCACTTCTACAAGAATCAGGTATTTGGATATATTATTATATTATATATCATCTCCTCTCATCTCATATTATATTACTAGCCATTCCTCATATTATATTACTAGCATTGCTGTGGCCCAGTCTGGTTAAATGGCCAACCAATCTATGTGTAGATCTACACCTGCACACACAAACATGTACACACAACCACCGTATAACTCCCAACCTACCTACCATATTTCTCCCGCTCTCTATCCCTCTACCTACCTACCTACCTACCTACCTACCTACCTACCTACCTACCTACCTACCTACTCCGCTCCGAGTCCCTATGGGGAGAGGAGTGGTCAACAAATTAAAATTATTAAAAAAAAATTATTACCTACCTACCTACCTACCTACCTACCTACCTACCTACCTACCGCATTTCTCCCTCCCTCTCTCTATCCCTACCTACCTACATACCTATGGACAGAGTATTTTATGTCATAAAGAATGACATAACACCTGTGGCCCACTGCTCTCTCTGTATCCATCTACCTACATTTTTTACATTTCTGTTGTGTGTACCTGGCACAGGTGTGACATCTACACAATCTATATATATCATTGGTGCCATACTTGAAAGGAACGTTGTGTGAAAATTTGGAAGCGATCGGTGCAGTACTTTCGGAGATTAGCAGTTTTGAACAAACTCTTGTTACATTTTTATTCATATAGATAATGTTCTATATTATATATTTTCTTCGATCTGAGAAGGTGATAGGTAGTTGTTAAATCTCAGTAAACTGAGAAATTGTTGCTGCTTTGCTCACAGTGTTCAGAAAACACTCAGCAATATTGTAAAACATGAATCAGCTATGCTTGGCTCAATGTTACCTCTTGATTCTATGATTTTGGATGCACAGAAGCAAAAGAATCAGTGTACAAATTTTGCACAAAAAGTACAAGGCCAGTGTGTACATATTTTAATGCTTTTGTGCTAATCCAAAGATGGTTTTCATGAGAATTGTGAAATAGCTGCACACCTTGTCTGTGGATGGTGCTAGCAATCCTTCATCAAGAAGTGCCCACAAAATGGCTCTCAGAAAATTGTTTTTTATTTCTATGAATAAAATGAATCCACTCAGGAATTAAGACATACACTAATAAAATTACTATGAATCCATCATCTACCATGTTGATCTAAAGTTATTATTTTGCTGATTATATTGTAGCATTATGGTATTTTTTTAAAAAAAAAATCAGAACAGTATTGACCTGAACTAATTTTATTTTACTACAACCACTTACAATAATATCATTTGTGTTTTTGAAAGGGACACAGAAACTACGCTTAGTAAATGGATGGAACAGATGTGCCGGAAGATTAGAGGTTTATTATAAAGGGTTTTGGGGGACTGTTTGTGATGACTACTTTAATCTGATCAATGCACAAGTAGCGTGTAGACAACTTGCATGCGGCAATGCAACTAAGACTGTGGGATGGGCATACTTTGAACAAGGAACAGGGTACATCACTCTGGATAATGTAAAATGCAAAGGAAATGAGTCCACCATCTGGGATTGTGCTCACGCTGGGTGGTTCAAGCATGACTGTGACCACAATGAGGATGTCGGTATCATTTGCTCAGGTAAAATCTCACTGTATATTTATATATGATGTAGATCTTTAAAAAAGAAGCCAAGCCAGATATCTCAACTAAAAAGTTACTACATGAATGATTAAAAGTAGAACATTTAGTCAATGTACAAACTAACTTCATTTAGTCAAGTAATCTGAATCAGATAGTACCAATTCAAAAGTTGAAGAAACAGAACTACAGCATATATAGGGTTTATCTGAAATGCAGAACTAATCAAATTAGTGAACCATTATTCTTATTAGCTAAGAAAACTGCTTTGTTCTATAAGAAAAGGTAATGGCTCCTTCAGATTAAACTCAGTTCCTTGTATAACTAAATTAACATATTGGCTTGTTGAAGGACTTTACTATTGGGTTCTTAACCTAAAACTCTGTGGCTTTGCTTGCAAATATAAAATAATTTAAACCCTGTTTAGTTTTATTGAGATCAAACATGTGAGTTAAGTACTGGTGTCAATTCCTATTAAGTAGCATATATGCAATTGTTTCCTAAACCGAAAGTTCATAAATGACAAGTGAACAAGCATTAGCCATCTACCATAATCAAGATGAAACAATCCATGATACCTCAAAGTGGAGCCTTTCTAATTGACTATTAATGAGAAGTTATTTGTTACTTACAAATGGGAATGCAGTGGTTTAAGCAAAAGATCAAAGAACTTATTATAATGCCATCACTCTGTATTGACTAGTAATTTTATAGAGCTGTTAATTTGAGCCTAAATTATAGAGCTAATTGCAGTTTCAGTTAATCCCATCATAAGCATTAGTGAGAGATGAAAATGCAAATGATTTCTTGTAACTGAATGTTTAGATTTTTATAAAAATCATGTGACAATATTGTACTTTATACAGTGCTAAAATTAAATAACATTATCAACATTTTCTACCTTTTTGTTAAAAGATGCTGCATTACAACCAACAGGTAAGTCTCTTTATTTATACTTGCTTAAAAATGAGAGCAGGTTGGTTTTTCTTAAATCCATAACCATTCTGGGTATCACAGTCATGAATCTGTTCATTGACTCTATTTTTTACACATTGAAAATGTGGCTTCTCTGAAATGTTTTTTTCCCCCTGATGACAGGGACTACAAAAATAACAACCCCAACTCCATTTGCTACATCTAAAGGTAAGCACCTTAAAACATTATTCACTTATTAGATTTTCATCCCACCTTTATTATTTTACAAATAACTCATGATGGCAAACATACCTAATATTCCTTTCTCTTTCCCACAAAAACCCACGTTGGGAATGAGCTGAGTTGAAAAAGGGTGACTGGTTCAAAGTCACCTAGTCAGCTTTGATACCTAAAATGAGACTAAAATGTCAGCAACTTTAACTAGGAGTTTGCTCCATTGATATCAGGGGTGCTTTCAGCATGAATAATGTTTGTTCTTAACTTTTAGGAAGAATAACAGTTTTGTTCCCAATATAACCAATTTCATTGTAATTTTAGTACAATGACAATAAAGATTATTATTATACCACTGTTAAATTATTAACTGCGATTCAGGAAGGAGAACTACTGTATATAACAAGTGTGTGAGGCGTCTGCACCCAACTGTCAATTTTGTCCAGAGATATTCTGTTGCTTCAATTTATAATGTGGGTTTTTGGTGAGAAAAACAATAGTTGACTTTAGGGTCACATGCAGTTTCCCAAAAACTTGGCTGTGACCTTGGGCCACCTCTCTGCCATTTGTAATGTGACATAAGGAGAACATTATTCAATACTTGCAAAATGCTTGCGTTAATTGAATATAAATAAATTCAATTTAAGTCAATAAATAATGTGAAATCATATTTATTTTTCATCTTGGGCTTTCATCTGAGGCATTACTGGGTCCCAATTTATTCCTTGTATTGCAGCTCTAACGTAGGTCAAAAGTTCTTGATCTGAAAGAGATGTGCCCTGCTCTAAATTTTTCTATTTGTTAATTAATACAGGATAAATGGGGGACAAAGTTGCAGAGGTGATGCTGACCTTTGTTATAATGGGGTACAAGTTTTTATTTGTTGGGAAAAGACAGGTGCAGGTGTAGTGTGCCAAAAGATTAATTGTGGTGTTACTTCGCCTGTGCATGGAAAGGTTTATTTTTGTGATGCCTCAGAAATACAGGTAGTCCTCAACTTTCAACCACAGTTGAGACCAAAATTTCAGTTACTAAGCAAGACATCTCTTATGTGACTTTTCCCCAACTTTACAACTTTTCTTGCCACTAACAATTAACCCTGACAATTAAATGAATCACTTCAGTTGTTAAGATAGTTAACATGGTTGCTAAATGAATCTGGCTTCCGTATTGACTTTGCTTGTCAGAAAGTTGCAAAAGGTGATTTCATGAACCCAGGACAGTGCAATTGTCATAAATAAGAATCAGTTGCCAAGTGTCTGAATTTTGATCATGTAATCATGGGGATGCTGCCATAAGTGTTGAAAAAGGTTGTAAGTTACTTTTTTTGTGCCATTTTAACTTTGAATGTTGTAAATTGAGGATTACCTGTAATCCTTCTTGAATAGGTTGAACATAAAGACCATCCTGGGGCCAATGTTATTGCCCAGAATGGTTGAATGTACGTAACTGATTATGGTGGAGATTGAAGTGTAATTTTGTGCAGGTAATTTCCAATTTCGTGTAATGAACTGCCTTGATTGTGTAACCACAGCCAAGTTGCTTCTGGTTTGGCCGGGATCAGGAGGCTCCGCCCACATGCCCAGATGCTTCTTCGCATGCACAGAAGTGTCACATGCGCACAAGCAAGCACACAAGCAAACCAGTAGTAAAAAAATGGAAACCCACCACTGTGTGTAACATATTAGACCAGTGGCGTAGCGTGGGTTGTCAGCACCCGGCGCAAGGCAAGTAATTTGCTCCCCCTAACCCGTGGATTTTAGCACTCGGGGGAGGCAGCTCTTCTTGTGGTGTTGAGCCCACGCACCTCCCGCGAGGATCCGGCGGGCAGCTGCTGCCCAAAGGGCTCGGCCATCCGGGTCCGACACTCGTTGCCTCGCCTTGGGGAGAAGCGGGCGCCCTTTGCGTGGTGCGGGCCTGGGACACCCGACGCTCCTTTCTACGGAGGGCGATGGCCCGAAAGCCGGGGCAAGAGGGTCTTCCCGGGCCGCTGCGGGGCCCAGGTCGCCGCTCCTCTGGCTGGCTCGGAACGGAGGAGTCTTCCAGGGTCTCTGCACGGCCGTTGCTTCGAAAGACCTGCGCCTTTAAGTCTCGCCTGGCCCCCTCGGGTGGCGCTGGCGGGTGCGAGGAGCCGGCGCTGGCCTCAGCCGGGGGATGGCCCGGGAGGGTTTGGCCCCTACTGGCCGCTGTTCGCTCCCCGACTCTCGCCGGCCCAGGAGCGCCCAGGCGCCGCCGCTGCCAACTCCAGAGACCCGCGGAGGAGAGCTTCCGAGTCGGGTCTCTGGAGCGCGCCCCCCCAGATGTTGTGCCCGGTGCGGCCGGCCCACCCTGCACCCCCCACGCTACGCCTCTGTATTAGACAGTGTCAGGGTACTTCCACACGTCATTTTTTTACATTTCTCAACCCTCAGAATTAGTCTGAGAGCAATTGCTCTTCATCTTTAGTTTTGCCACTTCAGAAATGCTCAGAAGCAAACTCAGTGCTCCACCCAATAGCTTTATATCTTCAAAAGGGGGAGGTGGGAGATGAAAAACATCCAGCTAGCTGACACTTCGTACTTTTACAAAAGATGCTTGCTTTTTTTTTTCCCCAAGAGGCAATTGGACTTTCTGGAGTTGCCTCATGGGAAAACAAAGCACCTTTGGAACTTAATGTGGAATGACTGAGAATCTCCATATACATTTGACAAAAGGTCTTTACAATTTCACTTGTTCCCAGTTTGTCTGGGTGACTGAAGGGGAGCTACAAAGCCTAGAATTCTCATTACAGATCCATGAACTCTGTCTCTGATGGAGATACAGAAATACAGCTTCTGAAAATAAATATATAAACAAAAGAAGCAGGTACACAGAATGCACATCAAAAGGAAAATATTAGTCCAGCTGTTTGCTTATTAAGTTAACTCTAAAATTTATTGTTTTTGTCAGACCTTTCTACTACCACTGTAGAACTGACTACGCAGAAAATAGGTATTTCTTATATGCTGAAATAGATTTACCTTTTTGTGTGTGTTCTGTTCTATAAAAGATTATGATTAATGTTGAGACATTTGTAAAGCCTGTTTTCTACACTTGGGCATACTGGTTTTTTTAAGTGGACAATATTGTCCTGTGTGATAAAATATTGCATCTAAATAAAATAAACAGAGCCTGTTGGACAAAATTCAGCTACCTTCTGTATTCAATATAGCATAATAAAACTGATCTGTTACGTCATTGCATAAGCATTCAGAAAAAAGAGTTTTAAAAAAAATCTTATGTAACTATTTGCCATGTCATTACTGTTGTGGTTTTTACATTAAACCACGTTCCTTTGAATCTAAAAAGATATTTTAAAAGGATTTAAAAAATAAAAAACACTGTTAAAGACATGAATGTGTCAACAGATACAAATCTATTAAAACTGTTGTTATTATCGCTTGCAAAAGCATTATCTTTAAAAATAGCTAATTATACTAAGCCCTTTTTTCTGTTTGCTTGATTTTCTGTTATACTTAAATTGCACACATGGCAAGTTTCAGCTTGGTTATCCAAGCTGAAATTTATTTAGTGAAATAAAACAAATCTGTATTGAGATCAAGGATGGATATCTAATAATGGGATTTTTTGTTTCTGGAAAAAAAACCCAGCATAAATTGTGGTTGACTATTTTTAAAAGAAAAGAACCAAAAATATAGCATTCTTTTGGATATTCAGATTGTCTCACATCATTGGTGGGCTTCAAAAAAATGTACTACCGGTTCTATGGGCATGGCTTTGTGGGCGTAGCTTGGTGGGTTTGGCAGGAAAAGATACTGTAATATCTCCATTCCCTCCCCACTTCAGGGGGAAGGTTACTGCAAAATCTCCATTTCCTCCCGAAGGGATGAGACTCGGAAGGCAAAGATAGATAGCGGCGGGGCCAGTCAGAGGTGGTATTTACCGGTTCTCCAAACTGCTCAAAATTTCCGCTACCAGTTCTCCGGAACTGGTCAGAAACTGCTGAATACCACCTCTGCCTCACACATATAATATTGCATTTCAACAGTATCATGAAGCTAAACTTGTGTTATCAATAGTGAGATAGTATATAAATTTGATAAATAAACAAAGAAAGCACTTCTTGATTGTGGATGACGTAAAATAGTGATAGTGTCTTGAATGATTGGGAGCCAAACTAATTAAGCTAAATTAGTACAAAAGCAATATGACAAAGAAGTTTGGTCAAAGAAAATGAACAAGCTTTGAATTTGAAAACAAATAAGTATATGTAGGAAGAGCAAGTGACAATGCCGGCTGGCGACTCACAGGGGAAGGGCCTTCTCTGTGGTGGGTCCAACCCTCTGAAATGACCTGCCCCCCCCGAAATTCGTTCTATCACGGACCTTCGCCTCTTCCATCGAGCATTAAAGACCTACTTTTTTCATGTGGCCGGCATGGCATAGTTTGTTTTTACTATCGTTTGCTCTTACCATCGTTTTAATAGGGTTTCTTAATATTTTAGCACGGGTTAAATTAATTTAATTTAATTTTAAATTTATTGATTGATTGTATTATACGTATTTTATCTTTTTTATCTTTTATTATCCCTATGCACCTCCCTGAGTCCCAACGGGAGAGAGGGCAGTATACAAATAAAAATAATAAAAATAAAAATAATAATAATAATAACAACAACAATAACAACAACAATAAGAACATCTGTAAAACTTTAAGAGTCCTAAAACACACATATATTTATATTATTGTCAGCCCTTTATACGCCCTCTGCTAAGCTGACCACTCAGGGAATAAGTGGTATTTATTATATGTTGGACTTTCATTCTTATAGTAGCAATAAATATTGTAACAATAAACCTATAGCACTTCCATCAGATCACAAGTTTGCTTTCCACCCATGTGGTGCAAAAGAGAAGAGCACAGGTAATTCCTCTCTCTTTAGTAATAAAGAATTTTAGAAATAAGGTACAATGAAAGCTGGGGCACAGTTTGTGACGATGGGTGGGACATGAAAGATACACAAGTTGTGTATAGGCAGCTTGCCTGTGGAGAGGCCCTTCAAGCCCTACCTAATGCTGCGTTTGGTGAAGGAACTGGCAGCATGTTCCTGGATCAGGTCGAATGCAAAGGGGATGAATCGTCTTTTGAAGAATGCTCCCATAAACCTTGGGGCGTTCATGACTGTCACCACAAGGAAGATGCTGGGGTGGTTTGCTCAGGTTTGCTAGACCCATTTTTATTTTATTTTAGTTTATTGTGTCTAACTGAATAGTACAAAAATATAAAGGAAGTAATGATAATAATAATAGCAATATACTATAACCTCCAAATCATCAACATCAGTATGTCTTCTTCACCCAGACTGAAGTGATTTCTTCTATTTTCAGGTCCTGCTGTCACCACATCACCACCTGGTAGGTATTTGCTTACATTCCGATTGTTACTTAAAAGCAAACCTTGCATCCCAATTTAAGAGGAAATGATAAATAAATCACTTAATAACTAAATTGGTGACTATTGTTTGTGGTTTGGTCAAAGAGAATAACCAACGATTGAATTTGTAAACAAATATATGTAGGAAGTGCACATGGATCGAGAGGTAGTTTAAAACCATGAGTACACTTTTTTTCTCAACATTATTTTTTTATCTCTACTTCTGGCGGAGACAGAAGTGCCAATATGGTTCCGCCCCAGGTGCCTGATGGATCCCAAAAGGTTCCAGACGGAGCTTGGGCCAATACCTGAATCCCTAACCCACGACCCAACTGAGGACCTAGTGGCCGCCTGGAATAGTACGGCCATGGGGGCCCTGGACCGGGTCGTGCCTTTGCGGCCTCTCACTCGGCGTCGATCTATCTTGGCTCCTTGGTTTTCCGAGGAGCTGAGTGAAATGAAAAACCAGAAGAGATGCCTAGAGGGCATCTGGAGGTCCACCCGCGCCGAATCTGACCGAACACGGCTAAGGTCGCACTTGCGGACCTACCTAGTGGCGCTGAAAGCGGCGAAAGGAGAACATCTCGCCACCCTCATTTCATCCGCAGATAACAGTCCTGCGTCCCTGTTTAGGGTGACCTGTGCCCTCCTTCACCAGAAGCCGTTGGAGGCTCCCTTGCAGGGTCGTGCAAAGGAATTTGGATCATATTTGCAGGATAAAATGGTTCAGATCCGGAGTGAGCTGGCCTTCAATTGGACTAGTCTGGGCGGGGTGACAGAGATAGGTCTTGAGACCACTGTTTGGGATGAGTTTGACCCCGTGACAATGCCGGCTGGCGACTCACAGGGGAAGGGCCTTCTCTGTGGTGGGTCCAACCATCTGGAACGACCTGCCCCCCCCCGAACCTTCATTCTATCCTGGACCTTCGCCTCTTCCGTCGAGCATTAAAGACCTACTTTTTTCATGTGGCCGGCATGGCATAGTTTGTTTTTATTATCGTTTGCTCTTACCATCGTTTTAATAGGGTTTCTTAATATTTTAGCATGGGTTAAATTTATTTTATTTAATTTTAAATTTATTGATTGATTGTTTTATATGTATTTTATCTTTTTTATCTTTTATTATCCCTGTGCACCGCCCTGAGTCCCAACGGGAGAGAGGGCAGTATACAAATAAAAATAATAAAAATAATAATAACAACAATAACAACAACAACAACAATAATAAGAACATCTGTAAAACTTTAAGAGTCCTATGACACAAATATATTTATATTATTGTCAGCCCTTTCTATGCCCTCTGCTAAGCTGACCACTCAGGGAATAAGAGGTATTTATTATATGTTGGACTTTCTTTCTTATAGTAGCAATAAATATTGTAACAATAAACCTATAGCACTTCCATCAGATCACAAGTTTGCTTTCCACCCATGTGGTGCAAAAGAGAAGAGCACAGGTAATTCCTCTCTCTTTAGTAATAAAGAATTTTAGAAATAAGGTACAATGGAAGCTGGGGCACAATTTGTGACGATGGGTGGGACATGAAAGATACACAAGTTGTGTGTAGGCAGCTTGCCTGTGCAGAGGCCCTTCAAGCCCTACCTAATGCTGCGTTTGGTGAAGGAACTGGCAGCATCTTCCTGGATCAGGTCGATTGCAAAGGGGACTAATCCTCTTTTGAAGAATGCTCCCATAAACCTTGGGGCGTTCATGACTGTCACCACAAGGAAGATGCTGGGGTGGTTTGCTCAGGTTTGCTAGACCCATTTTTATTTTATTTTAGTTTATTGTGTCTAACTGAATACTACAAAAATATAAAGGAAGTAATGATAATAATAATAATAGCAATATACTATAACCTCCTAGGTCACCAACATCAGTATGTCTTCTTCACCCAGACTTAAGTTATTTCTTCTATTTTCAGGTCCTGCTGTCACCACATCACCACCTGGTAGGTATTTGCTTACATTCCGATTGTTACTTAAAAGCAAATCTTGCATCCCAATTTAAGAGGAAATGATAAATAAATCACTTAATAACTAAATTGGTGACTATTGCTTGTGGTTTGGTCAAAGAGAATAAACAACGATTGAATTTGTAAACAAATATATGTAGGAAGAGCACATAGATCGAGAGGTAGTTTAAAACCATGAGTACACTTTTTTTCTCAACATTATTTTTTATCTCTACTTCTGGCGGAGACAGAAGTGCCAATATGGTTCCGCCCCAGGTGCCTGATGGATCCCGAAAGGTTCCAGACGGAGCTTGGGCCAATACCTGAATTCCTAACCCACGATCCAGCTGAGGACCTAGTGGCCGCCTGGAATAGTGCGGCCATGGGGGCCATGGACAGGGTCGTGCCTTTGCGGCCTCTCACTCGGCATTGATCTACCTTGGCTCCTTGGTTTTCCGAGGAGCTGAGGGAAATGAAACACCAGAAGAGATGCCTAGAGGGCATCTGGAGGTCCACCCGCGCCGAATCTGGCCGAACACGGGTAAGGTCGCACTTGCGGACCTACCTAGTTGTGCGGAAAGCGGCGAAAGGAGAGCATCTCGCCACCCTCATCGCATCCGCAGATAACCGCCCTGCCGCCATATTTAGGGTGACCTGTGCCCTCCTTCACCAGAAACCGTTGGAGGCTCCCTTGCAGGGTCGTGCAAAGGAATTTGGATCTTATTTGCAGGATTAAATGGTTCAGATCCGGAGCGAGCTGGCCTTCAATTGGACTAGTCTGGGCGGGGTGACAGAGATAGGTCTTGAGACCACTGTTTGGGATGAGTTTGACCCCGTGACAATGCCGGCTGGCGACTCACAGGGGAAGGGCCTTCTCTGTGGTGGTCCAACCGTCTGGAACGACCTGCCCCTTCCGAACCTTCATTCTATCACGGACCTTCCCCTCTTCCGTCGAGCATTAAAGACCTACTTTTTTCATGTGGCCGGCATGGCATAGTTTGTTTTTACTATCGTTTGCTCTTACCATCGTTTTAATAGGGTTTCTTAATATTTTAGCTCGGGTTAAATTTATTTAATTTAATTTTAAATTTATTTATTGATTGTATTATATGTATTTTATCTTTTTTATCTTTTATTATCCCTGTACACTGCCCTGAGTCCCAACAGGAGGGAGGGCAGTATACAAATTAAAATAATAAAAATAAAAATAATAATAATAACAACAATAACAACAACAACAGTAATATTAAGAACATCTGTAAAACTTTAATATATATATATTATTGTCAGCCCTTTCTACGCCATCTGCTAAGCTGACCACTCAGGGAATAAGAGGTATTTATTATATGTTGGACTTTCATTCTTATAGTAGCAATAAATATTGTAACAATAAACCTATAGCACTTCCATCAGATCACAAGTTTGCTTTCCACCCATGTGGTGCAAAAGAGAAGAGCAGAGGTAATTCCTCTCTCTTTAGTAATAAAGAATATTCGAAATAAGGTACAATGGAAGCTGGGGCACAATTTGTAACGATGGGTGGGACATGAAAGATACACAAGTTTTGTGTAGGCAGCTTGCCTGTGGAGCGGCCCTTCAAGCCCTACCTAATGCTCCGTTTGGTGAAGGAACTGGCAGCATCTTCCTGGATCAGGTCGAATGCAAAGGGGACGAATCCTCTTTTGAAGAATGCTCCCATAAACCTTGGGGCGTTCATGACTGTCACCACAAGGAAGATGCTGGGGTGGTTTGCTCAGGTTTGCTAGACCCATTTTTATTTTATTTTAGTTTATTGTGTCTAACTGATTACTACAAAAATATAAAGGAAGTAATGATAATAATAATAATAGCAATATACTATAACCTCCTAGGTCATCAACATCAGTATGTCTTCTTCACCCAGACTGAAGTTATTTCTTCTATTTTCAGGTCCTGCTGTCACCACATCACCTCCTGGTAGGTATTTGCTTACATTCCGATTGTTACTTAAAAGCAAATCTTGCATCCCAATTTAAGAGGAAATGATAAATAAATCACTTAGTAACTAAATTGGTGACTATTGCTTGTGGTTTGGTCAAAGAGAATAAACAACGATTGATTTTGTAAACAAATCGCCACCCTCATTGCATCCGAAGATAACCGCACTGCCTCCCTGTTTAGGGTGACCTGTGCCCTCCTTCACCAGAAGCCATTGGAGGCTCCCTTGCAGGGTCGTACAAATGAATTTGGATCTTATTTGCAGTATAAAATGGTTCAGATCCGGAGCGAGCTGGCCTCCAATTGGACTAGTCTGGGCGGGGTGACAGAGATAGGCCTTGAGACCACTGTTTGGGATGAGTTTCACCCCGTGACAATGCCGGCTGGCGACTCGCAGGGGAAGGGCCTTCTCTGTGGTGGGTCCAACCCTCTGGACTGACCTGCCCCCCCGACCTTCGTTCTATCACGGACCTTCGCCTCTTCCGTCGAGCATTAAAGACCTACTTTTTTCATGTGGACGGCATGGAATAGTTTGTTTTTACTATCGTTTGCTCTTACCATCGTTTTAATAGGGTTTCTTAATATTTTAGCATGGGTTAAATTTATTTAATTTAATTTTAAATTTATTGATTGATTGTTTTATATGTATTTTATCTTTTTTATCTTTTATTATCCCTGTGCACCGCCCTGAGTCCCAACGGGAGAGAGGGCTGTATACAAATAAAAATAATAAAAATAATAATAACAACAATAACAACAACAACAACAATAATAATAAGAACATCTGTAAAACTTTAAGAGTCCTATGACACAAATATATTTATATTATTGTCAGCCCTTTCTATGCCCTCTGCTAAGCTGACCACTCAGGGAATAAGAGGTATTTATTATATGTTGGACTTTCTTTCTTATAGTAGCAATAAATATTGTAACAATAAACCTATAGCACTTCCATCAGATCACAAGTTTGCTTTCCACCCATGTGGTGCAAAAGAGAAGAGCACAGGTAATTCCTCTCTCTTTAGTAATAAAGAATATTCGAAATAAGGTACAATGGAAGCTGGGGCACAATTTGTGACGATGGGTGGGACATGAAAGATACACAAGTTGTGTGTAGGCAGCTTGCCTGTGGAGAGGCCCTTCAAGCCCTACCTAATGCTGCGTTTGGTGAAGGAACTGGCAGCATCTTCCTGCATCAGGTCGATTGCAAAGGGGACGAATCCTCTTTTGAAGAATGCTCCCATAAACCTTGGGGCGTTCATGACTGTCACCACAAGGAAGATGCTGGGGTGGTTTGCTCAGGTTTGCTAGACCCATTTTTATTTTATTTTAGTTTATTGTGTCTAACTGAATACTACAAAAATATAAAGGAAGTAATGATAATAATAATAATAGCAATATACTATAACCTCCAAATCATCAACATCAGTATGTCTTCTTCACCCAGACTGAAGTTATTTCTTCTATTTTCAGGTCCTGCTGTCACCACATCACCACCTGGTAGGTATTTGCTTACATTCCGATTGTTACTTAAAAGCAAATCTTGCATCCCAATTTAAGAGGAAATGATAAATAAATCACTTAATAACTAAACTGGTGACTATTACTTGTGGTTTGGTCAAAGAGAATAAACAACGATTGAATTTCAAACAAATATATGTAGGAAGAGCACATAGATCGAGAGGTAGTTTAAAACCATGAGTATACTTTTTTTCTCAACATTATTTTTTTATCTCTACCTCTGGTGGAGACAGAAGTGCCAATATGGTTCCGCCCAAGGCGCCTGATGGATCCAGAAAGGTTCCAGATGGAGCTTGGGCCAATACCTGAATCCCTAACCCACGACCCAACTGAGGACCTAGTGGCCGCCTGGAATAGTGCGGCCATGGGGGCCATGGACCGGGTCGTGCCTTTGCGGCCTCTCACTCGGCGTCGATCTATCTTGGCTCCTTGGTTTTCCGAGGAGCTGAGGGAAATGAAACACCAGAAGAGATGCCTAGAGGGCATCTGGAGGTCCACCCGCGCCGAATCTGGCCGAACACGGGTAAGGTCGCACTTGCGGACCTACCTAGTGGCGCGGAAAGTGGCGAAAGGAGAGCATCTCGCCACCCTCATCGCATCCGCAGATAAGCGCCCTGCCGCCATATTTAGGGTGACCTGTGCCCTCCTTCACCAGAAACCGTTGGAGGCTCCCTTGCAGGGTCGTGCAAAGGAATTTGGATCTTATTTGCAGGATAAAATGGTTCAGATCCGGAGCGAGCTGGCCTTCAATTGGACTAGTCTGGGCGGGGTGACAGAGATAGGTCTTGAGACCACTGTTTGGGATGAGTTTGACCCCGTGACAATGCCGGCTGGCGACTCACAGGGGAAGGGCCTTCTCTGTGGTGGGTCCAACACTCTGGACTGACCTGCCCCGCCGACCTTCGTTCTATCACGGACCTTCGCCTCTTCCGTCGAGCATTAAAGACCTACTTTTTTCATGTGGACGGCATGGAATAGTTTGTTTTTACTATCGTTTGCTCTTACCATCGTTTTAATAGGGTTTCTTAATATTTTAGCATGGGTTAAATTTATTTAATTTAATTTTAAATTTATTGATTGATTGTTTTATATGTATTTTATCTTTTTTATCTTTTATTATCCCTGTGCACCGCCCTGAGTCCCAACGGGAGAGAGGGCAGTATACAAATAAAAATAATAATAACAACAACAACAACAACAACAATAACAACAACAACAACAATTATAAGAACATCTGTAAAACTTTAAGAGTCCTAGAACACACATATATTTATATTATTGTCAGCCCTTTATACGCCCTCTGCTAAGCTGACCACTCAGGGAATAAGTGGTATTTATTATATGTTGGACTTTCTTTCTTATAGTAGCAATAAATATTGTAACAATAAACCTATAGCACTTCCATCAGATCACAAGTTTGCTTTCCACCCATGTGGTGCAAAAGAGAAGAGCACAGGTAATTCCTCTCTCTTTAGTAATAAAGAATTTTAGAAATAAGGTACAATGGAAGCTGGGGCACAATTTGTGACGATGGGTGGGACATGAAATATACACAAGTTGTGTGTAGGCAGCTTGCCTGTGGAGAGGCCCTTCAAGCCCTACCTAATGCTGCATTTGGTGAAGGAACTGGCAGCATCTTCCTGGATCAGGTCGATTGCAAAGGGGACTAATCCTCTTTTGAAGAATGCTCCCATAAACCTTGGGGCGTTCATGACTATCACTACAAGGAAAATGCTGTGGTGGTTTGCTCAGGTTTGCTAGACCCATTTTTATTTTATTTTAGTTTATTGTGTCTAACTGAATACTACAAAAATATAAAGGAAGTAATGATAATAATAATAGCAATATACTATAACCTCCTAGGTCATCAACATCAGTATGTCTTCTTCACCCAGACTGAAGTTATTTCTTCTATTTTCAGGTCCTGCTGTCACCACAACACCACCTGGTAGGTATTTGCTTACATTCTGATTGTTACTTAAAAGCAAATCTTGCATCCCAATTTAAGAGGAAATGATAAATAAATCACTTAATAACTAAATTGGTGACTATTGCTTGTGGTTTGGTCAAAGAGAATAAACAACGATTGAATTTGTAAACAAATATATGTAGGAAGAGCACATAGATCGAGAGGTAGTTTAAAACCATGAGTACACTTTTTTTCTCAACATTATTTTTTATCTCTACTTCTGGCGGAGACAGAAGTGCCAATATGGTTCCGCCCCAGGTGACTGATGGATCCCAAAAGGTTCCAGACGGAGCTTGGGCCAATACCTGAATCCCTAACCCACGATCCAACTGAGGACCTAGTGGCCGCCTGGAATAGTGCGGCCATGGGTGCCATGGACAGGGTCGTGCCTTTGCGGCCTCTCACTCGGCGTCGATCTATCTTGGCTCCTTGGTTTTCCGAGGAGCTGAGGGAAATGAAACACCAGAAGAGATGCCTAGAGGGCATCTGGAGGTCCACCCGCGCAGAATCTGGCCGAACACGGGTAAGGTCGCACTTGCGGACCTACCTAGTTGTGCGGAAAGCGGCGAAAGGAGAGCATCTCGCCACCCTCATCGCATCCGCAGATAACCGCCCTGCCGCCATATTTAGGGTGACCTGTGCCCTCCTTCACCAGAAACCGTTGGAGGCTCCCTTGAAGGGTCGTGCAAAGGAATTTGGATCTTATTTGCAGGATTAAATGGTTCAGATCCGGAGCGAGCTGGCCTTCAATTGGACTAGTCTGGGCGGGGTGACAGAGATAGGTCTTGAGACCACTGTTTGGGATGAGTTTGACCCCGTGACAATGCCGGCTGGCGACTCACAGGGGAAGGGCCTTCTCTATGGTGGTCCAACCGTCTGGAACGACCTGCCCCTTCTGAACCTTCATTCTATCACGGACCTTCGCCTCTTCCATCGAGCATTAAAGACCTACTTTTTTCATGTGGCCGGCATGGCATAGTTTTTACTATTGTTTGCTCTTACCATCGTTTTAATAGGGTTTCTTAATATTTTAGCTCGGGTTAAATTTATTTAATTTAATTTTAAATTTATTTATTGATTGTATTATATGTATTTTATCTTTTTTATCTTTTATTATCCCTGTACACCGCCCTGAATCCCAACAGGAGGGAGGGCAGTATACAAATTAAAATAATAAAAATAAAAATAATAATAATAACAACAATAACAACAACAACAATAATATTAAGAACATCTGTAAAACTTTAATATATATATATTATTGTCAGCCCTTTCTACGCCCTCTGCTAAGCTGACCACTCAGGGAATAAGAGGTATTTATTATATGTTGGACTTTCATTCTTATAGTAGCAAATATTGTAACAATAAACCTATAGCACTTCCATCAGATCACAAGTTTGCTTTCCACCCATGTGGTGCAAAAGAGAAGAGCAGAGGTAATTCCTCTCTCTTTAGTAATAAAGAATATTCGAAATAAGATACAATGGAAGCTGGGGCCCAATTTGTGACGATGGGTGGGAAATGAAAAATACACGTGTGTAGGCAGCTTGCCTGTGGAGAGGCCCTTCAAGCCCTACCTAATGCTGCGTTTGATAAAGGAACTGGCAGCATCTTCCTGGATCAGGTCGAATGCAAAGGGGACGAATCCTCTTTTGAAGAATGCTCCCATAAACCTTGGGGCGTTCATGACGGTCACCATAAGGAAGATGCTTGGGTGGTTTGCTCAGGTTTGCTAGACCCATTTTTATTTTATTTTAGTTTATTGTGTCTAACTGAATACTACAAAAATATAAAGGAAGTAATGATAATAATAATAGCAATATACTATAACCTCCTAGGTCACCAACATCAGTATGTCTTCTTCACCCAGACTTAAGTTATTTCTTCTATTTTCAGGTCCTGCTGTCACCACATCACCACCTGGTAGGTATTTGCTTACATTCCGATTGTTACTTAAAAGCAAATCTTGCATCCCAATTTAAGAGGAAATGATAAATAAATCACTTAATAACTAAACTGGTGACTATTGCTTGTGGTTTGGTCAAAGAGAATAAACAACGATTGATTTTGTAAACAAATCGCCACCCTCATTGCATCCGAAGATAACCGCCCTGCCTCCCTGTTTAGGGTGACCTGTGCCCTCCTTCACCAGAAGCCGTGGGAGGCTCCCTTGCAGGGTCGTGCAAAGTTATTTGGATCTTATTTGCAGGATTAAATGGTTCAGATCCGGAGCGAGCTGGCCTTCAATTGGACTAGTCGGGGCGGGGTGACAGAAATAGGTCTTGAGACCACTGTTTGGGATGAGTTTGACCCCGTGACAATGCCGGCTGGCGACTCGCAGGGGAAGGGCCTTCTCTGTGGTGGGTCCAACCCTCTGGACTGACCTGCCCCTCCCCGACCTTCGTTCTATCACGGACCTTCGCCTCTTCTGTCGAGCATTAAAGACCTTCTTTTTTGGACGGAATGGAATAGTTTGTTTTTACTATCGTTTGCTCTTACCATCGTTTTAATAGGGTTTCTTAATATTTTAGCATGGGTTAAATTTATTTAATTTAATTTTAAATTTATTGATTGATTGTTTTATATGTATTTTATCTTTTTTATCTTTTATTATCCCTGTGCACCGCCCTGAGTCCCAACGGGAGAGAGGGCAGTGTACAAATAAAAATAATAATAATAATAACAACAACAACAACAATAACAACAACAACAACAATAATAAGAACATCTGTAAAACTTTAAGAGTCCTAGAACACACATATATTTATATTATTGTCAGCCCTTTATACGCCCTCTGCTAAGCTGACCACTCAGGGAATAAGTGGTATTTATTATATGTTGGACTTTCTTTCTTATAGTAGCAATAAATATTGTAACAATAAACCTATAGCACTTCCATCAGATCACAAGTTTGCTTTCCACCCATGTGGTGCAAAAGAGAAGAGCACAGGTAATTCCTCTCTCTTTAGTAATAAAGAATTTTAGAAATAAGGTACAATGGAAGCTGTGGCACAATTTGTAACGATGGGTGGGACATGAAAGATACACAAGTTGTGTGTAGGCAGCTTGCCTGTGGAGAGGCCCTTCAAACTCTACCTAATGGTGCGTTTGGTGAAGGAACTGGCAGCATCTTCCTGGATCAGGTCGAATGCAAAGGGGACGAATCCTCTTTTGAAGAATGCTCCCATAAACCTTGGGGCGTTCATGACTGTCACCACAAGGAAGATGCTGGGGTGGTTTGCTCAGGTTTGCTAGACCCATTTTTATTTTATTTTAGTTTATTGTGTCTAACTGAATAGTACAAAAATATAAAGGAAGTAATGATAATAATAATAGCAATATACTATAACCTCCTAGGTCACCAACATCAGTATGTCTTCTTCACCCAGACTGAAGTTATTTCTTCTATTTTCAGGTCCTGCTGTCACCACATCACCTCCTGGTAGGTATTTGCTTACATTCCGATTGTTACTTAAAAGCAAATCTTGCATCCCAATTTAAGAGGAAATGATAAATAAATCACTTAATAACTAAACTGGTGACTATTGCTTGTGGTTTGGTCAAAGAGAATAAACAACGATTGAATTTGTAAACAAACATATGTAGGAAGAGCACATGGATCGAGAGGTAGTTTAAAACCATGAGTACACTTTTTTTCTCAACATTATTTTTTTATCTCTACCTCTGGTGGAGACAGAAGTGCCAATATGGTTCCGCCCAAGGCGCCTGATGGATCCAGAAAGGTTCCAGATGGAGCTTGGGCCAATACCTGAATCCCTAACCCACGACCCAACTGAGGACCTAGTGGCCGCCTGGAATAGTGCGGCCATGGGGGCCATGGACCGGGTCGTGCCTTTGCGGCCTCTCACTCGGCGTCGATCTATCTTGGCTCCTTGGTTTTCCGAGGAGCTGAAGGAAATGAAACACCAGAAGAGATGCCTAGAGGGCATCTGGAGGTCCACCCGCGCCGAATCTGGCCGAACACGGGTAAGGTCGCACTTGCGGACCTACCTAGTTGTGCGGAAAGAGGCGAAAGGAGAGCATCTCGCCACCCTCATCGCATCCGCAGATAACAGCCCTGCCACCATATTTAGGGTGACCTGTGCCCATCTTCACCAGAAGCCGTTGGAGGCTCCCTTGCAGGGTCGTGCAAAGGAATTTGGATCTTATTTGCAGGATAAAATGGTTCAGATCCGGAACGAGCTGGCCTTCAATTGGACTAGTCTGGGCGGGGTGACAGAGATAGGTCTTGAGACCACTGTTTGGGATGAGTTTGACCCCGTGACAATGCCGGCTGGCGACTCACAGGGGAAGGGCCTTCTCTGTGGTGGTCCAACCGTCTGGAACGACCTGCCCTTTCCGAACCTTCATTCTATCACGGACCTTCGCCTCTTCCGTCGAGCATTAAAGACCTACTTTTTTCATGTGGCCGGCATGGCATAGTTTTTACTATCGTTTGCTCTTACCATCGTTTTAATAGGGTTTCTTAATATTTTAGCTCGGGTTAAATTTATTTAATTTAATTTTAAATTTATTTATTTATTGTATTATATGTATTTTATCTTTTTTATCTTTTATTATCCCTGTACACCGCCCTGAGTCCCAACAGGAGAGAGGGCAGTATACAAATAAAAATAATAAAAATAATAATAATAATAATAATAACAACAATAACAATAATAATAAGAACATCTGTAAACCTTTAAGAGTCCTATGACACAAATATATTTATATTATTGTCAGCCCTTTATACGCCCTCTGCTAAGCTGACCACTCAGGGAATAAGAGGTATTTATTATATGTTGGACTTTCTTTCTTATAGTAGCAATAAATATTGTAACAATAAACCTATAGCACTTCCATCAGATCACAAGTTTGCTTTCCACCCATGTGGTGCAAAAGAGAAGAGCACGGGTAATTCCTCTCTCTTTAGTAATAAAGAATTTTAGAAATAAGGTACAATGGAAGCTGGGGCACAATTTGTGACGATGGGTGGGACATGAAAGATACACAAGTTGTGTGTAGGCAGCTTGCCTGTGCAGAGGCCCTTCAAGCCCTACCTAATGGTGCGTTTGGTGAAGGAACTGGCAGCATCTTCCTGGATCAGGTCGAATGCAAAGGGGACGAATCCTCTTTTGAAGAATGCTCCCATAAACCTTGGGGCGTTCATGACTGTCACCATAAGGAAGATGCTGGGGTGGTTTGCTCAGGTTTGCTAGACCCATGTTTATTTTATTTTAGTTTATTGTGTCTAACTGAATAGTACAAAAATATAAAGGAAGTAATGATAATAATAATAGCAATATACTATAACCTCCTAGGTCACCAACATCAGTATGTCTTCTTCACCCAGACTGAAGTTATTTCTTCTATTTTCAGGTCCTGCTGTCACCACATCACCTCCTGGTAGGTATTTGCTTACATTCCGATTGTTATTTAAAAGCAATCTTGCATCCCAATTTAAGACGAAATGATAAATAAATCACTTACTAACTAAATTGGTGGCTATTGCTTGTGGTTTGGTCAGAGAATAAACAACAATTGATTTTGTAAACAAATCGCCACCCTCATTGCATCTGAAGATAACCGCCCTGCCTCCCTGTTTAGGGTGACCTGTGCCCTCCTTCACCAGAAGCCGTGGGAGGCTCCCATGCAGGGTGGTGCAAATGAATTTGGATCTTATTTGCAGTATAAAATGGTTCAGATCCGGAGCGAGCTGGCCTCCAATTGGACTAGTCTGGGCAAGGTGACAGAGATAGGCCTTGAGACCACTGTTTGGGATGAGTTTGACCCCGTGACAATGCCGGCTGGCGACTCGCAGGGGAAGGGCCTTCTCTGTGGTGGGTCCAACCCTCTGGACTGACCTGACCCCCCGACCTTCGTTCTATCACGGACCTTCGCCTCTTCCCTCGAGCATTAAAGACCTACTTTTTTCATGTGGACGGCATGGAATAGTTTGTTTTTACTATCGTTTGCTCTTACCATCATTTTAATAGGGTTTCTTAATATTTTAGCATGGGTTAAATTTATTTAATTTTAAATTTATTGATTGATTGTTTTATATGTATTTTATCTTTTTTATCTTTTATTATCCCTGTGCACCGCCCTGAGTCCCAACGGGAGAGAGGGCAGTGTACAAATAAAAATAATAATAATAATAATAACAACAACAACAATAACAACAACAACAACAATAATAAGAACATCTGTAAAACTTTAAGAGTCCTAGAACACACATATATTTATATTATTGTCAGCCCTTTATACGCCCTCTGCTAAGCTGACCACTCAGGGAATAAGTGGTATTTATTATATGTTGGACTTTCTTTCTTATAGTAGCAATAAATATTGTAACAATAAACCTATAGCACTTCCATCAGATCACAAGTTTGCGTTCCACCCATGTGGTGCAAAAGAGAAGAGCACAGGTAATTCCTCTCTCTTTAGTAATAAAGAATTTTAGAAATAAGGTACAATGGAAGCTGTGGCACAATTTGTAACGATGGGTGGGACATGAAAGATACACAAGTTGTGTGTAGGCAGCTTGCCTGTGGAGAGGCCCTTCAAACCCTACCTAATGGTGCGTTTGGTGAAGGAACTGGCAGCATCTTCCTGGATCAGGTCGAATGCAAAGGGGACGAATCCTCTTTTGAAGAATGCTCCCATAAACCTTGGGGCGTTCATGACTGTCACCATAAGGAAGATGCTGGGGTGGTTTGCTCAGGTTTGCTAGACCCATTTTTATTTTATTTTAGTTTATTGTGTCTAACTGAATAGTACAAAAATATAAAGGAAGTAATGATAATAATAATAGCAATATACTATAACCTCCTAGGTCACCAACATCAGTATGTCTTCTTCACCCAGACTGAAGTTATTTCTTCTATTTTCAGGTCCTGCTGTCACCACATCACCTCCTGGTAGGTATTTGCTTACATTCCGATTGTTACTTAAAAGCAAATCTTGCATCCCAATTTAAGAGGAAATGATAAATAAATCACTTAATAACTAAACTGGTGACTATTGCTTGTGGTTTGGTCAAAGAGAATAAACAACGATTGAATTTGTAAACAAACATATGTAGGAAGAGCACATGGATCGAGAGGTAGTTTAAAACCATGAGTATACTTTTTTTCTCAACATTATTTTTTTATCTCTACCTCTGGTGGAGACAGAAGTGCCAATATGGTTCCGCCCCAGGCGCCTGATGGATCCCGAAAGGTTCCAGACGGAGCTTGGGCCAATACCTGAATCCCTAACCCACGACCCAACTGGGGACCTAGTGGCCGCCTGGAATAGTGCGGCCATGGACCGGGTCGTGCCTTTGCGGCCTCTCACTCGGCGTCGATCTATCTTGGCTCCTTGCTTTTCCGAGGAGCTGAAAGAAATGAAACACCAGAAGAGATGCCTAGAGGGCATCTGGAGGTCCACCCGCGCCGAATCTGGCCGAACACGGGTAAGGTCGCACTTGCGGACCTACCTAGTGGCGCGGAAAGAGGCGAAAGGAGAGCATCTCGCCACCCTCATCGCATCCGCAGATAACAGCCCTGCCACCATATTTAGGGTGACCTGTGCCCTCCTTCACCAGAAGCCGTTGGAGGCTCCCTTGCAGGGTCGTGCAAAGGAATTTGGATCTTATTTGCAGGATAAAATGGTTCAGATCCGGAGCGAGCTGACCTTCAATTGGACTAGTCTGGGCGGGGTGACAGAGATAGGTCTTGAGACCACTGTTTGGGATGAGTTTGACCCCGTGACAATGCCGGCTGGCGACTCACAGGGGAAGGGCCTTCTCTATGGTGGTCCAACCGTCTGGAACGACCTGCCCCTTCCGAACCTTCATTCTATCACGGACCTTCGCCTCTTCCATCGAGCATTAAAGACCTACTTTTTTCATGTGGCCGGCATGGCATAGTTTTTACTATTGTTTGCTCTTACCATCGTTTTAATAGGGTTTCTTAATATTTTAGCTCGGGTTAAATTTATTTAATTTAATTTTAAATTTATTTATTGATTGTATTATATGTATTTTATCTTTTTTATCTTTTATTATCCCTGTACACCGCCCTGAATCCCAACAGGAGGGAGGGCAGTATACAAATAAAAATAATAAAAATAAAAAAAATAATAATAACAACAATAACAACAACAACAACAATAATATTAAGAACATCTGTAAAACTTTAATATATATATATTATTGTCAGCCCTTTCTACGCCCTCTGCTAAGCTGACCACTCAGGGAATAAGAGGTATTTATTATATGTTGGACTTTCATTCTTATAGTAGCAAATATTGTAACAATAAACCTATAGCACTTCCATCAGATCACAAGTTTGCTTTCCACCCATGTGGTGCAAAGGAGAAGAGCAGAGGTAATTCCTCTCTCTTTAGTAATAAAGAATATTCGAAATAAGATACAATGGAAGCTGGGGCCCAATTTGTGACGATGGGTGGGAAATGAAAAATACACAAGTTGTGTGTAGGCAGCTTGCCTGTGGAGAGGCCCTTCAAGCCCTACCTAATGCTGCGTTTGATAAAGGAACTGGCAGCATCTTCCTGGATCAGGTCGAATGCAAAGGGGACGAATCCTCTTTTGAAGAATGCTCCCATAAACCTTGGGGCGTTCATGACGGTCACCATAAGGAAGATGCTGGGGTGGTTTGCTCAGGTTTGCTAGACCCATTTTTATTTTATTTTAGTTTATTGTGTCTAACTGAATACTACAAAAATATAAAGGAAGTAATGATAATAATAATAGCAATATACTATAACCTCCTAGGTCACCAACATCAGTATGTCTTCTTCACCCAGACTTAAGTTATTTATTCTATTTTCAGGTCCTGCTGTCACCACATCACCACCTGGTAGGTATTTGCTTACATTCCGATTGTTACTTAAAAGCAAATCTTGCATCCCAATTTAAGAGGAAATGATAAATAAATCACTTAATAACTAAACTGGTGACTATTGCTTGTGGTTTGGTCAAAGAGAATAAACAACAATTGATTTTGTAAACAAATCGCCACCCTCATTGCATCCGAAGATAACCGCCCTGCCTCCCTGTTTAGGGTGACCTGTGCCCTCCTTCACAAGAAGCCGTGGGAGGCTCCCTTGCAGGGTCGTGCAAAGTTATTTGGATCTTATTTGCAGGATTAAATGGTTCAGATCCGGAGCGAGCTGGCCTTCAATTGGACTAGTCTGGGCGGGGTGACAGAAATAGGTCTTGAGACCACTGTTTGGGATGAGTTTGACCCCGTGACAATGCCGGCTGGCGACTCGCAGGGGAAGGGCCTTCTCTGTGGTGGGTCCAACCCTCTGGACTAACCTGCCCCTCCCCGACCTTCGTTCTATCACGGACCTTCGCCTCTTCTGTCGAGCATTAAAGACCTTCTTTTTTGGACGGCATGGAATAGTTTGTTTTTACTATCGTTTGCTCTTACCATCGTTTTAATAGGGTTTCTTAATATTTTAGCATGGGTTAAATTTATTTAATTTAATTTTAAATTTATTGATTGATTGTTTTATATGTATTTTATCTTTTTTATCTTTTATTATCCCTGTGCACCGCCCTGAGTCCCAACGGGAGAGAGGGCAGTGTACAAATAAAAATAATAATAATAATAATAATAACAACAACAACAATAACAACAACAACAACAATAATAAGAACATCTGTAAAACTTTAAGAGTCCTAGAACACACATATATTTATATTATTGTCAGCCCTTTATACGCCCTCTGCTAAGCTGACCACTCAGGGAATAAGTGGTATTTATTATATGTTGGACTTTCTTTCTTATAGTAGCAATAAATATTGTAACAATAAACCTATAGAACTTCCATCAGATCACAAGTTTGCTTTCCACCCATGTGGTGCAAAAGAGAAGAGCACAGGTAATTCCTCTCTCTTTAGTAATAAAGAATTTTAGAAATAAGGTACAATGGAAGCTGTGGCACAATTTGTAACGATGGGTGGGACATGAAAGATACACAAGTTGTGTGTAGGCAGCTTGCCTGTGGAGAGGCCCTTCAAACCCTACCTAATGGTGCGTTTGGTGAAGGAACTGGCAGCATCTTCCTGGATCAGGTCGAATGCAAAGGGGACGAATCCTCTTTTGAAGAATGCTCCCATAAACCTTGGGGCGTTCATGACTGTCACCACAAGGAAGATGCTGGGGTGGTTTGCTCAGGTTTGCTAGACCCATTTTTATTTTATTTTAGTTTATTGTGTCTAACTGAATAGTACAAAAATATAAAGGAAGTAATGATAATAATAATAGCAATATACTATAACCTCCTAGGTCACCAACATCAGTATGTCTTCTTCACCCAGACTGAAGTTATTTCTTCTATTTTCAGGTCCTGCTGTCACCACATCACCTCCTGGTAGGTATTTGCTTACATTCCGATTGTTACTTAAAAGCAAATCTTGCATCCCAATTTAAGAGGAAATGATAAATAAATCACTTAATAACTAAACTGGTGACTATTGCTTGTGGTTTGGTCAAAGAGAATAAACAACGATTGAATTTGTAAACAAACATATGTAGGAAGAGCACATGGATCGAGAGGTAGTTTAAATCCATGAGTATACTTTTTTTCTCAACATTATTTTTTTATCTCTACCTCTGGTGGAGACAGAAGTGCCAATATGGTTCCGCCCAAGGCGCCTGATGGATCCGGAAAGGTTCCAGATGGAGCTTGGGCCAATACCTGAATCCCTAACCCACGACCCAACTGAGGACCTAGTGGCCGCCTGGAATAGTGCGGCCATGGGGGCCATGGACCGGGTCGTGCCTTTGCGGCCTCTCACTCGGCGTCGATCTATCTTGGCTCCTTGGTTTTCCGAGGAGCTGAAGGAAATGAAACACCAGAAGAGATGCCTAGAGGGCATCTGGAGGTCCACCCACGCCGAATCTGGCCGAACACGGGTAAGGTCGCACTTGCGGACCTACCTAGTTGTGCGGAAAGAGGCGAAAGGAGAGCATCTCGCCACCCTCATCGCATCCGCAGATAACAGCCCTGCCACCATATTTAGGGTGACCTGTGCCCTCCTTCACCAGAAGCCATTGGAGGCTCCCTTGCAGGGTCGTGCAAAGGAATTTGGATCTTATTTGCAGGATAAAATGGTTCAGATCCGGAACGAGCTGGCCTTCAATTGGACTAGTCTGGGCGGGGTGACAGAGATAGGTCTTGAGACCACTGTTTGGGATGAGTTTGACCCCGTGACAATGCCGGCTGGCGACTCACAGGGGAAGGGCCTTCTCTGTGGTGGTCCAACCGTCTGGAACGACCTGCCCCTTCCGAACCTTCATTCTATCACGGACCTTCGCCTCTTCCGTCGAGCATTAAAGACCTACTTTTTTCATGTGGCCGGCATGGCATAGTTTTTACTATCGTTTGCTCTTACCATCGTTTTAATAGGGTTTCTTAATATTTTAGCTCGGGTTAAATTTATTTAATTTAATTTTAAATTTATTTATTGATTGTATTATATGTATTTTATCTTTTTTATCTTTTATTATCCCTGTACACCGCCCTGAGTCCCAACAGGAGAGAGGGCAGTATACAAATAAAAATAATAAAAATAATAATAATAATAATAACAACAATAACAATAATAATAAGAACATCTGTAAAACTTTAAGAGTCCTATGACACAAATATATTTATATTATTGTCAGCCCTTTATACGCCCTCTGCTAAGCTGACCACTCAGGGAATAAGAGGTATTTATTATATGTTGGACTTTCTTTCTTACAGTAGCAATAAATATTGTAACAATAAACCTATAGCACTTCCATCAGATCACAAGTTTGCTTTCCACCCATGTGGTGCAAAAGAGAAGAGCACAGGTAATTCCTCTCTCTTTAGTAATAAAGAATTTTAGAAATAAGGTACAATGGAAGCTGGGGCACAATTTGTGACGATGGGTGGGACATGAAAGATACACAAGTTGTGTGTAGGCAGCTTGCCTGTGCAGAGGCCCTTCAAGCCCTACCTAATGGTGCGTTTGGTGAAGGAACTGGCAGCATCTTCCTGGATCAGGTCGAATGCAAAGGGGACGAATCCTCTTTTGAAGAATGCTCCCATAAACCTTGGGGCGTTCATGACTGTCACCACAAGGAAGATGCTGGGGTGGTTTGCTCAGGTTTGCTAGACCCATTTTTATTTTATTTTAGTTTATTGTGTCTAACTGAATAGTACAAAAATATAAAGGAAGTAATGATAATAATAATAGCAATATACTATAACCTCCTAGGTCACCAACATCAGTATGTCTTCTTCACCCAGACTGAAGTTATTTCTTCTATTTTCAGGTCCTGCTGTCACCACATCACCTCCTGGTAGGTATTTGCTTACATTCCTATTGTTACTTAAAAGCAAATCTTGCATCCCAATTTAAGAGGAAATGATAAATAAATCACTTAATAACTAAACTGGTGACTATTGCTTGTGGTTTGGTCAAAGAGAATAAACAACGATTGAATTTGTAAACAAATATATGTAGGAAGAGCACATGGATCGAGAGGTAGTTTAAATCCATGAGTATACTTTTTTTCTCAACATTATTTTTTTATCTCTACCTCTGGTGGAGACAGAAGTGCCAATATGGTTCCGCCCAAGGCGCCTGATGGATCCAGAAAGGTTCCAGATGGAGCTTGGGCCAATACCTGAATCCCTAACCCACGACCCAACTGAGGACCTAGTGGCCGCCTGGAATAGTGCGGCCATGGGGGCCATGGACCGGGTCGTGCCTTTGCGGCCTCTCACTCGGCGTCGATCTATCTTGGCTCCTTGGTTTTCCGAGGAGCTGAAGGAAATGAAACACCAGAAGAGATGCCTAGAGGGCATCTGGAGGTCCACCCACGCCGAATCTGGCCGAACACGGGTAAGGTCGCACTTGCGGACCTACCTAGTGGCGCTGAAAGCGGCGAAAGGAGAACATCTCGCCACCCTCATTGCATCCGCAGATAACCGCCCTGCCGCCATATTTAGGGTGACCTGTGCCCTCCTTGACCAGAAGCCGTGGGAGGCTCCCTTGCAAGGTCGTGCAAAGGAATTTGGATCTTATTTGCAGGATAAAATGGTTCAGATCCGGAGCGAGCTGGCCTTCAATTGGACTAGTCTGGGCGGGGTGACAGAGATAGGTCTTGAGACCACTGTTTGGGATGAGTTTGACCCCGTGACAATGCCGGCTGGCGACTCACAGGGGAAGGGCCTTCTCTGTGGTGGTCCAACCGTCTGGAACGACCTGCCCCTTCCGAACCTTTATTCTATCACGGACCTTCGCCTCTTCCGTCGAGCATTAAAGACCTACTTTTTTCATGTGGCCGGCATGGCATAGTTTTTACTATCGTTTGCTCTTACCATCGTTTTAATAGGGTTTCTTAATATTTTAGCTCGGGTTAAATTTATTTAATTTAATTTTAAATTTATTGATTGATTGTATTATATGTATTTTATCTTTTTTATCTTTTATTATCCCTGTACACCGCCCTGAGTCCCAACAGGAAAGAGGGCAGTATACAAATAAAAATAATAAAAATAATAATAATAATAATAATAACAACAATAACAACAACAACAACAATAATATTAAGAACATCTGTAAAACTTTAATATATATATATTATTGTCAGCCCTTTCTACGCCCTCTGCTAAGCTGACCACTCAGGGAATAAGAGGTATTTATTATATGTTGGACTTTCTTTCTTATAGTAGCAATAAATATTGTAACAATAAACCTATAGCACTTCCATCAGATCACAAGTTTGCTTTCCACCCATGTGGTGCAAAAGAGAAGAGCAGAGGTAATTCCTCTCTCTTTAGTAATAAAGAATATTCGAAATAAGATACAATGGAAGCTGGGGCACAATTTGTGACGATGGGTGGGACATGAAAGATACACAAGTTGTGTGTAGGCAGCTTGCCTGTGGAGAGGCCCTTCAAGCCCTACCTAATGGTGCGTTTGGTGAAGGAACTGGCAGCATCTTCCTGGATCAGGTCGAATGCAAAGGGGACGAATCCTCTTTTGAAGAATGCTCCCATAAACCTTGGGGCGTTCATGACTTTCACCAAAAAGAAGATGCTGGGGTGGTTTGCTCAGGTTTGCTAGACCCATTTTTATTTTAGTTTAGTTTATTGTGTCTAACTGATTACTACAAAAATATAAAGGAAGTAATGATAATAATAATAGCAATATACTATAACCTCCTAGGTCACCAACAACAGTATGTCTTCTTCACCCAGACTTAAGTTATTTCTTCTATTTTCAGGTCCTGCTGTCACCACATCACCACCTGGTAGGTATTTGCTTACATTCCGATTGTTACTTAAAAGCAAATCTTGCATCCCAATTTAAGAGGAAATGATAAATAAATCACTTAATAACTAAACTGGTGACTATTGCTTGTGGTTTGGTCAAAGAGAATAAACAACAATTGATTTTGTAAACAAATCGCCACCCTCATTGCATCCGAAGATAACCGCCCTGCCTCCCTGTTTAGGGTGACCTGTGCCCTCCTTCACCAGAAGCCGTGGGAGGCTCCCTTGCAGGGTCGTGCAAAGGAATTTGGATCTTATTTGAAGGATTAAATGGTTCAGATCCGGAGCGAGCTGGCCTTCAATTGGACTAGTCTGGGCGGGGTGACAGAGATAGGTCTTGAGACCACTGTTTGGGATGAGTTTGACCCCGTGACAATGCCGGCTGGCGACTCGCAGGGGAAGGGCCTTCTCTGTGGTGGGTCCAACCCTCTGGACTGACCTGCCCCTCCCCGACCTTCGTTCTATCACGGACCTTCGCCTCTTCCGTCGAGCATTAAAGGCCTTCTTTTTTCATGTGGACGGCATGGAATAGTTTGTTTTTACTATCGTTTGCTCTTACCATCATTTTAATAGGGTTTCTTAATATTTTAGCATGGGTTAAATTTATTTAATTTTAAATTTATTGATTGATTGTTTTATATGTATTTTATCTTTTTTATCTTTTATTATCCCTGTGCACCGCCCTGAGTCCCAACGGGAGAGAGGGCAGTATACAAATAAAAATAATAAAAATAATAATAACAACAATAACAACAACAATAATAATAAGAACATCTGTAAAACTTTAAGAGTCCTATGACACAAATATATTTATATTATTGTCAGCCCTTTCTATGCCCTCTGCTAAGCTGACCACTCAGGGAATAAGAGGTATTTATTATATGTTGGACTTTCTTTCTTATAGTAGCAATAAATATTGTAACAATAAACCTATAGCACTTCCATCAGATCACAAGTTTGCTTTCCACCAATGTGGTGAAAAAGAGAAGAGCACAGGTAATTCCTCTCTCTTTAGTAATAAAGAATTTTAGAAATAAGGTACAATGGAAGCTGGGGCACAATTTGTGACGATGGGTGGGACATGAAAGATACACAAGTTGTGTGTAGGCAGTTTGCCTGTGGAGAGGCCCTTCAAGCCCTACCTAATGCTGCATTTGGTGAAGGAACTGGCAGCATCTTCCTGGATCAGGTCGATTGCAAAGGGGACTAATCCTGTTTTGAAGAATGCTCCCATAAACCTTGGGGCGTTCATGACTATCACCACAAGGAAGATGCTGTGGTGGTTTGCTCAGGTTTGCTAGACCCATTTTTATTTTATTTTAGTTTATTGTGTCTAACTGAATACTACAAAAATATAAAGGAAGTAATGATAATAATAATAATAGCAATATACTATAACCTGCTAGGTCATCAAAATCAGTATGTCTTCTTCACCCAGACTGAAGTTATTTCTTCTATTTTCAGGTCCTGCTTTCACCACATCACCACCTGGTAGGTATTTGCTTACATTCCGATTGTTACTTAAAAGCAAATCTTGCATCCCAATTTAAGAGGAAATGATAAATAAATCACTTAATAACTAAACTGGTGACTATTGCTTGTGGTTTGGTCAAAGAGAATAAACAACGATTGAATTTGTAAACAAATATATGTAGGAAGAGCACATAGATCGAGAGGTAGTTTAAAACCATGAGTACACTTTTTTTCTCAACATTATTTTTTTATCTCTACCTCTGGCGGAGACAGAAGTGCCAATATGGTTCCGCCCAAGGCGCCTGATGGATCCAGAAAGGTTCCAGATGGAGCTTGGGCCAATACCTGAATCCCTAACCCACGACCCAACTGAGGACCTAGTGGCCGCCTGGAATAGGGCAGCCATGGGGGCCATGGACCGGGTCGTGCCTTTGCGGCCTCTCACTCGGCGTCGATCTATCTTGGCTCCTTGGTTTTCCGAGGAGCTGAAGGAAATGAAACACCAGAACAGATGCCTAGAGGGCATCTGGAGGTCCCCCCGCGCAGAATCTTGCCGAACACGGGTAAGGTCGCACTTGCGGACCTACCTAGTTGTGCGAAAAGCGGCGAAAGGAGAGCATCTCGCCACCCTCATCGCATCCGCAGATAACCGCCCTGCCGCCATATTTAGGGTGACCTGTGCCCTCCTTCACCAGAAACCGTTGGAGGCTCCCTTGCAGGGTCGTGCAAAGGAATTTGGATCTTATTTGCAGGATTAAATGGTTCAGATCCGCAGCGAGCTGGCCTTCAATTGGACTAGTCTGGGCGGGGTGACAGAGATAGGTCTTGAGACCACTGTTTGGGATGAGTTTGACCCCGTGACAATGCCGGCTGGCGACTCACAGGGGAAGGGCCTTCTCTGTGGTGGTCAAACCGTCTGGAACGACCTGCCCCTTCCGAACCTTCATTCTATCACGGACCTTCGCCTCTTCCATCGAGCATTAAAGACCTACTTTTTTCATGTGGCCGGCATGGCATAGTTTTTACTATCGTTTGCTCTTACCATCGTTTTAATAGGGTTTCTTAATATTTTAGCTCGGGTTAAATTTATTTAATTTAATTTTAAATTTATTTATTGATTGTATTATATGTATTTTATCTTTTTTATCTTTTATTATCCCTGTACACCGCCCTGAGTCCCAACAGGAGGGAGGGCAGTATACAAATTAAAATAATAAAAATAAAAATAATAATAATAACAACAATAACAACAACAACAACAATAATATTAAGAACATCTGTAAAACTTTAATATATATATATTATTGTCAGCCCTTTCTATGCCCTCTGCTAAGCTGACCACTCAGGGAATAAGAGGTATTTATTATATGTTGGACTTTCATTCTTATAGTAGCAATAAATATTGTAACAATAAACCTATAGCACTTCCATCAGATCACAAGTTTGCTTTCCACCCATGTGGTGCAAAAGAGAAGAGCAGAGGTAATTCCTCTCTCTTTAGTAATAAAGAATATTCGAAATAAGGTACAATGGAAGCTGGGGCACAATTTGTGACGATGGGTGGGACATGAAAGATACACAAGTTGTGTGTAGGCAGCTTGCCTGTGGAGAGGCCCTTCAAGCCCTACCTAATGGTGCGTTTGGTAAAGGAACTGGCAGCATCTTCCTGGATCAGGTCGAATGCAAAGGGGACGAATCCTCTTTTGAAGAATGCTCCCATAAACCTTGGGGCGTTCATGACTGTCACCACAAGGAAGATGCTGGGGTGGTTTGCTCAGGTTTGCTAGACCCATTTTTATTTTATTTTAGTTTATTGTGTCTAACTGAATACTACAAAAATATAAAGGAAGTAATGATAATAATAATAATAGCAATATACTATAACCTCCTAGGTCACCAACATCAGTATGTCTTCTTCACCCAGACTGAAGTTATTTCTTCTATTTTCAGGTCCTGCTGTCATCACATCACCACCTGGTAGGTATTTGCTTACATTCCGATTGTTACTTAAAAGCAAATCTTGCATCCCAATTTAAGAGGAAATGATAAATAAATCACTTAATAACTAAACTGGTGACTATTGCTTGTGGTTTGGTCAAAGAGAATAAACAACGATTGATTTTGTAAACAAATCGCCACGCTCATTCCATCCGAAGATAACCGCCCTGCCTCCCTGTTTAGGGTGACCTGTGCCCTCCTTCACCAGAAGCCGTGGGAGGCTCCCTTGCAAGGTCGTGCAAAGGAATTTGGATCTTATTTGAAGGATTAAATGGTTCAGATCCGGAGCGAGCTGGCCTTCAATTGGACTAGTCTGGGCGGGGTGACAGAGATAGGTCTTGAGACCACTGTTTGGGATGAGTTTGACCCCGTGACAATGCCGGCTGGCGACTCGCAGGGGAAGGGCCTTCTCTGTGGTGGGTCCAACCCTCTGGACTGACCTGCCCCTCCCCGACCTTCGTTCTATCACGGACCTTCGCCTCTTCCGTCGAGCATTAAAGACCTACTTTTTTCATGTGGACGGCATGGAATAGTTTGTTTTTACTATCGTTTGCTCTTACCATCATTTTAATAGGGTTTCTTAATATTTTAGCATGGGTTAAATTTATTTAATTTTAAATTTATTGATTGATTGTTTTATATGTATTTTATCTTTTTTATCTTTTATTATCCCTGTGCACCGCCCTGAGTCCCAACGGGAGAGAGGGCAGTATACAAATAAAAATAATAAAAATAATAATAACAACAACAATAACAACAACAATAATAATAAGAACATCTGTAAAACTTTAAGAGTCCTATGACACAAATATATTTATATTATTGTCAGCCCTTTCTATGCCCTCTGCTAAGCTGACCACTCAGGGAATAAGAGGTATTTATTATATGTTGGACTTTCTTTCTTATAGTAGCAATAAATATTGTAACAATAAACCTATAGCACTTCCATCAGATCACAAGTTTGCTTTCCACCAATGTGGTGAAAAAGAGAAGAGCACAGGTAATTCCTCTCTCTTTAGTAATAAAGAATTTTAGAAATAAGGTACAATGGAAGCTGGGGCACAATTTGTGACGATGGGTGGGACATGAAAGATACACAAGTTGTGTGTAGGCAGTTTGCTTGTGGAGAGGCCCTTCAAGCCCTACCTAATGCTGCATTTGGTGAAGGAACTGGCAGCATCTTCCTGGATCAGGTCGATTGCAAAGGGGACTAATCCTGTTTTGAAGAATGCTCCCATAAACCTTGGGGCGTTCATGACTGTCACCACAAGGAAGATGCTGGGGTGGTTTGCTCAGGTTTGCTAGACCCATTTTTATTTTATTTTAGTTTATTGTGTCTAACTGAATACTACAAAAATATAAAGGAAGTAATGATAATAATAATAATAGCAATATACTATAACCTGCTAGGTCATCAAAATCAGTATGTCTTCTTCACCCAGACTGAAGTTATTTCTTCTATTTTCAGGTCCTGCTTTCACCACATCACCACCTGGTAGGTATTTGCTTACATTCCGATTGTTACTTAAAAGCAAATCTTGCATCCCAATTTAAGAGGAAATGATAAATAAATCACTTAATAACTAAACTGGTGACTATTGCTTGTGGTTTGGTCAAAGAGAATAAACAACGATTGAATTTGTAAACAAATATATGTAGGAAGAGCACATAGATCGAGAGGTAGTTTAAAACCATGAGTACACTTTTTTTCTCAACATTATTTTTTTATCTCTACCTCTGGCGGAGACAGAAGTGCCAATATGGTTCCGCCCAAGGCGCCTGATGGATCCAGAAAGGTTCCAGATGGAGCTTGGGCCAATACCTGAATCCCTAACCCACGACCCAACTGAGGACCTAGTGGCCGCCTGGAATAGGGCAGCCATGGGGGCCATGGACCGGGTCGTGCCTTTGCGGCCTCTCACTCGGCGTCGATCTATCTTGGCTCCTTGGTTTTCCGAGGAGCTGAAGGAAATGAAACACCAGAACAGATGCCTAGGGGGCATCTGGAGGTCCCCCCGCGCAGAATCTTGCCGAACACGGGTAAGGTCGCACTTGCGGACCTACCTAGTTGTGCGGAAAGCGGCGAAAGGAGAGCATCTCGCCACCCTCATCGCATCCGCAGATAACCGCCCTGCCGCCATATTTAGGGTGACCTGTGCCCTCCTTCACCAGAAACGTTGGAGGCTCCCTTGCAGGGTCGTGCAAAGGAATTTGGATCTTATTTGCAGGATTAAATGGTTCAGATCCGGAGCGAGCTGGCCTTCAATTGGACTAGTCTGGGCGGGGTGACAGAGATAGGTCTTGAGACCACTGTTTGGGATGAGTTTGACCCCGTGACAATGCCGGCTGGCGACTCACAGGGGAAGGGCCTTCTCTGTGGTGGTCAAACCGTCTGGAACGACCTGCCCCTTCCGAACCTTCATTCTATCACGGACCTTCGCCTCTTCCATCGAGCATTAAAGACCTACTTTTTTCATGTGGCCGGCATGGCATAGTTTTTACTATCGTTTGCTCTTACCATCGTTTTAATAGGGTGTCTTAATATTTTAGCTCGGGTTAAATTTATTTAATTTAATTTTAAATTTATTTATTGATTGTATTATATGTATTTTATCTTTTTTATCTTTTATTATCCCTGTACACCGCCCTGAGTCCCAACAGGAGGGAGGGCAGTATACAAATTAAAATAATAAAAATAAAAATAATAATAATAACAACAATAACAACAACAACAACAATAATATTAAGAACATCTGTAAAACTTTAATATATATATATTATTGTCAGCCCTTTCTACGCCCTCTGCTAAGCTGACCACTCAGGGAATAAGAGGTATTTATTATATGTTGGACTTTCATTCTTATAGTAGCAATAAATATTGTAACAATCAACCTATAGCACTTCCATCAGATCACAAGTTTGCTTTCCACCCATGTGGTGCAAAAGAGAAGAGCAGAGGTAATTCCTCTCTCTTTAGTAATAAAGAATATTCGAAATAAGGTACAATGGAAGCTGGGGCACAATTTGTGACGATGGGTGGGACATGAAAGATACACAAGTTGTGTGTAGGTAGCTTGCCTGTGGAGAGGCCCTTCAAGCCCTACCTAATGGTGCGTTTGGTGAAGGAACTGGCAGCATCTTCCTGGATCAGGTCGAATGCAAAGGGGACGAATCCTCTTTTGAAGAATGCTCCCATAAACCTTGGGGCGTTCATGACTGTCACCAAAAAGAAGATGCTGGGGTGGTTTGCTCAGGTTTGCTAGACCCATGTTTATTTTATTTTATTTTATTGTGTCTAACTGAATACTACAAAAATATAAAGGAAGTAATGATAATAATAATAGCAATATACTATAACCTGCTAGGTCATCAACATCAGTATGTCTTCTTCACCCAGACTGAAGTTATTTCTTCTATTTTCAGGTCCTGCTGTCACCACATCACCACCTGGTAGGTATTTGCTTACATTCCGATTGTTACTTAAAAGCAAATCTTGCATCCCAATTTAAGAGGAAATGATAAATAAATCACTTAATAACTAAACTGGTGACTATTGCTTGTGGTTTGGTCAAAGAGAATAAACAACGATTGATTTTGTAAACAAATCGCCACGCTCATTCCATCCGAAGATAACCGCCCTGCCTCCCTGTTTAGGGTGACCTGTGCCCTCCTTCACCAGAAGCCGTGGGAGGCTCCCTTGCAAGGTCGTGCAAAGGAATTTGGATCTTATTTGAAGGATTAAATGGTTCAGATCCGGAGCGAGCTGGCCTTCAATTGGACTAGTCTGGGCGGGGTGACAGAGATAGGTCTTGAGACCACTGTTTGGGATGAGTTTGACCCCGTGACAATGCCGGCTGGCGACTCGCAGGGGAAGGGCCTTCTCTGTGGTGGGTCCAACCCTCTGGACTGACCTGCCCCTCCCCGACCTTCGTTCTATCACGGACCTTCGCCTCTTCCGTCGAGCATTAAAGACCTACTTTTTTCATGTGGACGGCATGGAATAGTTTGTTTTTACTATCGTTTGCTCTTACCATCATTTTAATAGGGTTTCTTAATATTTTAGCATGGGTTAAATTTATTTAATTTTAAATTTATTGATTGATTGTTTTATATGTATTTTATCTTTTTTATCTTTTATTATCCCTGTGCACCGCCCTGAGTCCCAACGGGAGAGAGGGCAGTATACAAATAAAAATAATAAAAATAATAATAACAACAACAATAACAACAACAATAATAATAAGAACATCTGTAAAACTTTAAGAGTCCTATGACACAAATATATTTATATTATTGTCAGCCCTTTCTATGCCCTCTGCTAAGCTGACCACTCAGGGAATAAGAGGTATTTATTATATGTTGGACTTTCTTTCTTATAGTAGCAATAAATATTGTAACAATAAACCTATAGCACTTCCATCAGATCACAAGTTTGCTTTCCACCAATGTGGTGAAAAAGAGAAGAGCACAGGTAATTCCTCTCTCTTTAGTAATAAAGAATTTTAGAAATAAGGTACAATGGAAGCTGGGGCACAATTTGTGACGATGGGTGGGACATGAAAGATACACAAGTTGTGTGTAGGCAGTTTGCTTGTGGAGAGGCCCTTCAAGCCCTACCTAATGCTGCATTTGGTGAAGGAACTGGCAGCATCTTCCTGGATCAGGTCGATTGCAAAGGGGACTAATCCTGTTTTGAAGAATGCTCCCATAAACCTTGGGGCGTTCATGACTGTCACCACAAGGAAGATGCTGGGGTGGTTTGCTCAGGTTTGCTAGACCCATTTTTATTTTATTTTAGTTTATTGTGTCTAACTGAATACTACAAAAATATAAAGGAAGTAATGATAATAATAATAATAGCAATATACTATAACCTGCTAGGTCATCAAAATCAGTATGTCTTCTTCACCCAGACTGAAGTTATTTCTTCTATTTTCAGGTCCTGCTTTCACCACATCACCACCTGGTAGGTATTTGCTTACATTCCGATTGTTACTTAAAAGCAAATCTTGCATCCCAATTTAAGAGGAAATGATAAATAAATCACTTAATAACTAAACTGGTGACTATTGCTTGTGGTTTGGTCAAAGAGAATAAACAACGATTGAATTTGTAAACAAATATATGTAGGAAGAGCACATAGATCGAGAGGTAGTTTAAAACCATGAGTACACTTTTTTTCTCAACATTATTTTTTTATCTCTACCTCTGGCGGAGACAGAAGTGCCAATATGGTTCCGCCCAAGGCGCCTGATGGATCCAGAAAGGTTCCAGATGGAGCTTGGGCCAATACCTGAATCCCTAACCCAACACCCAACTGAGGACCTAGTGGCCGCCTGGAATAGGGCAGCCATGGGGGCCATGGACCGGGTCGTGCCTTTGCGGCCTCTCACTCGGCGTCGATCTATCTTGGCTCCTTGGTTTTCCGAGGAGCTGAAGGAAATGAAACACCAGAACAGATGCCTAGGGGGCATCTGGAGGTCCCCCCGCGCAGAATCTTGCCGAACACGGGTAAGGTCGCACTTGCGGACCTACCTAGTTGTGCGGAAAGCGGCGAAAGGAGAGCATCTCGCCACCCTCATCGCATCCGCAGATAACCGCCCTGCCGCCATATTTAGGGTGACCTGTGCCCTCCTTCACCAGAAACCGTTGGAGGCTCCCTTGCAGGGTCGTGCAAAGGAATTTGGATCTTATTTGCAGGATTAAATGGTTCAGATCCGGAGCGAGCTGGCCTTCAATTGGACTAGTCTGGGCGGGGTGACAGAGATAGGTCTTGAGACCACTGTTTGGGATGAGTTTGACCCCGTGACAATGCCGGCTGGCGACTCACAGGGGAAGGGCCTTCTCTGTGGTGGTCAAACCGTCTGGAACGACCTGCCCCTTCCGAACCTTCATTCTATCACGGACCTTCGCCTCTTCCATCGAGCATTAAAGACCTACTTTTTTCATGTGGCCGGCATGGCATAGTTTTTACTATCGTTTGCTCTTACCATCGTTTTAATAGGGTGTCTTAATATTTTAGCTCGGGTTAAATTTATTTAATTTAATTTTAAATTTATTTATTGATTGTATTATATGTATTTTATCTTTTTTATCTTTTATTATCCCTGTACACCGCCCTGAGTCCCAACAGGAGGGAGGGCAGTATACAAATTAAAATAATAAAAATAAAAATAATAATAATAACAACAATAACAACAACAACAACAATAATATTAAGAACATCTGTAAAACTTTAATATATATATATTATTGTCAGCCCTTTCTACGCCCTCTGCTAAGCTGACCACTCAGGGAATAAGAGGTATTTATTATATGTTGGACTTTCATTCTTATAGTAGCAATAAATATTGTAACAATCAACCTATAGCACTTCCATCAGATCACAAGTTTGCTTTCCACCCATGTGGTGCAAAAGAGAAGAGCAGAGGTAATTCCCCTCTCTTTAGTAATAAAGAATATTCGAAATAAGGTACAATGGAAGCTGGGGCACAATTTGTGACGATGGGTGGGACATGAAAGATACACAAGTTGTGTGTAGGTAGCTTGCCTGTGGAGAGGCCCTTCAAGCCCTACCTAATGGTGCGTTTGGTGAAGGAACTGGCAGCATCTTCCTGGATCAGGTCGAATGCAAAGGGGACGAATCCTCTTTTGAAGAATGCTCCCATAAACCTTGGGGCGTTCATGACTGTCACCAAAAAGAAGATGCTGGGGTGGTTTGCTCAGGTTTGCTAGACCCATGTTTATTTTATTTTATTTTATTGTGTCTAACTGAATACTACAAAAATATAAAGGAAGTAATGATAATAATAATAGCAATATACTATAACCTGCTAGGTCATCAACATCAGTATGTCTTCTTCACCCAGACTGAAGTTATTTCTTCTATTTTCAGGTCCTGCTGTCACCACATCACCACCTGGTAGGTATTTGCTTACATTCCGATTGTTACTTAAAAGCAAATCTTGCATCCCAATTTAAGAGGAAATGATAAATAAATCACTTAATAACTAAACTGGTGACTATTGCTTGTGGTTTGGTCAAAGAGAATAAACAACGATTGATTTTGTAAACAAATCGCCACGCTCATTCCATCCGAAGATAACCGCCCTGCCTCCCTGTTTAGGGTGACCTGTGCCCTCCTTCACCAGAAGCCGTGGGAGGCTCCCTTGCAAGGTCGTGCAAAGGAATTTGGATCTTATTTGAAGGATTAAATGGTTCAGATCCGGAGCGAGCTGGCCTTCAATTGGACTAGTCTGGGCGGGGTGACAGAGATAGGTCTTGAGACCACTGTTTGGGATGAGTTTGACCCCGTGACAATGCCGGCTGGCGACTCGCAGGGGAAGGGCCTTCTCTGTGGTGGGTCCAACCCTCTGGACTGACCTGCCCCTCCCCGACCTTCGTTCTATCACGGACCTTCACCTCTTCCGTCGAGCATTAAAGACCTACTTTTTTCATGTGGACGGCATGGAATAGTTTGTTTTTACTATCGTTTGCTCTTACCATCATTTTAATAGGGTTTCTTAATATTTTAGCATGGGTTAAATTTATTTAATTTTAAATTTATTGATTGATTGTTTTATATGTATTTTATCTTTTTTATCTTTTATTATCCCTGTGCACCGCCCTGAGTCCCAACGGGAGAGAGGGCAGTATACAAATAAAAATAATAAAAATAATAATAACAACAACAATAACAACAACAATAATAATAAGAACATCTGTAAAACTTTAAGAGTCCTATGACACAAATATATTTATATTATTGTCAGCCCTTTCTATGCCCTCTGCTAAGCTGACCACTCAGGGAATAAGAGGTATTTATTATATGTTGGACTTTCTTTCTTATAGTAGCAATAAATATTGTAACAATAAACCTATAGCACTTCCATCAGATCACAACTTTGCTTTCCACCAATGTGGTGAAAAAGAGAAGAGCACAGGTAATTCCTCTCTCTTTAGTAATAAAGAATTTTAGAAATAAGGTACAATGGAAGCTGGGGCACAATTTGTGACGATGGGTGGGACATGAAAGATACACAAGTTGTGTGTAGGCAGTTTGCTTGTGGAGAGGCCCTTCAAGCCCTACCTAATGCTGCATTTGGTGAAGGAACTGGCAGCATCTTCCTGGATCAGGTCGATTGCAAAGGGGACTAATCCTGTTTTGAAGAATGCTCCCATAAACCTTGGGGCGTTCATGACTGTCACCACAAGGAAGATGCTGGGGTGGTTTGCTCAGGTTTGCTAGACCCATTTTTATTTTATTTTAGTTTATTGTGTCTAACTGAATACTACAAAAATATAAAGGAAGTAATGATAATAATAATAATAGCAATATACTATAACCTGCTAGGTCACCAACATCAGTATGTCTTCTTCACCCAGACTGAAGTTATTTCTTCTATTTTCAGGTCCTGCTTTCACCACATCACCACCTGGTAGGTATTTGCTTACATTCCGATTGTTACTTAAAAGCAAATCTTGCATCCCAATTTAAGAGGAAATGATAAATAAATCACTTAATAACTAAACTGGTGACTATTGCTTGTGGTTTGGTCAAAGAGAATAAACAACGATTGAATTTGTAAACAAATATATGTAGGAAGAGCACATAGATCGAGAGGTAGTTTAAAACCATGAGTACACTTTTTTTCTCAACATTATTTTTTTATCTCTACCTCTGGCGGAGACAGAAGTGCCAATATGGTTCCGCCCAAGGCGCCTGATGGATCCAGAAAGGTTCCAGATGGAGCTTGGGCCAATACCTGAATCCCTAACCCACGACCCAACTGAGGACCTAGTGGCCGCCTGGAATAGGGCAGCCATGGGGGCCATGGACCGGGTCGTGCCTTTGCGGCCTCTCACTCGGCGTCGATCTATCTTGGCTCCTTGGTTTTCTGAGGAGCTGAAGGAAATGAAACACCAGACGAGATGCCTAGAGGGCATCTGGAGGTCCACCCGCGCGGAATCTGGACGAACACGGGTAAGGTCGCACTTGCGGACCTACCTAGTGGCGCGGAAAGTGGCGAAAGGAGAGCATCTCCCCACCCTCATCGCATCCGCAGATAACCGCCCTGCCACCATATTTAGGGTGACCTGTGCCCTCCTTCACCAGAAGCCGTTGGAGGCTCCCTTGCAGGGTCGTGCAAAGGAATTTGGATCTTATTTGCAGAATAAAATGGTTCAGATACGGAGCGAGCTGGCCTTCAATTGGACTAGTCTGGGCGGGGTGACAGAGATAGGTCTTTAGACCACTGTTTGGGATGAGTTTGACCCCGTGACAATGCCGGCTGGCGACTCACAGGGGAAGGGCCTTCTCTGTGGTGGTCCAACCATCTGGAACGACCTGCCCCTTCCGAACCTTCATTCTATCACGGACCTTCGCCTCTTCCGTCGAGCATTAAAGACCTACTTTTTTCATGTGGCCGGCATGGCATAGTTTTTACTATCGTTTGCTCTTACCATCGTTTTAATAGGGTTTCTTAATATTTTAGCTCGGGTTAAATTTATTTAATTTAATTTTAAATTTATTTATTGATTGTATTATATGTATTTTATCTTTTTTATCTTTTATTATCCCTGTACACCGCCCTGAGTCCCAACAGGAGGGAGGGCAGTATACAAATTAAAATAATAATAATAATAATAATAATAATAACAACAATAACAACAACAACAACAATAATATTAAGAACATCTGTAAAACTTTAATATATATATATTATTGTCAGCCCTTTCTACGCCCTCTGCTAAGCTGACCAATCAGGGAATAAGAGGTATTTATTATATGTTGGACTTTCATTCTTATAGTAGCAATAAATATTGTAACAATCAACCTATAGCACTTCCATCAGATCACAAGTTTGCTTTCCACCCATGTGGTGCAAAAGAGAAGAGCACAGGTAATTCCTCTCTCTTTAGTAATAAAGAATATTCGAAATAAGATACAATGGAAGCTGGGGCACAATTTGTGACGATGGGTGGGACATGAAAGATACACAAGTTGTGTGTAGGCAGCTTGCCTGTGGAGAGGCCCTTCAAGCCCTACCTAATGGTGCGTTTGGTGAAGGAACTGGCAGCATCTTCCTGAATCAGGTCGATTGCAAAGGGGACGAATCCTCTTTTGAAGAATGCTCCCATAAACCTTGGGGCGTTCATGACTGTCACCACAAGGAAGATGCTGGGGTGGTTTGCTCAGGTTTGCTAGACCCATTTTTATTTTATTTTAGTTTATTGTGTCTAACTGAATACTACAAAAATATAAAGGAAGTAATGATAATAATAATAGCAATATACTATAACCTCCTAGGTCATCAACATCAGTATGTCTTCTTCACCCAGACTTAAGTTATTTCTTCTATTTTCAGGTCCTGCTGTCACCACATCACCACCTGGTAGGTATTTGCTTACATTCCGATTGTTACTTAAAAGCAAATCTTGCACCCCAATTTAAGAGGAAATGATAAATAAATCACTTAATAACTAAACTGGTGACTATTGCTTGTGGTTTGGTCAAAGAGAATAAACAACGATTGAATTTGTAAACAAATATATGTAGGAAGAGCACATAGATCGAGAGGTAGTTTAAAACCATGAGTACACTTTTTTTCTCAACATTATTTTTTTATCTCTACCTCTGGTGGAGACAGAAGTGCCAATATGGTTCCGCCCAAGGCGCCTGATGGATCCAAAAAGGTTCCAGATGGAGCTTGGGCCAATACCTGAATCCCTAACCCACGACCCAACTGAGGACCTAGTGGCCGCCTGGAATAGGGCAGCCATGGGGGCCATGGACCGGGTCGTGCCTTTGCGGCCTCTCACTCGGCGTCGATCTATCTTGGCTCCTTGGTTTTCCGAGGAGCTGAAGGAAATGAAACACCAGAACAGATGCCTAGAGGGCATCTGGAGGTCGCCCCGCGCAGAATCTGGCCGAACACGGGTAAGGTCGCACTTGCGGACCTACCTAGTTGTGCGGAAAGCGGCGAAAGGAGAGCATCTCGCCACCCTCATCGCATCCGCAGATAACCGCCCTGCCGCCATATTTAGGGTGACCTGTGCCCTCCTTCACCAGAAACCGTTGGAGGCTCCCTTGCAGGGTCGTGCAAAGGAATTTGGATCTTATTTGCAGGATTAAATGGTTCAGATCCGGAGCGAGCTGGCCTTCAATTGGACTAGTCTGGGCGGGGTGACAGAGATAGGTCTTGAGACCACTGTTTGGGATGAGTTTGACCCCGTGACAATGCCGGCTGGCGATTCACAGGGGAAGGGCCTTCTCTATGGTGGTCCAACCGTCTGGAACGACCTGCCCCTTCCGAACCTTCATTCTATCACGGACCTTCGCCTCTTTTGTCGAGCATTAAAGACCTACTTTTTTCATGTGGCCGGCATGGCATAGTTTTTACTATCGTTTGCTCTTACCATCGTTTTAATAGGGTTTCTTAATATTTTAGCTCGGGTTAAATTTATTTAATTTAATTTTAAATTTATTTATTGATTGTATTATATGTATTTTATCTTTTTTATCTTTTATGATCCCTGTACACCGCCCTGAGTCCCAACGGGAGGGAGGGCAGTATACAAATTAAAATAATAAAAATAATAATAATAATAATAACAACAATAAAAACAACAACAACAATAATATTAAGAACATCTGTAAAACTTTAATATATATATATTATTGTCAGCCCTTTCTACGCCCTCTGCTAAGCTGACCACTCAGGGAATAAGAGGTATTTATTATATGTTTGACTTTCATTCTTATAGTAGCAATAAATATTGTAACAATAAACCTATAGCACTTCCATCAGATCACAAGTTTGCTTTCCACCCATGTGGTGCAAAAGAGAAGAGCAGAGGTAATTCCTCTCTTTTTTAGTAATAAAGAATATTCGAAATAAGGTACAATGGAAGCTGGGGCACAATTTGTGACGATGGGTGGGACATGAAAGATACACAAGTTGTGTGTAGGCAGCTTGCCTGTGTAGAGGCCCTTCAAGCCCTACCTAATGGTGCGTTTTGTGAAGGAACTGGCAGCATCTTCCTGGATCAGGTCGAATGCAAAGGGGACGAATCCTCTTTTGAAGAATGCTCCCATAAACCTTGGGGCGTTCATGACTGTCACCAAAAAGAAGATGCTGGGGTGGTTTGCTCAGGTTTGCTAGACCCATTTTTATTTTATTTTATTTTATTGTGTCTAACTGAATACTACAAAAATATAAAGGAAGTAATGATAATAATAATAGCAATATACTATAACCTGCTAGGTCATCAACATCAGTATGTCTTCTTCACCCAGACTGAAGTTATTTCTTCTATTTTCAGGTCCTGCTGTCACCACATCACCACCTGGTAGGTATTTGCTTACATTCCGATTGTTACTTAAAAGTAAATCTTACATCCCAATTTAAGAGGAAATGATAAATAAATCACTTAATAACTAAATTGGTGACTATTGCTTGTGGTTTGGTCAGAGAATAAACAACGATTGATTTTGTAAACAAATCGCCACCCTCATTGCATCTGAAGATAACCGCCCTGCCTCCCTGTTTAGGGTGACCTGTGCCCTCCTTCACCAGAAGCCGTGGGAGGCTCCCATGCAGGGTGGTGCAAATGAATTTGGATCTTATTTGCAGTATAAAATGGTTCAGATCCGGAGCGAGCTGGCCTCCAATTGGACTAGTCTGGGCGGGGTGACAGAGATAGGCCTTGAGACCACTGTTTGGGATGAGTTTGACCCCGTGACAATGCCGGCTGGCGACTCGCAGGGGAAGGGCCTTCTCTGTGGTGGGTCCAACCCTCTGGACTGACCTGCCCCCCGACCTTTGTTCTATCACGGACCTTCGCCTCTTCCCTCGAGCATTAAAGACCGACTTTTTTCATGTAGACGGCATGGAATAGTTTGTTTTTACTATCGTTTGCTCTTACCATCGTATTAATAGGGTTTCTTAATATTTTAGCATGGGTTAAATTTATTTAATTTAATTTTAAATTTATTGATTGATTGTTTTATATGTATTTTATTTTTTTTATCTTTTATTATCCCTGTGCACCGCCCTGAGTCCCAACGGGAGAGAGGGCAGTGTACAAATAAAAATAATAAAAATAATAATAATAACAACAACAATAACAACAACAACAATAATAATAAGAACATCTGTAAAACTTTAAGAGTCCTATGACACAAATATATTTATATTATTGTCAGCCCTTTCTATGCCCTCTGCTAAGGTGACCACTCAGGGAATAAGAGGTATTTATTATATGTTGGACTTTCTTTCTTATAGTAGCAATAAATATTGTAACAATAAACCTATAGCACTTCCATCAGATCACAAGTTTGCTTTCCACCCATGTGGTGCAAAAGAGAAGAGCACAGGTAATTCCTCTCTCTTTAGTAATAAAGAATTTTAGAAATAAGGTACAATGGAAGCTGGGACACAATTTGTGACGATGGGTGGGACATGAAAGATACACAAGTTGTGTCTAGGCAGCTTGCCTGTGCGGAGGCCCTTTAAGCCCTACCTAATGCTGCGTTTGGTGAAGGAACTGGCAGCATCTTCCGGGATCAGGTCGATTGCAAAGGGGACGAATCCTCTTTTGAAGAATGCTCCCATAAACTTGGGGCGTTCATGACTGTCACCACAAGGAAGATGCTGGGGTGGTTTGCTCAGGTTTGCTAGACCCATTTTTATTTTATTTTAGTTTATTGTGTCTAACTGATTACTACAAAAATATAAAGGAAGTAATGATAATAATAATAGCAATATACTATAACCTCCTAGGTCATCAATATCAGTATGTCTTCTTCACCCAGACTGAAGTTATTTCTTCTATTTTCAGGTCCTGCTGTCACCACATCACCACCTGGTACGTATTTGCTTACATTCCGATTGTTACTTAAAAGCAATCTTGCATCCCAATTTAAGAGGAAATGATAAATAAATCACTTAATAACTAAACTGGTGACTATTACTTGTGGTTTGGTCAAAGAGAATAAACAACGATTGAATTTCAAACAAATATATGTAGGAAGAGCACATGGATCGAGAGGTAGTTTAAAACCATGAGTATACTTTTTTTCTCAACATTATTTTTTTATCTCTACCTCTGGTGGAGACAGAAGTGCCAATATGGTTCCGCCCAAGGCGCCTGATGGATCCCAAAAGGTTCCAGACGGAGCTTGGGCCAATACCTGAATCCCTAACCCACGACCCAACTGAGGACCTAGTGGCAGCCTGGAATAGTGCGGCCATAGGGGGCCATGGACCGGGTCGTGCCTTTGCGGCCTCTCACTCGGCGTCGATCTATCTTGGCTCCTTGGTTTTCCGAGGAGCTGAGGGAAATGAAACACCAGAAGAGATGCCTAGAGGGCATCTGGAGGTCCACCTGCGCCGAATCTGGCCGAACACGGGTAAGGTCGCACTTGCGGACCTACCTAGTGGCGCGGAAAGAGGCGAAAGGAGAGCATCTCGCCACCCTCATCGCATCCGCAGATAACCGCCCTGCCGCCATATTTAGGGTGACCTGTGCCCTCCTTCACCAGAAGCCGTTGGAGGCTCCTTTGCAGGGTCGTGCAAAGGAATTTGGATCTTATTTGCAGGATAAAATGGTTCCGATCCGGAGTGAGCTGGCCTTCAATTGGACTAGTCTGGGCGGGGTGACAGAGATAGGCCTTGAGACCACTGTTTGGGATGAGTTTGACGCCGTGACAATGCCGGCTGGCGACTCACAGGGGAACGGCCTTCTCTGTGGTGGTCCAACCGTCTGGAACGACCTGCCCCTTCCGAACCTGCATTCTATCACGGAACTTCGCCTCTTCCGTCGAGCATTAAAGACCTACTTTTTTCATGTGGCCGGCATGGCATAGTTTGTTTTTACTATCGTTTGCTCTTACCATCGTTTTAATAGGGTTTCTTAATATTTTATCTCGGGTTAAATTTATATAATTTAATTTTAAATTTATTTATTGATTGTATTATATGTATTTTATCTTTTTTATCTTTTATTATCCCTGTACACCGCCCTGAGTCCCAATGGGAGGGAGGGCAGTATACAAATTAAAATAATAAAAATAATAATAATAATAATAACAACAATAACAACAACAACAACAATAATATTAAGAACATCTGTAAAACTTTAATATATATATATTATTGTCAGCCCTTTCTACGCCCTCTGCTAAGCTGACCACTCAGGGAATAAGAGGTATTTATTATATGTTGGACTTTCATTCTTATAGTAGCAATAAATATTGTAACAATAAACCTATAGCACTTCCATTAGATCACAAGTTTGCTTTCCACCCATGTGGTGCAAAAGAGAAGAGCACAGGTAATTCCTCTCTCTTTAGTAATAAAGAATTTTAGAAATAAGGTACAATGGAAGCTGAGGCACAATTTGTAACGATGGGTGGGACATGAACGATACACAAGTTGTGTGTAGGCAGCTTGCCTGTGCAGAGGCCCTTCAAGCCCTACCTAATGCTGCATTTGGTGAAGGAACTGGCAACATCTTCCTGGATCAGGTCGATTGCAAAGGGGACGAATCCTCTTTTGAAGAATGCTCCCATAAACCTTGGGGCGTTCATGACTGTCACCACAAGGAAGATGCTGGGGTGGTTTGCTCAGGTTTGCTAGACCCATTTTTATTTTATTTTAGTTTATTGTGTCTAACTTATTACTACAAAAATATAAAGGAAGTAATGATAATAATAATAGCAATATACCCTCACCGAATCTGACCGAACACGGGTAAGGTCGCACTTGCGGACCTACCTAGTGGCGATGAAAGTGGCGAAAGGAGAGCATCTTGCCACCCTCATCGCATCCGCAGATAACTGCCCTGCCGCCATATTTAGGGTGACCTGTGCCCTCATTCACAAGAAGCCGTTGGAGGCTCCCTTGCAGGGTCATGCAAAGGAATTTGGATCTTATTTGCAGGATAAAATGGTTCAGATCCGGAGCGAGCTGGCCTTCAATTGGACTATTCTGGGCGGGGTGACAGAGATAGGCCTTGAGACCACTGTTTGGGATGAGTTTCACCCCGTGACAATGCCGGCTGGCGACTCACAGGGGAAGGGCCTTCTCTGTGGTGGGTCCAACCCTCTGAAATGACCTGCCCCCCCCCGAAATTCATTTTATCACGGACCTTCGCCTCTTCCGTCGAGCATTAAAGACCTACTTTTTTCATGTGGCCAGCATGGCATAGTTTGTTTTTACTATCGTTTGCTCTTACCATCGTTTTAATAGGGTTTCTTAATATTTTAGCACGGGTTAAATTAATTTAATTTAATTTTAAATTTATTGATTGATTGTTTTATATGTATTTTATCTTTTTTATCTTTTATTATCCCTGTGCACCGCCCTGAGTCCCAATGGGAGAGAGGGCAGTATACAAATAAAAATAATAAAAATAATAATAATAATAATAATAACAACAACAATAACAACAACAACAACAACAATAATAAGAACATCTGTAAAACTTTAAGAGTCCTAGAACACACATATATTTATATTATTGTCAGCCCTTTATACGTCCTCTGCTAAGCTGACCACTCAGGGAATAAGTGGTATTTATTATATGTTGGACTTTTATTCTTATAGTAGCAATAAATATTGTAACAATAAACCTATAGCACTTCCATCAGATCACAAGTTTGCTTTCCACCCATGTGGTGCAAAAGAGAAGAGCACAGGTAATTCCTCTCTCTTTAGTAATAAAGAATTTTAGAAATAAGGTACAATGGAAGCTGGGACACAATTTGTGACGATGGGTGGGACATGAAAGATACACAAGTTGTGTATAGGCAGCTTGCCTGTGGAGAGGCCCTTCAAGCCCTACCTAATGCTGCGTTTGGTGAAGGAACTGGCAGCATCTTCCTGGATCAGGTCGAATGCAAAGGGGAAGAATCGTCTTTTGAAGAATGCTCCCATAAACCTTGGGGCGTTCATGACTGTCACCACAAGGAAGATGCTGGGGTGGTTTGCTCAGGTTTGCTAGACCCATTTTTATTTTATTTTAGTTTATTGTGTCTAACTGAATACTACAAAAATATAAAGGAAGTAATGATAATAATAATAGCAATATACTATAACCTCCAAATCATCAACATCAGTATGTCTTCTTCACCCAGACTGAAGTTATTTCTTCTATTTTCAGGTCCTGCTGTCACCACATCACCACCTGGTAGGTATTTGCTTACATTCCGATTGTTACTTAAAAGCAAATCTTGCATCCCAATTTAAGAGGAAATGATAAATAAATCACTTAATAACTAAATTGGTGACTATTGCTTGTGGTTTGGTCAAAGAGAATAACCAACGATTGAATTTGTAAACAAATATATGTAGGAAGAGAACATGGATCGAGAGGTAGTTTAAAACCATGAGTACACTTTTTTTTTCAACATTATTTTTTTATCTCTACTTCTGGCGGAGACAGAAGTGCCAATATGGTTCCGCCCCAGGCGCCTGATGGATCCCGAAAGGTTCCAGACGGAGCTTGGGCCAATACCTGAATCCCTAACCCACGACCCAACTGAGGAACCTAGTGGCCGCCTGGCATAGTGCGGCCATGGGGGCCCGAACCGGGTCGTGCCTTTGCGGCCTCTCACTCGGCGTCGATCTATCTTGGCTCCTTGGTTTTCCGAGGAGCTGAGTGAAATGAAAAACCAGAAGAGATGCCTAGAGGGCATCTGGAGGTCCACCCGCGCCGAATCTGACCGAACACGGCTAAGGTCGCACTTGCGGACCTACCTAGTGGCGCTGAAAGCGGCGAAAGGAGAACATCTCGCCACCCTCATTGCATCCGCAGATAACCGCCCTGCCGCCATATTTAGGGTGACCTGTGCCCTCCTTCACCAGAAGCCGTTGGAGGCTCCTTTGCAGGGTCGTGCAAAGGAATTTGGATCTTATTTGCAGGATAAAATGGTTCAGATCCGGAGCGAGCTGGCCTTCAATTGGACTAGTCTGGGAGGGGTGACAGAGATAGGTCTTGAGACCACTGTTTGGGATGAGTTTGACCCCGTGACAATGCCGGCTGGCGACTCACAGGGGAAGGGCCTTCTCTGTGGTGGTCCAACCGTCTGGAACGACCTGCCCCTTCCGAACCTGCATTCTATCACGGAACTTCGCCTCTTCCGTCGAGCATTAAAGACCTACTTTTTTCATGTGGCCGGCATGGCATAGTTTGTTTTTACTATCGTTTGCTCTTACCATCGTTTTAATAGGGTTTCTTAATATTTTAGCTCGGGTTAAATTTATTTAATTTAATTTTAAATTTATTTATTGATTGTATTATATGTATTTTATCTTTTTTATCTTTTATTATCCCTGTACACCGCCCTGAGTCCCAATGGGAGGGAGGGCAGTATACAAATAAAAATAATAATAATAATAATAATAATAATAATAACAACAATAACAACAACAACAATAATATTAAGAACATCTGTAAAACTTTAATATATATATATTATTGTCAGCCCTTTCTACGCCCTCTGCTAAGCTGACCACTCAGGGAATAAGAGGTATTTATTATATGTTGGACTTTCATTCTTATAGTAGCAATAAATATTGTAACAATAAACCTATAGCACTTCCATCAGATCACAAGTTTGCTTTCCACCCATGTGGTGCAAAAGAGTAGAGCAGAGGTAATTCCTCTCTCTTTAGTAATAAAGAATTTTAGAAATAAGGTACAATGGAAGCTGGGGCACAATTTGTGACGATGGGTGGGACATGAAAGATACACAAGTTGTGTGTAGGCAGCTTGCCTGTGGAGAGGCCCTTCAAGCCCTACCTAATGGTGCGTTTGGTGAAGGAACTGGCAGCATCTTCCTGGATCAGGTCGAATGCAAAGGGGACGAATCCTCTTTTGAAGAATGCTCCCATAAACCTTGGGGCGTTCATGACTGTCACCACAAGGAAGATGCTGGGGTGGTTTGCTCAGGTTTGCTAGACCCATTTTTTTTTTTTTTAGTTTATTGTGTCTAACTGAATACTACAAAAATATAAAGGAAGTAATGATAATAATAATAGCAATATACTATAACCTCCTAGGTCATCAACATCAGTATGTCTTCTTCACCCAGACTGAAGTTATTTCTTCTATTTTCAGGTCCTGCTGTCACCACATCACCACCTGGTAGGTATTTGCTTACATTCCGATTGTTACTTAAAAGCAAATCTTGCATCCCAATTTAAGAGGAAATGATAAATAAATCACTTAATAACTAAATTGGTGACTATTGCTTGTGGTTTGGTCAAAGAGAATAAACAACGATTGAATTTGTAAAGAAATATATGTAGGAAGAGCACATAGATTGAGAGGTAGTTTAAAACCATGAGTACACTTTTTTTCTCAACATTATTTTTTTATCTCTACTTCTGGCGGAGACAGAAGTGCCAATATGGTTCCACCCCAGGTGCCTGATGGATCCCGAAAGGTTCCAGATGGAGCTTGGGCCAATACCTGAATCCCTAACCCACGACCCAACTGAGGACCTAGTGGCTGCCTGGAATAGTGCGGCCATGGGGGCCTTGGACTGGGTCGTGCCTTTGCGGCCTCTCACTCGGCATCGATCTACCTTGGCTCCTTGGTTTTCCGAGGAGCTGAGGGAAATGAAACACAAGAAGAGATGCCTAGAGGGCATCTGGAGATCCACCCTCACCGAATCTGACCGAACACGGGTAAGGTCGCACTTGCGGACCTACCTAGTGGCGATGAAAGTGGCGAAAGGAGAGCATCTTGCCACCCTCATCGCATCCGCAGATAACTGCCCTGCCGCCATATTTAGGGTGACCTGTGCCCTCATTCACAAGAAGCCATTGGAGGCTCCCTTGCAGGGTCATGCAAAGGAATTTGGATCTTATTTGCAGGATAAAATGGTTCAGATCCGGAGCGAGCTGGCCTTCAATTGGACTAGTCTGGGCGGGGTGACAGAGATAGGCCTTGAGACCACTGTTTGGGATGAGTTTCACCCCGTGACAATGCCGGCTGGCGACTCACAGGGAAAGGGCCTTCTCTGTGGTGGGTCCAACCCTCTGAAATGACCTGCCCCCCCCCCGAAATTCATTTTATCACGGACCTTCGCCTCTTCCGTCGAGCATTAAAGACCTACTTTTTTCATGTGGCCAGCATGGCATAGTTTGTTTTTACTATCGTTTGCTCTTACCATCGTTTTAATAGGGTTTCTTAATATTTTAGCACGGGTTAAATTAATTTAATTTAATTTTAAATTTATTTTTTGATTGTATTATACGTATTTTATCTTTTTTATCTTTTATTATCCCTGTGCACCGCCCTGAGTCCCAATGGGAGAGAGGGCAGTATACAAATAAAAATAATAAAAATAAAAATAATAATAATAATAACAACAACAATAACAACAACAACAACAACAACAATAATAAGAACATCTGTAAAACTTTAAGAGTCCTAGAACACACATATATTTATATTATTGTCAGCCCTTTATACGCCCTCTGCTAAGCTGACCACTCAGGGAATAAGTGGTATTTATTATATGTTGGACTTTTATTCTTATAGTAGCAATAAATATTGTAACAATAAACCTATAGCACTTCCATCAGATCACAAGTTTGCTTTCCACCCATGTGGTGCAAAAGAGAAGAGCACAGGTAATTCCTCTCTCTTTAGTAATAAAGAATTTTAGAAATAAGGTACAATGGAAGCTGGGACACAATTTGTGACGATGGGTGGGACATGAAAGATACACAAGTTGTGTATAGGCAGCTTGCCTGTGGAGAGGCCCTTCAAGCCCTACCTAATGCTGCGTTTGGTGAAGGAACTGGCAGCATCTTCCTGGATCAGGTCGAATGCAAAGGGGAAGAATCGTCTTTTGAAGAATGCTCCCATAAACCTTGGGGCGTTCATGACTGTCACCACAAGGAAGATGCTGGGGTGGTTTGCTCAGGTTTGCTAGACCCATTTTTATTTTATTTTAGTTTATTGTGTCTAACTGAATACTACAAAAATATAAAGGAAGTAATGATAATAATAATAGCAATATACTATAACCTCCAAATCATCAACATCAGTATGTCTTCTTCACCCAGACTGAAGTTATTTCTTCTATTTTCAGGTCCTGCTGTCACCACATCACCACCTGGTAGGTATTTGCTTACATTCCGATTGTTACTTAAAAGCAAATCTTGCATCCCAATTTAAGAGGAAATGATAAATAAATCACTTAATAACTAAATTGGTGACTATTGCTTGTGGTTTGGTCAAAGAGAATAACCAACGATTGAATTTGTAAACAAATATATGTAGGAAGAGCACATGGATCGAGAGGTAGTTTAAAACCATGAGTACACTTTTTTTTTCAACATTATTTTTTTATCTCTACTTCTGGCGGAGACAGAAGTGCCAATATGGTTCCGCCCCAGGCGCCTGATGGATCCCGAAAGGTTCCAGACGGAGCTTGGGCCAATACCTGAATCCCTAACCCACGACCCAACTGAGGAACCTAGTGGCCGCCTGGCATAGTGCGGCCATGGGGGCCCGAACCGGGTCGTGCCTTTGCGGCCTCTCACTCGGCGTCGATCTATCTTGGCTCCTTGGTTTTCCGAGGAGCTGAGTGAAATGAAAAACCAGAAGAGATGCCTAGAGGGCATCTGGAGGTCCACCCGCGCCGAATCTGACCGAACACGGCTAAGGTCGCACTTGCGGACCTACCTAGTGGCGCTGAAAGCGGCGAAAGGAGAACATCTCGCCACCCTCATTGCATCCGCAGATAACCGCCCTGCCGCCATATTTAGGGTGACCTGTGCCCTCCTTCACCAGAAGCCGTTGGAGGCTCCTTTGCAGGGTCGTGCAAAGGAATTTGGATCTTATTTGCAGGATAAAATGGTTCAGATCCGGAGCGAGCTGGCCTTCAATTGGACTAGTCTGGGAGGGGTGACAGTGATAGGTCTTGAGACCACTGTTTGGGATGAGTTTGACCCCGTGACAATGCCGGCTGGCGACTCACAGGGGAAGGGCCTTCTCTGTGGTGGTCCAACCGTCTGGAACGACCTGCCCCTTCCGAACCTGCATTCTATCACGGAACTTCGCCTCTTCCGTCGAGCATTAAAGACCTACTTTTTTCATGTGGCCGGCATGGCATAGTTTGTTTTTACTATCGTTTGCTCTTACCATCGTTTTAATAGGGTTTCTTAATATTTTAGCTCGGGTTAAATTTATTTAATTTAATTTTAAATTTATTTATTGATTGTATTATATGTATTTTATCTTTTTTATCTTTTATTATCCCTGTACACCGCCCTGAGTCCCAATGGGAGGGAGGGCAGTATACAAATAAAAATAATAAAAATAATAATAATAATAATAATAACAACAACAATAACAACAACAACAACAATAATATTAAGAACATCTGTAAAACTTTAATATATATATATTATTGTCAGCCCTTTCTACGCCCTCTGCTAAGCTGACCACTCAGGGAATAAGAGGTATTTATTATATGTTGGACTTTCATTCTTATAGTAGCAATAAATATTGTAACAATAAACCTATAGCACTTCCATCAGATCACAAGTTTGCTTTCCACCCATGTGGTGCAAAAGAGTAGAGCAGAGGTAATTCCTCTCTCTTTAGTAATAAAGAATTTTAGAAATAAGGTACAATGGAAGCTGGGGCACAATTTGTGACGATGGGTGGGACATGAAAGATACACAAGTTGTGTGTAGGCAGCTTGCCTGTGGAGAGGCCCTTCAAGCCCTACCTAATGGTGCGTTTGGTGAAGGAACTGGCAGCATCTTCCTGGATCAGGTCGAATGCAAAGGGGACGAATCCTCTTTTGAAGAATGCTCCCATAAACCTTGGGGCGTTCATGACTGTCACCACAAGGAAGATGCTGGGGTGGTTTGCTCAGGTTTGCTAGACCCATTTTTTTTTTTTTTTAGTTTATTGTGTCTAACTGAATACTACAAAAATATAAAGTAATGATAATAATAATAGCAATATACTATAACCTCCTAGGTCATCAACATCAGTATGTCTTCTTCACCCAGACTGAAGTTATTTCTTCTATTTTCAGGTCCTGCTGTCACCACATCACCACCTGGTACGTATTTGCTTACATTCCGATTGTTACTTAAAAGCAAATCTTGCATCCCAATTTAAGAGGAAATGATAAATAAATCACTTAATAACTAAATTGGTGACTATTGCTTGTGGTTTGGTCAAAGAGAATAAACAACGATTGAATTTGTAAACAAATATATGTAGGAAGAGCACATAGATTGAGAGGTAGTTTAAAACCATGAGTACACTTTTTTTCTCAACATTATTTTTTTATCTCTACTTCTGGCGGAGACAGAAGTGCCAATATGGTTCCACCCCAGGTGCCTGATGGATCCCGAAAGGTTCCAGATGGAGCTTGGGCCAATACCTGAATCCCTAACCCACGACCCAACTGAGGACCTAGTGGCTGCCTGGAATAGTGCGGCCATGGGGGCCTTGGACTGGGTCGTGCCTTTGCGGCCTCTCACTCGGCATCGATCTACCTTGGCTCCTTGGTTTTCCGAGGAGCTGAGGGAAATGAAACACAAGAAGAGATGCCTAGAGGGCATCTGGAGATCCACCCTCACCGAATCTGACCGAACACGGGTAAGGTCGCACTTGCGGACCTACCTAGTGGCGATGAAAGTGGCGAAAGGAGAGCATCTTGCCACCCTCATCGCATCCGCAGATAACTGCCCTGCCGCCATATTTAGGGTGACCTGTGCCCTCATTCACAAGAAGCCATTGGAGGCTCCCTTGCAGGGTCATGCAAAGGAATTTGGATCTTATTTGCAGGATAAAATGGTTCAGATCCGGAGCGAGCTGGCCTTCAATTGGACTAGTCTGGGCGGGGTGACAGAGATAGGCCTTGAGACCACTGTTTGGGATGAGTTTCACCCCGTGACAATGCCGGCTGGCGACTCACAGGGAAAGGGCCTTCTCTGTGGTGGGTCCAACCCTCTGAAATGACCTGCCCCCCCCCCGAAATTCATTTTATCACGGACCTTCGCCTCTTCCGTCGAGCATTAAAGACCTACTTTTTTCATGTGGCCAGCATGGCATAGTTTGTTTTTACTATCGTTTGCTCTTACCATCGTTTTAATAGGGTTTCTTAATATTTTAGCACGGGTTAAATTAATTTAATTTAATTTTAAATTTATTTTTTGATTGTATTATACGTATTTTATCTTTTTTATCTTTTATTATCCCTGTGCACCGCCCTGAGTCCCAATGGGAGAGAGGGCAGTATACAAATAAAAATAATAAAAATAAAAATAATAATAATAATAACAACAACAATAACAACAACAACAACAATAATAAGAACATCTGTAAAACTTTAAGAGTCCTAGAACACACATATATTTATATTATTGTCAGCCCTTTATACGCCCTCTGCTAAGCTGACCACTCAGGGAATAAGTGGTATTTATTATATGTTGGACTTTTATTCTTATAGTAGCAATAAATATTGTAACAATAAACCTATAGCACTTCCATCAGATCACAAGTTTGCTTTCCACCCATGTGGTGCAAAAGAGAAGAGCACAGGTAATTCCTCTCTCTTTAGTAATAAAGAATTTTAGAAATAAGGTACAATGGAAGCTGGGACACAATTTGTGACGATGGGTGGGACATGAAAGATACACAAGTTGTGTATAGGCAGCTTGCCTGTGGAGAGGCCCTTCAAGCCCTACCTAATGCTGCGTTTGGTGAAGGAACTGGCAGCATCTTCCTGGATCAGGTCGAATGCAAAGGGGAAGAATCGTCTTTTGAAGAATGCTCCCATAAACCTTGGGGCGTTCATGACTGTCACCACAAGGAAGATGCTGGGGTGGTTTGCTCAGGTTTGCTAGACCCATTTTTATTTTATTTTAGTTTATTGTGTCTAACTGAATACTACAAAAATATAAAGGAAGTAATGATAATAATAATAGCAATATACTATAACCTCCAAATCATCAACATCAGTATGTCTTCTTCACCCAGACTGAAGTTATTTCTTCTATTTTCAGGTCCTGCTGTCACCACATCACCACCTGGTAGGTATTTGCTTACATTCCGATTGTTACTTAAAAGCAAATCTTGCATCCCAATTTAAGAGGAAATGATAAATAAATCACTTAATAACTAAATTGGTGACTATTGCTTGTGGTTTGGTCAAAGAGAATAACCAACGATTGAATTTGTAAACAAATATATGTAGGAAGAGCACATGGATCGAGAGGTAGTTTAAAACCATGAGTACACTTTTTTTTTCAACATTATTTTTTTATCTCTACTTCTGGCGGAGACAGAAGTGCCAATATGGTTCCGCCCCAGGCGCCTGATGGATCCCGAAAGGTTCCAGATGGAGCTTGGGCCAATACCTGAATCCCTAACCCACGACCCAACTGAGGACCTAGTGGCTGCCTGGAATAGTGCGGCCATGGGGGCCTTGGACTGGGTCGTGCCTTTGCGGCCTCTCACTCGGCATCGATCTACCTTGGCTCCTTGGTTTTCCGAGGAGCTGAGGGAAATGAAACACCAGAAGAGATGCCTAGAGGGCATCTGGAGATCCACCCTCACCGAATCTGACCGAACACGGGTAAGGTCGCACTTGCGGACCTACCTAGTGGCGATGAAAGTGGCGAAAGGAGAGCATCTTGCCACCCTCATCGCATCCGCAGATAACTGCCCTGCCGCCATATTTAGGGTGACCTGTGCCCTCATTCACAAGAAGCCGTTGGAGGCTCCCTTGCAGGGTCATGCAAAGGAATTTGGATCTTATTTGCAGGATAAAATGGTTCAGATCCGGAGCGAGCTGGCCTTCAATTGGACTAGTCTGGGCGGGGTGACAGAGATAGGCCTTGAGACCACTGTTTGGGATGAGTTTCACCCCGTGACAATGCCGGCTGGCGACTCACAGGGAAAGGGCCTTCTCTGTGGTGGGTCCAACCCTCTGAAATGACCTGCCCCCCCCCCCCCCCGAAATTCATTTTATCACGGACCTTCGCCTCTTCCGTCGAGCATTAAAGACCTACTTTTTTCATGTGGCCAGCATGGCATAGTTTGTTTTTACTATCGTTTGCTCTTACCATCGTTTTAATAGGGTTTCTTAATATTTTAGCACGGGTTAAATTAATTTAATTTAATTTTAAATTTATTTTTTGATTGTATTATACGTATTTTATCTTTTTTATCTTTTATTATCCCTGTGCACCGCCCTGAGTCCCAATGGGAGAGAGGGCAGTATACAAATAAAAATAATAAAAATAAAAATAATAATAATAATAACAACAACAACAATAACAACAACAACAACAACAATAATAAGAACATCTGTAAAACTTTAAGAGTCCTAGAACACACATATATTTATATTATTGTCAGCCCTTTATACGCCCTCTGCTAAGCTGACCACTCAGGGAATAAGTGGTATTTATTATATGTTGGACTTTTATTCTTATAGTAGCAATAAATATTGTAACAATAAACCTATAGCACTTCCATCAGATCACAAGTTTGCTTTCCACCCATGTGGTGCAAAAGAGAAGAGCACAGGTAATTCCTCTCTCTTTAGTAATAAAGAATTTTAGAAATAAGGTACAATGGAAGCTGGGACACAATTTGTGACGATGGGTGGGACATGAAAGATACACAAGTTGTGTATAGGCAGCTTGCCTGTGGAGAGGCCCTTCAAGCCCTACCTAATGCTGCGTTTGGTGAAGGAACTGGCAGCATCTTCCTGGATCAGGTCGAATGCAAAGGGGAAGAATCGTCTTTTGAAGAATGCTCCCATAAACCTTGGGGCGTTCATGACTGTCACCACAAGGAAGATGCTGGGGTGGTTTGCTCAGGTTTGCTAGACCCATTTTTATTTTATTTTAGTTTATTGTGTCTAACTGAATACTACAAAAATATAAAGGAAGTAATGATAATAATAATAGCAATATACTATAACCTCCAAATCATCAACATCAGTATGTCTTCTTCACCCAGACTGAAGTTATTTCTTCTATTTTCAGGTCCTGCTGTCACCACATCACCACCTGGTAGGTATTTGCTTACATTCCGATTGTTACTTAAAAGCAAATCTTGCATCCCAATTTAAGAGGAAATGATAAATAAATCACTTAATAACTAAATTGGTGACTATTGCTTGTGGTTTGGTCAAAGAGAATAAACAACGATTGAATTTGTAAACAAATATATGTAGGAAGAGCACATGGATCGAGAGGTAGTTTAAAACCATGAGTACACTTTTTTTTTCAACATTATTTTTTTATCTCTACTTCTGGCGGAGACAGAAGTGCCAATATGGTTCCGCCCCAGGCGCCTGATGGATCCCGAAAGGTTCCAGACGGAGCTTGGGCCAATACCTGAATCCCTAACCCACGACCCAACTGAGGAACCTAGTGGCCGCCTGGCATAGTGCGGCCATGGGGGCCCGAACCGGGTCGTGCCTTTGCGGCCTCTCACTCGGCGTCGATCTATCTTGGCTCCTTGGTTTTCCGAGGAGCTGAGTGAAATGAAAAACCAGAAGAGATGCCTAGAGGGCATCTGGAGGTCCACCCACGCCGAATCTGACCGAACACGGCTAAGGTCGCACTTGCGGACCTACCTAGTGGCGCTGAAAGCGGCGAAAGGAGAACATCTCGCCACCCTCATTGCATCCGCAGATAACCGCCCTGCCGCCATATTTAGGGTGACCTGTGCCCTCCTTCACCAGAAGCCGTTGGAGGCTCCTTTGCAGGGTCGTGCAAAGGAATTTGGATCTTATTTGCAGGATAAAATGGTTCAGATCCGGAGCGAGCTGGCCTTCAATTGGACTAGTCTGGGAGGGGTGACAGAGATAGGTCTTGAGACCACTGTTTGGGATGAGTTTGACCCCGTGACAATGCCGGCTGGCGACTCACAGGGGAAGGGCCTTCTCTGTGGTGGTCCAACCGTCTGGAATGACCTGCCCCTTCCGAACCTGCATTCTATCACGAAACTTCGCCTCTTCCGTCGAGCATTAAAGACCTACTTTTTTCATGTGGCCGGCATGGCATAGTTTGTTTTTACTATCGTTTGCTCTTACCATCGTTTTAATAGGGTTTCTTAATATTTTAGCTCGGGTTAAATTTATTTAATTTAATTTTAAATTTATTTATTGATTGTATTATATGTATTTTATCTTTTTTATCTTTTATTATCCCTGTACACCGCCCTGAGTCCCAATGGGAGGGAGGGCAGTATACAAATAAAAATAATAAAAATAATAATAATAATAATAATAACAACAACAATAACAACAACAACAACAACAATAATATTAAGAACATCTGTAAAACTTTAATATATATATATTATTGTCAGCCCTTTCTACGCCCTCTGCTAAGCTGACCACTCAGGGAATAAGAGGTATTTATTATATGTTGGACTTTCATTCTTATAGTAGCAATAAATATTGTAACAATAAACCTATAGCACTTCCATCAGATCACAAGTTTGCTTTCCACCCATGTGGTGCAAAAGAGTAGAGCAGAGGTAATTCCTCTCTCTTTAGTAATAAAGAATTTTAGAAATAAGGTACAATGGAAGCTGGGGCACAATTTGTGACGATGGGTGGGACATGAAAGATACACAAGTTGTGTGTAGGCAGCTTGCCTGTGGAGAGGCCCTTCAAGCCCTACCTAATGGTGCGTTTGGTGAAGGAACTGGCAGCATCTTCCTGGATCAGGTCGAATGCAAAGGGGAAGAATCGTCTTTTGAAGAATGCTCCCATAAACCTTGGGGCGTTCATGACTGTCACCACAAGGAAGATGCTGGGGTGGTTTGCTCAGGTTTGCTAGACCCATTTTTATTTTATTTTAGTTTATTGTGTCTAACTGAATAGTACAAAAATATAAAGGAAGTAATGATAATAATAATAGCAATATACTATAACCTCCAAATCATCAACATCAGTATGTCTTCTTCACCCAGACTGAAGTTATTTCTTCTATTTTCAGGTCCTGCTGTCACCACATCACCACCTGGTAGGTATTTGCTTACATTCCGATTGTTACTTAAAAGCAAATCTTACATCCCAATTTAAGAGGAAATGATAAATAAATCACTTAATAACTAAATTGGTGACTATTGCTTGTGGTTTGGTCAAAGAGAATAAACAACGATTGATTTTGTAAACAAATCGCCACCCTCATTGCATCTGAAGATAACGGCCCTGCCTCCCTGTTTAGGGTGACCTGTGCCCTCCTTCACCAGAAGCCGTGGGAGGCTCCCATGCAGGGTGGTGCAAATGAATTTGGATCTTATTTGCAGTAAAAAAAGGTTCAGATCCGGAGCGAGCTGGCCTCCAATTGGACTAGTCTGGGCGGGGTGACAGAGATAGGCCTTGAGACCACTGTTTGGGATGAGTTTGACCCCGTGACAATGCCGGCTGGCGACTCGCAGGGGAAGGGCCTTCTCTGTGGTGGGTCCAACCCTCTGGACTGACCTGACCCCTGACCTTCGTTCTATCACGGACCTTCGCCTCTTCCCTCGAGCATTAAAGACCGACTTTTTTCATGTGGACGGCATGGAATAGTTTGTTTTTACTATCGTTTGCTCTTACCATCGTATTAATAGGGTTTCTTAATATTTTAGCATGGGTTAAATTTATTTAATTTAATTTTAAATTTATTGATTGATTGTTTTATATGTATTTTTTTTTTTTAATCTTTTATTATCCCTGTGCACCGCCCTGAGTCCCAACGGGAGAGAGGGCAGTGTACAAATAAAAATAATAATAATAACAACAACAAAAACAACAACAACAATAATAATAAGAACATCTGTAAAACTTTAAGAGTCCTATGACACAAATATATTTATATTATTGTCAGCCCTTTCTATGCCCTCTGCTAAGCTGACCACTCAGGGAATAAGAGGTATTTATTATATGTTGGACTTTCTTTCTTATAGTAGCAATAAATATTGTAACAATAAACCTATAGCACTTCCATCAGATCACAAGTTTGCTTTCCACCCATGTGGTGCAAAAGAGAAGAGCAGAGGTAATTCCTCTCTCTTTAGTAATAAAGAATTTTAGAAATAAGGTACAATGGAAGCTGGGGCACAATTTGTGACGATGGGTGGGACATGAAATATACACAAGTTGTGTGTAGGCAGCTTGCCTGTGCAGAGGCCCTTCAAGCCCTACCTAATGGTGCGTTTGGTAAAGGAACTGGCAGCATCTTCCTGGATCAGGTCGATTGCAAAGGGGACGAATCCTCTTTTGAAGAATGCTCCCATAAACCTTGGGGCGTTCATGACTGTCACCACAAGGAAGATGCTGGGGTGGTTTGCTCAGGTTTGCTAGACCCATTTTTATTTTAGTTTAGTTTATTGTGTCTAACTGATTACTACAAAAATATAAAGGAAGTAATGATAATAATAATAGCAATATACTATAACCTCCTAGGTCATCAACATCAGTATGTCTTCTTCACCCAGACTGAAGTTATTTCTTCTATTTTCAGGTCCTGCTGTCACCACATCACCACCTGGTGGGTATTTGCTTACATTCTGATCGTTACTTAAAAGCAATCTTGCATCCCAATTTAAGAGGAAATGATAAATAAATCACTTAATAACTAAATTGGTGACTATTGCTTGTGGTTTGGTCAAAGAGAATAAACAACGATTGATTTTGTAAACAAATCGCCACCCTCATTGCATCCGAAGATAACCGCCCTGCCTCCCTGTGTAGGGTGACCTGTGCCCTCCTTCACCAGAAGCCGTGGGAGGCTCCCTTGCAGGGTGGTGCAAATGAATTTGGATCTTATTTGCAGTATAAAATGGTTCAGATCCGGAGCGAGCTGGCCTCCAATTGGACTAGTCTGGGCGGGGTGACAGAGATAGGCCTTGAGCCCACTGTTTGGGATGAGTTTGACCCCGTGACAATGCCGTCTGGCGACTCGCAGGGGAAGGGCCTTCTCTGTGGTGGGTCCAACCCTCTGGACTGACCTGCCCCCCCGGCCTTTGTTCTATCACAGACCTTCGCCTCTTCCCTCGAGCATTAAAGACCTACTTTTTTCATGTGGACGGCATGGAATAGTTTGTTTTTACTATCGTTTGCTCTTACCATCGTATTAATAGGGTTTCTTAATATTTTAGCATGGGTTAAATTTATTTAATTTAATTTTAAATTTATTGATTGATTGTTTTATATGTATTTTATTATTTTTATCTTTTATTATCCCTGTGCACCGCCCTGAGTCCCATCGGGAGAGAGGGCAGTGTACAAATAAAAATAATAAAAATAATAATAATAACAACAACAATAACAACAACAACAACAATAATAATAAGAACATCTGTAAAACTTTAAGAGTCCTATGACACAAATATATTTATATTATTGTCAGCCCTTTCTATGCCCTCTGCTAAGCTGACCACTCAGGGAATAAGAGGTATTTTTTATATGTTGGACTTTCTTTCTTATAGTAGCAATAAATATTGTAACAATAAACCTATAGCACTTCCATCAGATCACAAGTTTGCTTTCCACCCATGTTGTGCAAAAGAGAAGAGCACAGGTAATTCCTCTCTCTTTAGTAATAAACAATTTTAGAAATAAGGTACAATGGAAGCTGGGACACAATTTGTGACGATGGGTGGGACATGAAAGATACACAAGTTGTGTGTAGGCAGCTTGCCTGTGCAGAGGCCCTTCAAGCCCTACCTAATGCTGCGTTTCGTAAAGGAACTGGCAGCATCTTCCTGGATCAGGTCGATTGCAAAGGGGACGAATCCTCTTTTGAAGAATGCTCCCATAAACCTTGGGGCATTCATGACTGTCACCACAAGGAAGATGCTGGGGTTTTTTTGCTCAGGTTTGCTAGACCCATTTTTATTTTATTTTAGTTTATTGTGTCTAACTGAATACTACAAAAATATAAAGGAAGTAATGATAATAATAATAGCAATATACTATAACCTCCTAGGTCATCAACATCAGTATGTCTTCTTCACCCAGACTGAAGTTATTTCTTCTATTTTCAGGTCCTGCTGTCACCACATCCCCATGTATTTGCTTACATTCTGATTGTTACTTAAAAGCAAATCTTGCATCCCAATTTAAGAGGAAATGATAAATAAATCACTTAATAACTAAATTGGTGACTATTTCTTGTGGTTTGGTCAAAGATTGAATTTGTAAACAAATATATGTAGGAAGAGCACATAGATCGAGAGGTAGTTTAAAACCATGAGTACACTTTTTTTCTCAAGATAATTTTTTTATCTCTACTTCTGGCGGAGACAGAAGTGTCAATATGGTTCCGCCCCATATTGGTGACTATTTCTTGTGGTCTAACTGAATACTACAAAAATATAAAGGAAGTAATGATAATAATAATAGCAATATACTATAACATCCTAGGTCATCAACATCAGTATGTCTTCTTCACCCAGACTGAAGTTATTTCTTCTATTTTCAGGTCCTGCTGTCACCACATCACCACCTGGTAGATATTTGCTTACATTCTGATTGTTACTTAAAAGCAAATCTTGCATCCCAATTTAAGAGGAAATGATAAATAAATCACTTAATAACTAAATTGGTGACTATTGCTTGAGGTTTGGTCAAAGATTGAATTTGTAAACAAATATATGTAGGAAGACCACATAGATCGAGAGGTAGTTTAAAACCATGAGTACACTTTTTTTCTCAACATTATTTTTTTATCTCTACTTCTGGCGGAGACAGAAGTGCCAATATGGTTCCGCCCCAGGTGACTGATGGATCCCAAAAGGTTCCAGACGGAGCTTGGGCCAATACCTGAATCCCTAACCCACGACCCAACTGAGGACCTAGTGGCCGCCTGGAATAGTGCGGCCATGGGGGCCATGGACCAGGTCGTGCCTTTGCGGCCTCTCACTCGGCGTCGATCTATCTTGGCTCCTTGGTTTTCCGAGGAGCTGAGGGAAATGAAACACCAGAAGAGATGCCTAGAGGGCATCTGGAGGTCCACCCGCGCCGAATCTGGCCGAACATGGGTAAGGTCGCACTTGCGGACCTACCTAGTGGCACGGAAAGCGGCGAAAGGAGAGCATCTCGCCACCCTCATCGCATCCGCAGATAACCGCCCTGCCGCCATTATTAGGGTGATCTGTGCCCTCCTTCACCAGAAGCCGTGGGAGGCTCCCTTGTAGGGTCGTGCAAAAGAAATTTATTTAATTTAATTTTAAATTTATTTATTGATTGTATTATATTTATTTTATCTTTTTTATCTTTTATTATCCTTGTACACCGCCCTGAGTCCCAACGGGAGAGAGGGCAGTGTACAAATTAAAATAATAAAAATAAAAATAAAAATAATAACAACAACAATAACAACAACAACAATAATATTAAGAACATCTGTAAAACTTTAAGAGTCCTATAACATATATATATATATATATATATATATATATATATATATATATATATATATATATATATATATATATATATATATATATATATATATATATATATATATATATATATATTATTGTCAGCCCTTTCTACGCCCTCTGCTAAGCTGACCACTCAGGGAATAAGTGGTATTTATTATATGTTGGACTTTTATTCTTATAGTAGCAATAAATATTGTAACAATAAACCTATAGCACTTCCATCAGATCACAAGTTTGCTTTCCACCCATGTGGTGCAAAAGAGAAGAGCACAGGTAATTCCTCTCTCTTTAGTAATAAACAATTTTAGAAATAAGGTACAATGGAAGCTGGGGCACAATTTGTGACGATGGGTGGGACATGAAAGATACACAAGTTGTGTGTAGGCAGCTTGCCTGTGCAGAGGCCCTTCAAGCCCTACCTAATGGTGCGTTTGGTAAAGGAACTGGCAGCATCTTCCTGGATCAGGTCAATTGCAAAGGGGACGAATCCTCTTTTGAAGAATGCTCCCATAAACCTTGGGGCGTTCATGACTGTCACCACAAGTAAGATGCTGGGGTGGTTTGCTCAGGTTTGCTAGACCCAATTGTATTTTAGTTTAGTTTATTGTGTCTAACTGATTACTACAAAAATATAAAGGAAGTAATGATAATAATAATAGCAATATACTATAACCTCCTAGGTCATCAATATCAGTATGTCTTCTTCACCCACACTGAAGTTATTTCTTCTATTTTCAGGTCCTGCTGTCACCACATCACCACCTGGTAGGTATTTGCTTACATTCCGATTGTTACTTAAAAGCAATCTTGCATCCCAATTTAAGAGGAAATGATAAATAAATCACTTAATAACTAAACTGGTGACTATTGCTTGTGGTTTGGTCAAAGAGAATAAACAACGATTGAATTTCAAACAAATATATGTAGGAAGAGCACATGGATCGAGAGGTAGTTTAAAACCATGAGTATACTTTTTTTCTCAACATTATTTTTTTATCTCTACCTCTGGTGGAGACAGAAGTGCCAATATGGTTCCTCTCAAGGCGCCTGATGGATCCAGAAAGGTTCCAGATGGAGCTTGGGCCAATACCTGAATCCCTAACCCATGACCCAACTGAGGACCTAGTGGCCGCCTGGAATAGTGCGGCCATGGGGGCCATGGACCAGGTCGTGCCTTTGCGGCCTCTCACTCGGCGTCGATCTACCTTGGCTCCTTGGTTTTCCGAGGAGCTGAGGGAAATGAAACACCAGAAGAGATGCCTAGAGGGCATCTGGAGGTCCACCAGTGCCGAATCTGGCCGAACACGGGTAAGGTCGTGTTATATCCTCGACCTGCGACCGGTCTCGACTTACGACCGGCCGCAGGTCTTCCAGGCTGCCTCTTGGAGCCTTGGCAACAGGCTGTAGCAAGGCAGCCAACTGACAGACGCGCCTGATTGGCTGAGGCGCGCCTGGCCCTTGCTGCAGCCTGATTGGCTCCCCCTTTGACAGCTCCAAATATAAAGAGCTGTCAAAGCGCGGGAGCCCCTGTCTACCACCTATTTCTTTAACTGAACCATTCTTCTATTGTAAGCTTGCCTAAAATAAAGGGCTGTTGTTTTTGAGCAAACCTGGCTCGGACTCCCTCTATTCTCCACCGTGCAGAGAATCTAACACTGGCGACGAGGGCTGGGGCCAGGCAGAGCTCGGATTGCTGAGGGAAGGAAATTTTTTCCTCACAAAAAAATTTTTTTTACACATTTTCTTTTGCGGTACGATTGCTATGGGTTCCGTTCCTCCTTTCGCTCCGTTCGACTCGGCGAAGGAGTCCTGGGTGTCCTTTATGGCACGATTCGAATGCTTCGTGCTGGGCCATTTCCTCGGCTGCGGCGGCACGGAGTTGTTCGCCACCGCTCGCACCGTGGCCGCGCCGACAGAAGTATATGAGATGCCGTGGGACACATTGATCGAACGGCTCAGGGCCCACTACGCCCCGGTGCCGTCTAAGATGACCCACCGCTTCGCTTTCAGAAAGTGCCTCCAGAAGCCTGACCAGTCGGTGGCCGAATTCCTGAAGGCGCTCCGCATGGCCGCCATTCCGTGCGCTTTCGCCGCGGAATTCTTGGCCGAGTCCCTGCTGGAGCAATTCATCTGGGGCCTCAGGGAAGTCCGCCTCAGAAGGCGCCTGCTGGCCCGAGCTGAGCTGACCCTAGAACAGGCGGTGGACGAGGCTCGGGCATTCGAGATGTCCGAGTCCTCGGCCCTGGATAGAGACTTGGACCGCCACCCGCCCGCACGCGCGTACCTGGTTGAGGAGGACGAGGACCCCGACGAGGACGACCAGGTCGCCTACATTAGGCCTGCCGGCCGCAAGCCGCCCATGCCGGCTACCTACAGATGCTTGGGCTGCCGGGGAAAGCACCCTCGGGCCGATTGCCCGTTCAAGGAAGCCATCTGCCGCCGCTGCGGCCGAAAGGGACACCTGGCCGCCGCTTGCCGCGCCGCCGCGCCCGCGGAAGACCAACCCTCCCCCGAGCCCCAACGCCGCTCCGGAGAGGAACGTAGAGGGCCTGCGGCCAACCCACCCACCCAACGCCGCCGGGGCAGACGCCAGCAGCCGCAGCCGTCCGGCTGTTTTGCCTTGACCGACGACAACTCTCTGCTGGAAGCCCTGCCCGACCGTACGTGGCTCAGGACAGTTGTGAAACTGGAGGGGGTGGGGGTCCGCATGGAGGTGGACTCTGGCTCGTCTCGGTCCATCATTTCCCGGGCACAGTTGGCCAAGCTACGCCCCGGCCTTTCCTTAGACAAATTGTCCCCCCCACTCACGGTTTTGCGGGACTATCAGGGATCGTCAATCCCCACCCTGTGCCAGATTTCCCTGAGGGTGGAGTACGGGGGTTTCAAGGGGCCCTTGCCTATTCTGGTGGTTTCTGATCCCCTGGCGGCCATCATCGGCCTGGGTTGGTTTCCCGTCCTTGGCCTGTCAGTGCAGGGGGTTCACTCTATTCCCGCCTCCTCTCCCATCTCCGGGGTTTTGGAGGAGTTCGCCGACGTGCTTGACGGTCAGCTTGGCTCTTACGTGGGCACCCCTGTCTCCTTAAATCTTGACCCTCAGGTTGCACCCATTAGGCTCAAGGCCCGCAGGCTGCCGCTCGCCCTGAAGCCCAAGGTCGATGCCGAACTTGACCAGCTGGTGGCGCAGGGCGTGCTCGAGCCCGTTGACCAGGCAAGATGGGAGACCCCCATAGTGGTCCCCATCAAGCCCGACGGGTCGGTGCGGATCTGCGCCGACTATAAGTCGACCATCAACCGTGGGCTCCAGGCGAACCCATATCCAGTCCCAGTGGTGCAAGACCTGCTCCATTCCCTGGGGCAAGGCCGCATATTTGCGAAACTGGATATGGCCCAGGCCTATCAACAGCTCCCGGTGGACGAGGCGGCTGCGGAGGCGCAGACCATCGTCACCCACCGGGGGGCTTTCCGTTGTCGCAGACTCCAATTCGGTGTGTCCGTCGCCCCGGGGATCTTCCAGAGCCTCATGGAACGTTTGCTCCATGGGCTCCCAGGCGTGGTCCCGTATTTTGACGACGTTCTGATAGCTGCTTCCAGCATCTCAGAGCTCGCCAAAGTACTGAGGAAGGTCCTCAGCGTTTTCAGGGGCGCGGGATTAAAGTTGAAGCGCAGCAAATGCGTTTTTGCTGCGCCGGAGGTGGAGTTCCTGGGCTTCTTGATTGATGCCCGGGGCATCCACCCCACCCCCAAGAAGGTCGAGGCCATTAGGAACGCCCCTACGCCTGCCTCCAAGACGGAGCTGCAGGCGTTCCTCGGCCTCTTAAATTTCTACGCGCCTTTTCTTCCCCACAAGGCAACGTTAGCCGAGCCGCTTCATCGATTGCTCGATCGATCGGCGGCCTGGTGCTGGGGCAGCCGCGAGGCGCATGTGTTCGCGGCTGTCAAAGCCACTCTGACGTCAGAGGCAGTCCTTGTGCAATATGATGACAGGCTGCCCTTGACGTTGGCGTGCGATGCCTCCCCTTTCGGCCTGGGGGCCGTCCTGAGCCATTCCTTCCCAGATGGCTCAGAAGCCCCCATTGCTTTTTGGTCCCGGACAATGTCTCCCACTGAGAGAAACTATAGCCAGATTGACAAGGAGGCTCTGGCTATGGTGTCCGGCATCAAAAAGTTCCACCAATACCTGTATGGTCGGACTTTTGCTGTCTTCACGGACCATAAGCCTCTCCTTGGGCTTTTGGCCGGTGACCGTCCGACCCCCCTCATCCTTTCTCCCAGGATGACCAGATGGACGGAGTTCCTAGCAGCGTATAGTTATACGCTGTACTACCGTCCGGGCAAGCAGCTGGGGCATGCTGATGCCCTGAGCCGGTGCCCCCTCCCCAAGGCGGACGAAGAGCCGGTGCCGGCACTGTCCGTCTTGTCTGTGGCAGACTCAGGCCTGCCCTTGACATCCTCGGACGTCGCCGCCCGGACGAAGGCCGACCCTGTCCTGTCCCAGGTCTCCACCTGGGTCTTGCGAGGGTGGCCTCAGGGCGGCGTGGCCGAAGATTTTCGGCCGTACAAGGCACGCCAGACGGAGCTTTCGCTCCACAGCGGCTGCTTGTGCTGGGGGGATCGGGTCATCATTCCCCCCCCCTCCGTCACCAGGTGCTCCGGACGCTCCACGCCGACCACCCCGGCATAGCCCGGATGAAGGCGCTCGCCCGCAGCTATGTGTGGTGGCCGGGCTTGGATGCGGAGGTAGCTGCCTGGGTCGGGGGTTGTGTCCCTTGTCAAACCACCCGCCCCGCCCCTCCGGTCGCCCCGCCCAGGGAGTGGGACTTGCCCCGGAGCCCTTGGTCCAGGCTCCACATAGACTTCGCAGGCCCCTTCCGGGGCCAAACATTCCTGGTGGTCGTGGACGCCTACTCACGTTGGGTGGAGGTCATCTTGATGGCTTCCACTACGGCCGAGAGTACGGTCAGGGCCCTGCACCGCCTTTTTGCGACGCACGGGCTGCCGGACATCGTGGTTTCCGACAACGGGCCCCAGTTCCAGTCCGCCACCTTCCAGGAGTTCTTGGCCTCGCAAGGGATCCGCCACGCGCCAGTGGCCCCTTATCATCCGGCCTCCAATGGTCGGGCTGAACGGGCCGTCCGCTCGGCCAAGGAGGCTCTGGGACGGATGACCAAAGGGGACTGGCCCGCAAGGGTGGCTGCTTACCTGCTAGGTCAGCATTCCACACCTTGCCCTGCCACACGGAAAAGCCCCGCCGAGCTCTTGATGGGTTGCCGCCTGCGGACAACCTTGGACAGGCTGCACCCGGCTTACAACGATGTGCAGCCTTGCAACCTGGGGGCCCCACCTCCCCGCCTTTTCCAGCCCGGGGACCCTGTGTACGCCCGCCACTATGCAGGGGACACTAAGTGGGTTCCGGCCACGGTAACCGAGCTAACGGGTCCCTGCTCTTTCAGGGTCAGCCTCCCGGACGGGTCCGAGTGGCGGCGCCACTTGGATCAGCTAAGGCGCCGCCTTCCCACACCTGCGGACCCATCGTCGGAACCGCCCTTCCCCGTTGCCCCGGTTGGGCCAGTCAACCCGTTCCCAGAGAAACCGCTCGGGGCCTTCGCTTCTTCAGGCCCGGCCGAACTGAACGCCGCCTTCCGGCATACGCTTCAGAAGCTGTCTCAAGCCGAGGGGGACGCGCGGGCCCTTGCGCCTAAGGACCCGCCCTGCACCGCCGCAACCAACCGGCATCCAGCAAACTATGCTCCGAACGCCGCGTCCCCTCGCCCCGACTTACCAGCTCTGACGACTCCGCCTCCGCGGGTAGGCCTCGATGACGTCACCACCTGGAGCTCCACTCCCCGAAGGGAGGAGCTCGCACAGGGGCAACCTACCTCTCCGACGTCCCACCAGCAACTGCGGCGGTCTGGGCGTTCCCGGCGCCGCCCCGCCTACTTTCAAGACTACGCATGCTCGTGCATCAGAACGAACAATTCCTCGAGCATGCGCAGACCGAGGGGGGAAAGGGGTGTTATATCCTCGACCTGCGACCGGTCTCGACTTACGACCGGCCGCAGGTCTTCCAGGCTGCCTCTTGGAGCCTTGGCAACAGGCTGTAGCAAGGCAGCCAACTGACAGACGCGCCTGATTGGCTGAGGCGCGCCTGGCCCTTGCTGCAGCCTGATTGGCTCCCCCTTTGACAGCTCCAAATATAAAGAGCTGTCAAAGCGCGGGAGCCCCTGTCTACCGCCTATTTCTTTAACTGAACCATTCTTCTATTGTAAGCTTGCCTAAAATAAAGGGCTGTTGTTTTTGAGCAAACCTGGCTCGGACTCCCTCTATTCTCCACCGTGCAGAGAATCTAACAGGTCGCACTTGCGGACCTACCTAGTGGCGCGGAAAGTGGCGAAAGGAGAGCATCTCGCCACCCTCATCGCATCCACAGATAACGGCCCTGCCGCCATATTTAGAGTGACCTGTGCCCTCCTTGACCAGAAGCCGTTGGAGGCTCCCTTGCAGGGTCGTGCAAAGGAATTTGGATCTTATTTGCAGGATAAAATGGTTCAGATCCGGAGCGAGCTGGCCTTCAATTGGACTAGTCTGGGCGGGGTGACAGAGATAGGTCTTGAGACCACTGTTTGGGATGAGTTTGACCCCGTGACAATGCCGGATGGCGACTCACAGGTAAGGGCCTTCTCTGTGGTGGTCCAACCGTCTGGAACGACGTGCACCTTCCAAACCTTCATTCTATCACGGACCTTCACCTCTTCCGTCGAGCATTAAAGACCTACTTTTTTCATGTGGCCGGCATGGCATAGTTTGTTTTTACTATCGTTTGCTCTTACCATCGTTTTAATAGGGTTTCTTAATATTTTAGCTCGGTTTAAATTTATTTAATTTAATTTTAAATTTATTTATTGATTGTATTATATGTATTTTATCTTTTTTATCTTTTATTATCCCTGTACACCGCCCTGAGTCCCAACGGGAGGGAGGGCAGTATACAAACTAAAATAATAAAAATAAAAATAATGATAATAACAACAATAAAAACAACAACAACAACAATAATATTAAGAACATCTGTAAAACTTTAATATATATATATTATTGTCAGCCCTTTGCTAAGCTGACCACTCAGGGAATAAGAGGTATTTATTATATGTTGGACTTTCTTTCTTATAGTAGCAATAAATATTGTAACAATAAACCTATAGCACTTCCATCAGATCACAAGTTTGCTTTCCACCCATGTGGTGCAAAAGAGAAGAGCACAGGTAATTCCTCTCTCTTTAGTAATAAACAATTTTAGAAATAAGGTACAATGGAAGCTGGGGCACAATTTGTGACGATGGGTGGGACATGAAAGATACACAAGTTGTGTGTAGGCAGCTTGCCTGTGGAGAGGCCCTTCAAGCCCTACCTAATGCTGCGTTTGGTAAAGGAACTGGCAGCATCTTCCTGGATCAGGTCGATTGCAAAGGGGACGAATCCTCTTTTGAAGAATGCTCCCATAAACCTTGGGGCGTTCATGACTGTCACCACAAGGAAGATGCTGGGGTGGTTTGCTCAGGTTTGCTAGACCCAATTGTATTTTAGTTTAGTTTATTGTGTCTAACTGATTACTACAAAAATATAAAGGAAGTAATGATAATAATAATAGCAATATACTATAACCTCCTAGGTCATCAATATCAGTATGTCTTCTTCACCCACACTGAAGTTATTTCTTCTATTTTCAGGTCCTGCTGTCACCACATCACCACCTGGTAGGTATTTGCTTACATTCCGATTGTTACTTAAAAGCAATCTTGCATCCCAATTTAAGAGGAAATGATAAATAAATCACTTAATAACTAAACTGGTGACTATTGCTTGTGGTTTGGTCAAAGAGAATAAACAACGATTGAATTTCAAACAAATATATGTAGGAAGAGCACATGGATCGAGAGGTAGTTTAAAACCATGAGTATACTTTTTTTCTCAACATTATTTTTTTATCTCTACCTCTGGTGGAGACAGAAGTGCCAATATGGTTCCTCTCAAGGCGCCTGATGGATCCAGAAAGGTTCCAGATGGAGCTTGGGCCAATACCTGAATCCCTAACCCATGACCCAACTGAGGACCTAGTGGCCGCCTGGAATAGTGCGGCCATGGGGGCCATGGACCAGGTCGTGCCTTTGCGGCCTCTCACTCGGCGTCGATCTACCTTGGCTCCTTGGTTTTCCGAGGAGCTGAGGGAAATGAAACACCAGAAGAGATGCCTAGAGGGCATCTGGAGGTCCACCAGCGCCGAATCTGGCCGAACACGGGTAAGGTCGCACTTGCGGACCTACCTAGTGGCGCGGAAAGTGGCGAAAGGAGAGCATCTCGCCACCCTCATCGCATCCGCGGATAACGGCCCTGCCGCCATATTTAGAGTGACCTGTGCCCTCCTTGACCAGAAGCCGTTGGAGGCTCCCTTGCAGGGTCGTGCAAAGGAATTTGGATCTTATTTGCAGGATAAAATGGTTCAGATCCGGAGCGAGCTGGCCTTCAATTGGACTAGTCTGGGCGGGGTGACAGAGATAGGTCTTGAGACCACTGTTTGGGATGAGTTTGACCCCGTGACAATGCCGGATGGCGACTCACAGGGTAAGGGCCTTCTCTGTGGTGGTCCAACCGTCTGGAACGACGTGCACCTTCCAAACCTTCATTCTATCACGGACCTTCACCTCTTCCGTCGAGCATTAAAGACCTACTTTTTTCATGTGGCCGGCATGGCATAGTTTGTTTTTACTATCGTTTGCTCTTACCATCGTTTTAATAGGGTTTCTTAATATTTTAGCTCGGGTTAAATTTATTTAATTTAATTTTAAATTTATTTATTGATTGTATTATATGTATTTTATCTTTTTTATCTTTTATTATCCCTGTACACCGCCCTGAGTCCCAACGGGAGGGAGGGCAGTATACAAACTAAAATAATAAAAATATAAATAATAATAATAACAATAAAAACAACAACAACAACAATAATATTAAGAACATCTGTAAAACTTTAATATATATATATTATTGTCAGCCCTTTGCTAAGCTGACCACTCAGGGAATAAGAGGTATTTATTATATGTTGGACTTTCATTCTTATAGTAGCAATAAATATTGTAACAATAAAACTATAGCACTTCCATCAGATCACAAGTTTGCTTTCCACCCATGTGGTGAAAAAGAGAAGAGCACAGGTAATTCCTCTCTCTTTAGTAATAAAGAATTTTAGAAATAAGGTACAATGGAAGCTGGGGCACAATTTGTAACGATGGGTGGGACATGAAAGATACACAAGTTGTGTGTAGGCAGCTTGCCTGTGCAGAGGCCCTTCAAGCCCTACCTAATGCTGCGTTTGGTAAAGGAACTGGCAGCATCTTCCTGGATCAGGTCGATTGCAAAGGGGACGAATCCTCTTTTGAAGAATGCTCCCATAAACCTTGGGGCGTTCATGACTGTCACCACAAGGAAGATGCTGGGGTGGTTTGCTCAGGTTTGCTAGACCCATTTTTATTTTAGTTTAGTTTATTGTGTCTAACTGATTACTACAAAAATATAAAGGAAGTAATGATAATAATAATAGCAATATACTATAACCTCCTAGGTCATCAATATCAGTATGTCTTCTTCACCCAGACTTAAGTTATTTCTTCTATTTTCAGGTCCTGCTATCACCCCATCACCACCTGGTAGGTATTTGCTTACATTCCGATTGTTACTTAAAAGCAATCTTGCATCCCAATTTAAGAGGAAATGATAAATAAATCACTTAATAACTAAATTGGTGACTATTGCTTGTGGTTTGGTCAAAGAGAATAAACAACGATTGATTTTGTAAACAAATCGCCACCCTCATTGCATCCGAAGATAACCGCCCTGCCTCCCTGTTTAGGGTGTCCTGTGCCCTCCTTCACCAGAAGCCGTGGGAGGCTCCTTTGCAGGGTCGTGCAAATGAATTTGGGTCTTATTTGCAGTATAAAATGGTTCCCATCCGGAGCGAGCTGGCCTCCAATTGGACTAGTCTGGGTGGGGTGACAGAGATAGGCCTTGAGACCACTGTTTGGGATGAGTTTGACCCCGTGACAATGTACAAATTTATCTTATATCCCTTGTACCCTTTCAATTCTTCGTCTTCTTCTATCATTTTAGTCAATATTTCCATAACCAATAAAAATAATATTGGAGACAAGGGACATCCTTGTCTCGTACCTGCTTCCTGAGTAATCTCTCCCGTCATTATTCCATTTACCTTCACTTTTGCACTTCTTTTTTGATACAATTTTGAAATAACATGTATAAATCTATTACCAAAGCCTAATGCCTCAATAATTGCTTTAATAGTTCCCCATTGTACAGAATCAAATGCTTTAAAGATATCTAGTGATACTATTCCTATTTTATCACCGTTATGTTCAGCTACATCTATAATATTTAATACTCTTCTAACTATGTCGCTCATATATCTACCTTTAACAAAACCTACTTGATTATAACTTATATATTTATCTATAAACGTACTTAATCTCTTACTTATAATGGCAGTAAATATTTTTGCATCCTGATTAATTAAAGAAATGGGTCGATAGGACTCAATCCGCTCTACATCTTTATCTGGTTTAGGAATTATTGATATTACTGTTCTATTCCATGAGGTCGGAACTTCACCACCGTATAAAATACCATTGAATAATTTTTGTAGTTTTGGTACTATTATTTCTTTAAAATCCTTGTAAAACTCAGCAGGAAGTCCATCTTCACCTGGAGCCTTTCCTAATTTTATCTCTTGTATTATTTCCTTAATCTCTTCCTGTGTTATATCCCCTTCCATCAAATCCTTATAGGTTTGATCTATTTTCACTACATACTTTTTAAGATGATTTTCCAATTCTTCCAAATCAATTGATTTTTTTAAATATAATTTTTGAAAGAAAGTCTTAACTACTTCACATTTCTCCGCTGTCTTATAACATCTTGTACCATTTTCATCTATCAAAGAGCCAATTTCCCTCTTCTCACTTTTATTTTTCGCCATCCTTGCTAATAACTTAGAATTTTTATTACTAAATTCAAAAAAGTTCCTATTTAAATATCTTATATTTTTTAACCAATTCCACATCATCTTTAATCAATCTATTTTTTAATAAATTTAATTCCTCCCAGCACTTTTTATCCTTCGTAAGTAAAAATTGACTCTCTAATGCCTTAATCTGTCTTATATTCTGTTCCGTTTTATTTCTATATTCTCTATATTTCCTACTTGATAACTTAATACTTTCCCCTCTAAAAACAGCTTTCATAGCGTCCCAGACAATTTCAAATTTAACCTCTCCAGTATCATTCAATCTCCAGCTTTCTTCCCATTTTTTAAGTATCCATTTTTTATCTCCCTCATTCTTATATAGTTTCTCATCATATCTCCAATTTCTTCCTTTCTTCTCAAGGTTAAAATCTACTTCCATCATTATCTCTGCATGATCAGAATCCTTAAAAATTCCCACATCTATTTTATCTATATTATTTAACAAATCTTTAGAAACAAAAAAATAGTCAATTCTTGAATATGTATTATATATCTTAGAGCAAAAAGTGTATACCCTTTCCGTCCCTTTCAACTCCCTCCAAACATCTACAACATTATTCCGAAGTATCCATTTATTCAGAATCCCCCCTTTGTTTGTTTCCCTATAACGAGTAGGGTTTGTGCTATCTAGTTTATCCCTAATTAGGTTAAAATCCCCAGCCACAATAACTTTCCCTACCCTTTCAGTTTCCAAAATTTTTGTTATTTTTCCAAGAAATTCATTTTGTTTATCATTCGGTAAATATAAATTAACCAGTGTCACTTTTTGCTCGTTGATATTTCCCACAATTATTAAATATCTTCCTTCTTCATCCCTTATTACTTGTTTATTTTCAAAATATACCTTATCTGATATCAATGTTGCAACACCTCTTGCTTTAGAAGTCCCAAAAGATTTTTCGTAAATTTGCATACCCTTTATATTCATTCTATTTAAACCTTCAGATTTTTGATGAGTTTCTTGCAAAAATAGTATGTCTGGTCGGTCTCTTTTAATTTTGAGCTCCAACCTCCTCCTCTTGATTTGATTCCCTGTTCCCTTCACGTTCCATGTCATTATTTTTATAAACCGCATTTAAACTGTAATTTTCTTAATCTTAACCACTCTTCTTCCTTTCCGTGCTCCAATCCCTCCACCAAACAAAAAAAACCAAAGACAAACATAAAACACAACAACAACAAATAACAATTAATCTTCATCCCCCACATCCTCATTGGAGTTGCACCTCTATATAAAGAGTGTGGGGGGGGGGACATGCCCATGATCGGGTCATTTCTTTTGGGTTGTTCTTATATTCCACTTTCAAAAAAGGAAGATAACGCTGGCTTATCCCCGCACTCAGCTTCCTGCTTTCTTTTAAGATCCTCTTCCTTGGCTGATGCTCTCTTGGTTTCCTCACGTGTTTTCTTGTGTTCGGACATTGCCGGAGAGATTTCTTTCCGTTTTAAACTTTTAGGATCTTGACCACCAACTGCTCCTTTTTCCTCCAATGTTGGAGATTCCACTTGTATTCCACCCATCTTAAGCATATGATCTTTAATTTCTGTTAAATCCTCATCTTTCTCAATCAGCCCGAGCTCCCGTATTAATCTTATTGCATCCGTTTCCGAAGTAATAGTTGGCATTCTCCCCTTGTAAAAAAACTTCAACTGCTGTAATGGTCTCCAATTATACTTAATATCATTGTCTCTCAAGACTTTTGTAATTGGTTTTAAAAAGAATCTCCATGCTCTTTCTTCTCTAGATATATCTGGAAAAACTTGAATTTCCTTCCCCTCAAATTTTGGGGGTCCTCCCAGGTCCCTTATTTTTCCCATAACTTCTAGTTTATCTCCGAGGTTTGCAAATCTCACTAAAACATTTGTGTTAGCTCCACTTTGTCTCTTATAACCGACTCTGAAAACACTTACTAGGTCTGCTGCCGTATATACAATTGATGCATCAAGTTCATTCAGCCATTTTAACATTCTTTGCTTCAAATTATCCACCCTATCCTCCAAAATTCCACGAATAACAACATTATATTTTCTTGCATCTTCTTCCAAAAGACTAATTCTCCTATCTTGTTGCTGATTTTTAAAAGAGATCCCTTCGAACTTACGATCAGTCTGTGCCTCATGTACATGAATCTGTTTAATTTCATCCTTCATAAAATTAATCTCCATGTTCTGCTTTGCAAAATTAATATTCATCTCACTGATTTCTTCTTTGGTTTTTTGAATTTCCAATGTCATGTTATCCAAACGGTCAGTTACAACAGTTAGTTTTTCCCCAATTGTATTTAATGCCCCGATGATTCGTTCGAGTTCAGAAGGCTGTTGAGTCATCTTGTCGAATTAATAGTCTCTTTTTAAAAAAAAGATAAACCTCTTTGCCAAGAGGGTCCTTATTGAAGAAAAAGAGCAAAAACCCAAGTAAAATAAAGCTGAGACGACATTTAATGCACCAAAGAAGCCAAAACAAAAGTAAAAAGGCTATAATCCACAGTTCATAAGATACAGTGTCTCTATCTTTTTAGGCGTTGCCCAAGAAGCTCACTCGCTACATTCAGCATAAACAATCCACTTAAAAAGTTCAAAAGTTCAAAAGACTTGCAATCCACATGCCTCAGCTAATCTTCCGCTGTTTACTTAACTTTCAAGCCTGTGTTTATGCCTCGTAGCAAGTAAAAGAAACATGCAAATCACGGTGCTTGTCGAAACAAAGGGCAAACTGCCTCTTACCTCGGCCGCTTTCGGTCAAACCTCTGCCTTGCCACGAAGAAACGAAGCTTTGAAATTCAAGCAGTCCGGTTTGACCTATCGGTCTAAAAATCAGTCTGATCACTCCTCCGCCTTTTCAAACCCGTTGTAAACAATTTCGGCTTCTAACGGTGCATTTTAACCTATTTTTTTCATGTGGACGGCATGGAATAGTTTGTTTCTACTATCGTTTGATCTTACCATCGTTTTAATAGGGTTTCTTAATATTTTAGCATGGGTTAAATTTATTTAATTTAATTTTAAATTTATTGATTGATTGTTTTATATGTATTTTATCTTTTTTATCTTTTATTATCCCTGTGCACCGCCCTGAGTCCCAACGGGAGAGAGGGCAGTATACAAATAAAAATAATAAAAATAATAATAACAACAACAATAACAACAACAACAATAATAATAAGAACATCTGTAAAACTTTAAGAGTCCTATGACACAAATATATTTATATTATTGTCAGCCCTTTCTATGCCCTCTGCTAAGCTGACCACTCAGGGAATAAGAGCTATTTATTATATGTTGGACTTTCTTTCTTATAATAGCAATAAATATTGTAACAATAAACCTATAGCACTTCCATCAGATCACAAGTTTGCTTTCCACCAATGTGGTGCAAAAGAGAAGAGCACAGGTAATTCCTCTCTCTTTAGTAATAAAGAATTTTAGAAATAAGGGACAATGGAAGCTGGGGCACAATTTGTGACGATGGGTGGGACATGAAATATACACAAGTTGTGTGTAGGCAGCTTGCCTGTGCAGAGGCCCTTCAAGCCCTACCTAATGCTGCGTTTGGTAAAGGAACTGGCAGCATCTTCCTGGATCAGGTCGATTGCAAAGGGGACGAATCCTCTTTTGAAGCATGCTCCCATAAACTTTGGGGCGTTCATGACTGTCACCACAAGGAAGATGCTGGGGTGGTTTGCTCAGGTTTGCTAGACCCATTTTTATTTTATTTTAGTTTATTGTGTCTAACTGATTACTACAAAAATATAAAGGAAGTAATGATAATAATAATAGCAATATACTATAACCTCCTAGGTCATCAACATCAGTATGTCTTCTTCACCCAGACTGAAGTTATTTCTTCTATTTTCAGGTCCTGCTGTCACCACATCACCTCCTGGTAGGTATTTGCTTACATTCCGATTGTTACTTAAAAGCAATCTTGCATCCCAATTTAAGAGGAAATGATAAATAAATCACTTAATAACTAAACTGGTGACTATTACTTGTGGTTTGGTCAAAGAGAATAAACAACGATTGAATTGGTTAACAAATATATGTAGGAAGAGCACATGGATCGAGAGGTAGTTTAAAACCATGAGTATACTTTTTTTCTCAACATTATTTTTTTATCTCTACCTCTGGTGGAGACAGAAGTGCCAATATGGTTCCGCCCAAGGCACCTGATGGATCCAGAAAGGTTCCAGATGGAGCTTGGGCCAATACCTGAATCCCTAACCCACAACCCAACTGAGGACCTAGTGGCCGCCTGGAATAGTGCGGCCATGGGGGCCATGGACCGGGTCGTGCCTTTGCGGCCTCTCACTCGGCGTCGATCTATCTTGGCTCCTTGGTTTTCCGAGGAGCTGAGGAAAATGAAACACCAGAAGAGATGCCTAGAGGGCATCTGGAGGTCCACCCGCGCCGAATCTGGCCGAACACGGGTAAGGTCGCACTTGCGGACCTACCTAGTGGCGCGGAAAGCGGCGAAAGGAGAGCATCTCGCCACCCACATCGCATCCGCAGATAACCGCCCTGCCGCCATATATAGGGTGACCTGTGCCCTCCTTGACCAGAAGCCGTTGGAGGCTCCCTTGCAGGGTCGTGCAAAGGAATTTGGATCTTATTTGCAGGATAAAATGGTTCATATCCGGAGCGAGCTGGCCTTCAATTGGACTAGTCTGGGCGGGGTGACAGAGATAGGTCTTGAGACCACTGTTTGGGATGAGTTTGACCCCGTGACAATGCCGGCTGGCGACTCGCAGGGGAAGGGCCTTCTCTGTGGTGGGTCCAACCCTCTGAACTGACCTGCCCCCCCAACCTTCGTTCTATCACGGACCTTCGCCTCTTCCGTCGAGCATTAAAGACCTACTTTTTTCAGGTGGACGGCATGGAATAGTTTGTTTTTACTATCGTTTGCTCTTACAATCATTTTAATAGGGTTTCTTAATATTTTAGCATGGGTTAAATTTATTTAATTTAATTTTAAATTTATTGATTGATTGTTTTATATGTATTTTATCTTTTTTATCTTTTATTATCCCTATGCACCGCCCTGAGTCCCAACGGGAGAGAGGGCAGTATACAAATAAAAATAATAAAAATAATAATAACAATAACAAAAACAACAACAACAACAATAATAATAAGAACATCTGTAAAACTTTAAGAGTCCTATGACACAAATATATTTATATTATTGTCAGCCCTTTCTATGCCCTCTGCTAAGCTGACCACTCAGGGAATAAGAGGTATTTATTATATGTTGGACTTTCTTTCTTATAGTAGCAATAAATATTGTAACAATAAACCTATAGCACTTCCATCAGATCACAAGTTTGCTTTCCACCCATGTGGTGCAAAAGAGAAGAGCACAGGTAATTCCTCTCTCTTTAGTAATAAAGAATTTTAGAAATAAGGTACAATGGAAGCTGGGGCACAATTTGTGACGATGGGTGGGACATGAAAGATACACAAGTTGTGTGTAGGCAGCTTGCCTGTGCAGACGCCCTTCAAGCCCTACCTAATGCTGCGTTTGGTAAAGGAACTGGCAGCATCTTCCTGGATCAGGTCGATTGCAAAGGGGACGAATCCTCTTTTGAAGAATGCTCCCATAAACCTTGGGGTGTTCATGACTGTCACCACAAGGAAGATGCTGGGATGGTTTGCTCAGGTTTGCTAGACCCATTTTTATTTTATTTTAATTTATTGTGTCTAACTGATTACTACAAAAATATAAAGGAAGTAATGATAATAATAATAATAGCAATATACTATAACCTCCTAGGTCATCAATATCAGTATGTCTTCTTCACCTAGACTTGTTATTTCTTCTATTTTCAGGTCCTGCTGTCACCACATCACCACCTGGTAGGTATTTGCTTACATTCCGATTGTTACTTAAAAGCAAATCTTGCATCCCAATTTAAGAGGAAATGATAAATAAATCACTTAATAACTAAATTGGTGACTATTACATGTGGTTTGGTCAAAGAGAATAAACAACGATTGAATTTGTAAACAAATATATGTAGGAAGAGCACATGGATCGAGAGGTAGTTTAAAACCATGAGTATACTTTTTTTCTCAACATTTTTTTTTATCTCTACCTCTGGCGGAGACAGAAGTGCCAATATGGTTCCGCCCAAGGCGCCTGATGGATCCCGAAAGGTTCCAGATGGAGCTTGGGCCAATACCTGAATCCCTAACCCATGACCCAACTGAGGACTTAGTGCCCACCTGGAATAGTGCGGCCATGGGGGCCCTGGACCGGCTTGTGCCTTTGCGGCCTCTCATTTGGTGTCGATCTACCTTGGCTCCTTGGTTTTCCGAGGAGCTGAGGGAAATGAAACACCAGAAGAGATGCCTAGAGGGCATCTGGGGGTCCACCCACACCGAATCTGACCGAACACCGGTAAGGTCGCATTTGCGGACCTACCTAGTGGCGATGAAAGCGGCGAAAGGAGAGCATCTCGCCACCCTCATCGCATCCGCAGATAACCGCCCTGCCGCCATATTTAGGGTGACCTGTGCCCTCCTTCACCAGAAGCCGTTGGAGGCTCCCTTGCAGGGTCGTGCAAAGGAATTTGGATCTTATTTGCAGGATAAAATGGTTCAGATCCGGAGCGAGCTGGCCTTCAATTGGACTAGTCTGGGCGGGGTGACAGAGATAGGTCTTGAGACCACTGTTTGGGATGAGTTTGACCCCGTGATAATGCTGGCTGGCGACTCACAGGGGAAGGGCCTTCTCTGTGGTGGTCCAACTGTCTGGAACGACCTGCCCCTTCCGAATCTTCATTCTATCACGGACCTTCGCCTCTTCCGTCGAGCATTAAAGACCTACTTTTTTCATGTGGCCGGCATGGCAAAGTTTGTTTTTATTATCGTTTGCTCTTACCATCGTTTTAATAGGGTTTCTTAATATTTTAGCTTGGGTTAAATTTATTTAATTTAATTTTAAATTTATTTATTGATTGTATTATATGTATGTTATCTTTTTTATCTTTTATTATCCCTGTACACCGCCCTGAGTCCCAACGGGAGAGAGGGCAGTATACAAATAAAAATAATAAAAATAATAATAATAATAACAACAACAACAATAACAACAACAACAACAACAATAATAAGAACATCTGTAAAACTTTAAGAGTCCTATGACACAAATATATTTATATTATTGTCAGCCCTTTCTACGCCCTCTGCTAAGCTGACCACTCAGGGAATAAGAGGTATTTATTATATGTTGGACTTTCATTCTTATAGTAGCAATAAATATTGTAACAATAAACCTATAGCACTTCCATCAGATCACAAGTTTGCTTTCCACCCATGTGGTGCAAAAGAGAAGAGCACAGGTAATTCCTCTCTCTTTAGTAATAAAGAATTTTAGAAATAAGGTACAATGGAAGCTGGGGCACAATTTGTGACGATGGGTGGGACATGAAAGATACACAAGTTGTGTGTAGGCAGCTTGCCTGTGCAGACGCCCTTCAAGCCCTACCTAATGCTGCGTTTGGTAAAGGAACTGGCAGCATCTTCCTGGATCAGGTCGATTGCAAAGGGGACGAATCCTCTTTTGAAGAATGCTCCCATAAACCTTGGGGCGTTCATGACTGTCACCACAAGGAAGATGCTGGGGTGGTTTGCTCAGGTTTGCTAGACCCATTTTTATTTTATTTTAGTTTATTGTGTCTAACTGAATACTACAAAAATATAAAGGAAGTAATGATAATAATAATAGCAATATACTATAACCTCCTAGGTCATCAACATCAGTATGTCTTCTTCACCCAGACTGAAGTTATTTCTTCTATTTTCAGGTCCTGCTATCCCTACATCACCACCTGGTAGGTATTTGCTTACATTCCGATTGTTACTTAAAAGCAAATCTTGCATCCCAATTTAAGAGGAAATGATAAATAAATCACTTAATAACTAAATTGGTGACTATTGCTTGTGGTTTGGTCAAAGAGAATAAACAACGATTGAATTTCAAACAAATATATGTAGGAAGAGCACATGGATCGAGAGGTAGATTAAAACCATGAGTATACTTTTTTTCTCAACATTATTTTTTTATCTCTACCTCTGGTGGAGACAGAAGTTCCAATATGGTTCCGCCCAAGGCGCCTGATGGATCCCGAAAGGTTCCAGACGGAGCTTGGGCCAATACCTGAATCCCTAACCCACGACCCAACTGAGGACCTAGTGGCCGCCTGGAATAGTGCGGCCATGGTGGCCTTGGACTGGGTCGTGCCTTTGCGGCATCTCACTCGGCATCAATCTATCTTGGCTCCTTGGTTTTCCGAGGAGCTGAGGGAAATGAAACACCAGAAGAGATGCCTAGAGGGCATCTGGAGATCCACCCTCACCGAATCTGACCGAACACGGGTAAGGTTGCACTTGCGGACCTACCTAGTGGCGCTGAAATCGGCGAAAGGAGAGCATCTCGCCACCCTCATTGCATCCGCAGATAACCGCCCTGCCTCCCTGTTTAGGGTGACCTGTGCCCTCCTTCACCAGAAGCCGTTGGAGGCTCCCTTGCAGGGTCGTGCAAAGGAATTTGGATCTTATTTGCAGGATAAAATGGTTCAGATCCGGAGTGAGCTGGCCTTCAATTGGACTAGTCTGGACGGGGTGACAGAGATAGGTCTTGAGACCACTGTTTGGGATGAGTTTGACCCCGTGACAATGCCGGCTGGCGACTCACAGGGGAAGGGCCTTCTCTGTGGTGGGTCCAACCGTCTGGAACGACCTGCCCCGCCCCCCCGAACCTTCATTCTATCACGGACCTTCGCCTCTTCCGTCGAGCATTAAAGACCTACTTTTTTCATGTGGCCGGCATGGCATAGTTTGTTTTTACTATCGTTTGCTCTTATCATCGTTTTAATAGGGTTTCTTAATATTTTAGCACGGGTTAAATTTATTTAATTTAATTTTAAATTTATTTATTGATTGTATTGATTGTATTATATGTATTTTATCTTTTATTATCCCTGTGCACCGCCCTGAATCCCAACGGGAGAGAGGGCTGTATACAAATAAAAATAATAATAACAACAATAACAACAACAACAACAACAATAATAATAAGAACATCTGTAAAACTTTAAGAGTCCTATGACACAAATATATTTATATTATTGTCAGCCCTTTCTATGCCCTCTGCTAAGCTGACCACTCCGGGAATAAGAGGAATTTATTATATGTTGGACTTTCATTTTTATAGTAGCAATAAATATTGTAACAATAAACCTATAGCACTTCCATCAGATCACAAGTTTGCTTTCCACCCATGTGGTGCAAAAGAGAAGAGCAGAGGTAATTCCTCTCTCTTTAGTAATAAAGAATTTTAGAAATAAGGTACAATGGAAGCTGGGGCACAATTTGTGACGATGGGTGGGACATGAAAGATACACAAGTTGTGTGTAGGCAGTTTGCCTGTGGAGAGGCCCTTCAAGCCCTACCTAATGCTGCGTTTGGTAAAGGAACTGGCAGCACCTTCCTGGATCAGGTCGAATGCAAAGGGGACGAATCCTCTTTTGAAGAATGCTCCCATAAACCTTGGGGCGTTCATGACTGTCACCACAAGGAAGATGCTGGGGTGGTTTGCTCAGGTTTGCTAGACCCATTTTTATTTTATTTTAGTTTAATGTGTCTAACTGAATACTACAAAAATATAAAGGAAGTAATGATAATAATAATAGCAATATACTATAACCTCCTAGGTCATCAACATCAGTATGTCTTCTTCACCCAGACTGAAGTTATTTCTTCTATTTTCAGGTCCTGCTGTCACCACATCACCACCTGGTACGTATTTGCTTACATTCCGATTGTTACTTAAAAGCAAATCTTGTACCCCAATTTAAGAGGAAATGATAAATAAATCACTTAATAACTAAATTGGTGACTATTGCTTGTGGTTTGGTCAAAGAGAATAAACAACGATTGTATTTGTAAACAAATATATGTACGAAGAGCACATGGATCAATAGGTAGTTTAAAACCATGAGTATACTTTTTTTCTCAACATTATTTTTTTATCTCTACTTCTGGCGGAGACAGAAGTGCCAATATGGTTCCGCCCCAGGCGCCTGATGGATCCCGAAAGGTTCCAGATGGAGCTTGGGCCAATACCTGAATCCCTAACCCATGACCCAACTGAGGACTTAGTGCCCACCTGGAATAGTGCGGCCATGGGGGCCCTGGACCGGCTTGTGCCTTTGCGGCCTCTCACTCGGCATCGATCTACCTTGGCTCCTTGGTTTTCCGAGGAGCTGAGGGAAATGAAACACCAGAAGAGATGCCTAGAGGGCATCTGGGGGTCCACCCTCACCGAATCTGACCGATCACGGGTAAGGTCGCACTTGCGGACCTACCTAGTGGCGATGAAAGCGGCGAAAGGAAAGCATCTCGCCACCCTCATTGCATCCGCAGATAACCGCCCTGCCTCCCTGTTTAGGGTGACCTGTGGCCTCCTTGACCAGAAGCCGTTGGAGGCTCCCTTGCAGGGTCGTGCAAAGGAATTTGGATCTTATTTGCAGGATAAAATGGTTCAGATCCGGAGCGAGCTGGCCTTCAATTGGACTAGTCTGGGCGGGGTGACAGAGATAGGCCTTGAGACCACTGTTTGGGATGATTTTGACCCGGTGACAATGCCGGCTGGCGACTCACAGGGGAAGGGCCTTCTCTGTGGTGGGTCCAACCCGCTGAAATGACCTGCCCCCCCCCCGAAATTCGTTCTATCACGGACATTCGCCTCTTCTGTCGAGCATTAAAGACCTACTTTTTTCATGTGGCCGGCATGGCATAGTTTGTTTTTACTATCGTTTGCTCTTACCATCGTTTTAATAGGGTTTCTTAATATTTTAGCACGGGTTAAATTAATTTAATTTAATTTTAAATTTATTTTTTGATTGTATTATACGCATTTTAACTTTTTTATCTTTTATTATCCCTGTGCACCGCCCTGAGTCCCAACGGGAGAGATGGCAGTATACAAATAAAAATAATAATAAAAAAAATAATAAAAATAATAATAATAACAACAACAATAACAACAATAATAAGAAGAACATCTGTAAAACTTTAAGAGTCCTAGAACACACATATATTTATATTATTGTCAGCCCTTTCTATGCCCTCTGCTAAGCTGACCACTCAGGGAATAAGAGGTATTTTTTATATGTTGGACTTTCATTCTTATAGTAGCAATAAATATTGTAACAATAAAACTATAGCACTTTCATCAGATCACAAGTTTGCTTTCCACCCATGTGGTGCGAAAGAGAAGAGCAGAGGTAATTCCTCTCTCTTTAGTAATAAAGAATTTTAGAAAGAAGGTACAATGTAAGCTCGGGCACAATTTGTGACGATGGGTGGGACATGAAAGATACACAAGTTGTGTGTAGACAGCTTGCCTGTGGAGAGGCCCTTCAAGCCCTACCTAATGCTGCGTTTGGTGAAGGAACTGGCAGCATCTTCCTGGATCAGGTCGATTGCAAAGGGGACGAATCCTCTTTTGAAGAATGCTCCCATAAACCTTGGGGCGTTCATGACTGTCACCACAAGGAAGATGCTGGGGTGGTTTGCTCAGGTTTGCTAGACCCATTTTTATTTTAGTTTAGTTTATTGTGTCTAACTGATTACTACAAAAATATAAAGGAAGTAATGATAATAATAATAGCAATATACTATAACCTCCTAGGTCATCAATATCGGTATGTCTTCTTCACCCAGACTGAAATTATTTCTTCTATTTTCAGGTCCTGCTGTCACCACATCACCACCTGGTACGTATTTGCTTACATTCCGATTGTTACTTAAAAGCAAATCTTGCATCCCAATTTAAGAGGATATGATAAATAAATCACTTAATAGCTAAATAGGTGACTATTGCTTGTGGTTTGGTCAAAGAGAATAAACAACGATTGAATTTGTAAACAAATATATGTAGGAAGAGCACATGGATGGAGAGGTAGTTTAAAACCATGAGTACACTTTTTTTCTCAACATTATTTTTTTATCTCTACTTCTGGCGGAGACAGAAGTGCCAATATGGTTCCGCCCCAGGCACCTGATGGATCCCGAAAGGTTCCAGACGGAGCTTGGGCCAATACCTGAATCCCTAACCCACGACCCAACTGAGGACCTAGTGGCCGCCTGGAATAGTGCGGCCATGGGGCCTTGGACTGGGTCATGCCTTTGCGGCCTCTCACTCAGCATCGATCTACCTTGGCTCCTTGGTTTTCCGAGGAGCTGAGGGAAATGAAACACCAGAAGAGATGCCTAGAGGGCATCTGGAGATCCACCCTCACCGAATCTGACCGATCACGGGTAAGGTCGCACTTGCGGACCTACCTAGTGGCGATGAAAGCGGCGAAAGGAAAGCATCTCGCCACCCTCATCGCATCCGCAGATAACCGCCCTGCCGCCATATTTAGGGTGACCTGTGCCCTCATTCACAAGAAGCCGTTGGAGGCTCCCTTGCAGGATCGTGCAAAGGAATTTGGATCTTATTTGCAGGATAAAATGGTTCAGATCCGGAGTGATCTGGCCTTCAATTGGACTAGTCTGGACGGGGTGACAGAGATAGGTCTTGAGACCACTGTTTGGGATGAGTTTGACCCCGTGACAATGCCGGCTGGCGACTCACAGGGGAAGGGCCTTCTCTGTGGTGGGTCCAACCGTCTGGAACGACCTGCCCCCCCCCCCCGAACCTTCATTCTATCACGGACCTTCGCCTCTTCCGTCGAGCATTAAAGACCTACTTTTTTCATGTGGCCGGCATGGCATAGTTTGTTTTTACTATCGTTTGCTCTTATCATCGTTTTAATAGGGTTTCTTAATATTTTAGCACGGGTTGAATTTATTTAATTTAATTTGAAATTTATTTATTGATTGTATTGATTGTATTATATGTATTTTATCTTTTATTATCCCTGTGCATCGCCCTGAGTCCCAACGGGAGAGAGGGCAGTATACAAATAAAAATAATAAAAATAATAATAACAACAACAATAATAACAACAACAATAATAACAACAACAACAACAATAATAATAAGAACATCTGTAAAACTTTAAGAGTCCTATGACACAAATATATTTATATTATTGTCAGCCCTTTCTATGCCCTCTGCTAAGCTGACCACTCCGGGAATAAGAGGAATTTATTATATGTTGGACTTTCATTTTTATAGTAGCAATAAATATTGTAACAATAAACCTATAGCACTTCCATCAGATCACAAGTTTGCTTTCCACCCATGTGGTGCAAAAGAGAAGAGCACAGGTAATTCCTCTCTCTTTAGTAATAAAGAATTTTAGAAATAAGATACAATGGAAGGAAGGGCACAATTTGTGACGATGGGTGGGACATGAAAGATACACAAGTTGTGTGTAGGCAGCTTGCCTGTGGAGAGGCCCTTCAAGCCCTACCTAATGCTGCGTTTGGTGAAGGAACTGGCAGCATCTTCCTGGATCAGGTCGATTGCAAAGGGGACGAATCCTCTTTTGAAGAATGCTCCCATAAACCTTGGGGCGTTCATGACTGTCACCACAAGGAAGATGCTGTGGTGGTTTGCTCAGGTTTGCTAGACCCATTTTTATTTTATTTTAGTTTAATGTGTCTAACTGAATACTACAAAAATATAAAGGAAGTAATGATAATAATAATAATAATAGCAATATACTATAACCTCCAAATCATCAACATCAGTATGTCTTCTTAACCCAGACTGAAGTTATTTCTTCTATTTTCAGGACCTGCTGTCACCACATCACCACCTGGTAGGTATTTGCTTACATTCCGATTGTTACTTAAAAGCAAATCTTGCATCCCAATTTAAGAGGAAATGATAAATAAATCACTTAATAACTAAATTGGTGACTATTGCTTGTGGTTTGGTCAAAGAGAATAAACAACGATTGAATTTGTAAACAAATATATGTAGGAAGAGCACATGGATCAATAGGTAGTTTAAAACCATGAGTATACTTTTTTTCTCAACATTATTTTTTTATCTCTACTTCTGGCGGAGACAGAAGTGCCAATATGGTTCCGCCCCAGGCGGCTGATGGATCCCGAAAGGTTCCAGATGGAGCTTGGGCCAATACCTGAATCCCTAACCCATGACACAACTGAGGACCTAGTGCCCACCTGGAATAGTGCGGCCATGGGGGCCCTGGACCGGCTTGTGCCTTTGCGGCCTCTCATTTGGTGTCGATCTACCTTGGCTCCTTGGTTTTCCGAGGAGCTGAGGGAAATGAAACACCAGAAGAGATGCCTAGAGGGCATCTGGGGGTCCACCCACACCGAATCTGACCGAACACCGGTAAGGTCGCATTTGCGGACCTACCTAGTGGCGATGAAAGCGGCGAAAGGAGAGCATCTCGCCACCCTCATCGCATCCGCAGATAACCGCCCTGCCGCCATATTTAGGGTGACCTGTGCCCTCATTCACAAGAAGCCGTTGGAGGCTCCCTTACAGGGTCGTGCAAAGGAATTTGGATCTTATTTGCAGGATAAAATGGTTCAGATCCGGAGCAAGCTGGCCTTCAATTGGACTAGTCTGGGCGGGGTGACAGAGATAGGCCTTGAGACCACTGTTTGGGATGATTTTGACCCGGTGACAATGCCGGCTGGCGACTCACAGGGGAAGGGCCTTCTCTGTGGTGGGTCCAACCCTCTGAAATGACCTGCCCCCCCCCGAAATTCGTTCTATCACGGACATTCGCCTCTTCTGTCGAGCATTAAAGACCTACTTTTTTCATGTGGCCGGCATGGCATAGTTTGTTTTTACTATCGTTTGCTCTTACCATCGTTTTAATAGGGTTTCTTAATATTTTAGCACGGGTTAAATTAATTTAATTTAATTTTAAATTTATTTTTTGATTGTATTATACGCATTTTAACTTTTTTATCTTTTATTATCCCTGTGCACCGCCCTGAGTCCCAACGGGAGAGATGGCAGTATACAAATAAAAATAATAATAATAAAAATAATAATAATAATAACAACAATAACAACAACAATAATAATAAGAACATCTGTAAAACTTTAAAAGTCCTAGAACACACATATATTTATATTATTGTCAGCCCTTTATGTTTTTTTTTTCCCTGAACTATAAAGGGGTTTATTTATTTTTTTTAATTGAAATTTTTATAGTCTTTTACAATATTTCACCCAGTGCTGTACAAAACAAAAGGAAGAGTTGGTTTCAAGTATCTTCTATTATCTTTAAGATCTCCAAAATCCACGTTCTCTCGGTACAGGCGTCGAGACGTCCAAAGTTCCAAGTGCATAGTCCACAAATGGCTTCCAAGTCTTCCAAAAAATATCTTTTTTATAAACCCCCTCTCTAAATTTAATATCGCACGTCATTTTATCATTTAAGGCTAATTTCCACATTTCACAGTACCATTCTTCTATTTTAATATTTACCTCTATTTTCCAATATCTTGCTATTACAATTCTACCCATTATAATCATAATTCTAATTAATTCTTTCTCATGTTTTGTTAACTCTGGTTCATTAATTATCAATAACAATATAGTTTCTGATCTCAATATTATTATTCTTTTCGTCATTTCACACATCGTTCTTTCTAATTGCTGCCAAAACTTTTTAATTTTCACACATTTATACCACATATGTTCATAAGTTCCCAATTCCGTATTACATCTCCAACATTTATCACTCATTTTTTTATCTATCAATGATAATCTTAATGGGGTCCAATACCATTTCCAAACAACCTTAAAATTATGTTCTTTAATCCTTATAGACAAAGTCCTCATGATCCGACTCTTCCAATTCTCATTCCAATCCAAATCCAATATTTTAATCTTAAGGTCTTCCTCCCAATTCCTTTTCATTACCATTTGTGGATTTCCATCGAAGTTTATAATCTTATATATCTTACTAACAAGTCCTTTTAACCCAGTTTCATCCTTAATAATTTGAGATACTAAACTTTCAAATTTAGTTTTACTTCTATCTATTTTACATATTCCCCTTACTTTCGTGGTCCATTTTTCTACCTGTATTTTTTCAAACCAATTTAACTCCAATTTTTGAATTACTTTTTTTTTCCTACTCTCAATTCCTAGAGCTCTTAACCAATTTACTATATTTCCTATATTTTCATCCTCAATTACTTTATCCCGACTTATATTAGTTTTAATCGGCCAACTTTCAGTTGTCTTCCCCAAGAAGGCTATATCCGGTATCAGTTTTTTAACAAATTTATTCCAGATTTTACTCAGCCCCTTTAACCAATAACTATTAATTGCCTTTTTTGTTTTTGCTCTATCTAAAAACCATATAGACCCAAATCTCTTAATATCTTTTAACTCCAGATCTCCCCAATGACCATCTCCACCTTTAAGTATTTTTATCACGGTTCTGATATTATACGCCCGATAATAATTAAGTAGATTGGGAATTCCCAATCCACCTTCTTTTTGATTTTGATACCACATTTTCTTCATTAGTCTTGGTCTTTTCCCACCATTACAAAATTTATCTAATTTCTTCTGATATTCTTCTATATCTTTCTCTGTCAAATTTAATGGTAGCATCTCAAATAAAAAATTAAACTTTGGTAACAACATCATTTTACACATTGCAATTCTGCCAAACCAAGACAACTTTATCTCTTTATATTTATCTATCTTTTTCTCTACTTCCTTCAGCATCACCTCATAATTAATTTTTTTTAATTCTCTAACTTTGAGTGAAAGTGTTATCCCCAAGTATTTCAATGTATTCTTAACTCTTATCCCAAATTGTTCTTGCATACTCTCCCACTCCTTACCATCTTTATTCATTAATAATTCAGATTTTGACCAATTTACCTTTAAACCTGTCATTTCTTCAAATTCTATCAAATGTTTATTTATCCTCTTTAAATCTTTCTCTATATCTTTCAAAATAATCAAGGTATCATCCGCATACAAATTTATCTTATATCCCTTGTAGCCTTCCAACTCTTCATCTGCTTCTATCAATTTAATCAAAACCTCCATAACTAACAAGAATAATGTTGGAGACAAGGGACATCCTTGTCTCGTACCTGCTTCCAATTTAATCTCTCCCGTCATTGTTCCATTCACCTTTACCTTTGCACTACTTTTTTGATACAATTTTGAAATAACATGTATAAATTTATTACCAAAGCCTAATGCCTCAATAATTACCTTAATAGTATCCCATTGTACAGAATCAAAGGCTTTAAAAATATCTAACGATATTATACCTATTTCGTCACCATTATTTTCAGCTACATCTATAATATTCAATACTCTTCTAATTATATCACTCATATATCTACCTTTAACAAACCCTACTTGATTATAACTTATATATTTATCTATAAAACTATTTAATCTATTACTTATAATAGCTGTAAATATTTTGGCATCTTGGTTGATTAAAGAAATGGGTCGGTAGGACTCGATCCTCTCAAGGTCTTTATCAGGTTTAGGAATTATAGATATTACTGTCTTATTCCATGACATCGGGACTTCTCCACCATGTAAAATTCCATTAAATAGTTTTTGCAGTTTTGGTATTATTAGTTCTTTAAAATCTTTATAGAATTCAGCAGGTAATCCATCTTCTCCTGGGGTCTTCCCTAATTTTAACTCTTGTATTATTTCGCTGATCTCCTCCTGTGTTATGTCTCCTTCCATCAAGTCTTTATATGTTTGATCTATTTTCATAGCATATTTTCCAAGATGATTCTTCAATTTTTCTAAATCAATTGATTTCTTTAAATATAATTTTTGAAAAAAATTCCTAGCTACTTCACATTTCTCCAATCTCTTATAACACCCTGTACCCTTTTCGTCTATCAGAGAACCAATTTCTCTCTTTTGAGTTTTATTTTTCGCCATCTTTGCCAATAACCTAGAATTTTTATTACTAAATTCAAAAAAATCCCTATTCAAATATCTTAAATTTTTTTTAACCAATTCAATATCTTCTTCTATCAATTTAGTTTTTAATAAAGTCAATTCCTCCAAACATTTTTTATCTTTCGTAAGTGAGAATTGGTTCTCCAATATCTTAATTTGTCTTGTATCCTGATCAATTTTAGCTTTATATTCTCTATATTTCCTGCTTGACAATTTAATACTTTCTCCTCTAAATATTGCTTTCATCGTATCCCAAACAATTTCAAATTTAACCTCTTCATTATCATTCAATTCCCAACTTTCCTCCCATTTTTTGAATATCCATATTTTATCCTCCTCCTTTTTATACAATTTTTCATCATATCTCCAACCTCTTTCCTTTTTCTCAAAATTAAAATCTGTTTCCATCGTAACTTCTGTATGATCAGAATCATTAAAAATTCCCACATCTATTCTATCTACTTTATTCAGCAAATCTTTAGAAACAAAAATATAATCAATCCTTGAATAAGTATTATGTACCTTAGAGCAAAAGGTATACACCCTTTCAGAACCTTTCAACTCCCTCCAAACATCTACCACGTTGTTTCGAAACATCCATTTGTTTAAGATTTCCCCTTTATTTGTTTGTCTAAAGCGGGTGGGATTATTACTATCAATTCTATCCCTAATTAAATTAAAATCCCCCGCCACAATTACTTTCCCTACACTTTCTGTTTCCAAAATCTTAGTAATTTTATCAAGAAATCCCTTTTGTTTTTCATTCGGTAGATATAAATTAACCAATGTCACTTTTTGCTCATTAATATTCCCTATAATTATTAAATATCTTCCTTCCTCATCTCTAATTACTTGTTTTTTCTCAAAGTATACCCTATTTGATATCAATATCACAACTCCTCTAGCTTTGGAAGTCCCAAAAGATTTTTCATAAATTTGCATACCTTTAATATTCATTCTATTAAAATCCTCAGATTTTTGGTGAGTTTCCTGCAAAAATAATATGTCTGGCGAATCCCTTTTAAATTTAAGCTCCAATCTTTTTCTTTTTATATGATTGCCTGTACCCTTCACGTTCCATGTCATTATTTTTATAAACCGCATTTAAACGGTAACTTTTTTAATCCTTACCCCTCCTCTTCCTTTATGTGCACACCCAACACCAAACAAAAAAGACATACAAAGACATAAAACTTTACAAACAATATATAACAAACAACATAAACATAAAACCCAAATATCAAACACAACAACAACAAATAACAAGTAATCTTCATCCCCCACATCCTCAGTCGGGTATCGCCTCTATATAAAGAGTGTGGGGGAGTGGGACATGCCGATGGTCGGGTCACCTCTTCGGGCTATTCTTTAGATTCCACTTTCAAAAAAAGAAGACAACACTGGCTTCGCCCCGGACTCAGCTTCCTGCTTTTTTCTAAGATCCTCCTCCTTATCTGGCGTTCGCTCGGTATCTTCACGAATTTTCTTATGCTCAGAGACTGCCGGAGAGATTTCTTTTCATTTTAAACTCTTAGGATCCTGACCACCAACTGCACCTTTTTCTTCCAAGGTTGAGGGTTCCTCTTGTATTCCACCCATCTTAAGCATATAATCTTTAATTTCTTCAAAATCTTCCTCTTTCTCAATCAGCCCAAGCTCCCGAATTAATCTTATTACGTCTGTTTCTGGGGTAATAGTATGCATCCTTCCTTTGTAAAAAAATTTCAACTGCTGTAATGGCCTCCAATTATACTTGATATCATTGTCTCTCAAAACCTTTGTAACTGGTTTTAAATAGAATCTCCAAAATCTTTCTTCTCTGGAAATATCCGAAAAAACTTGAATCTCTTTCCCCTCAAATTTAGGAACTCCTTCCAGTTCCCTTATTTTTGCCATAACCTCTAGTTTATCTCCAAGGTTTGCAAATCTTACTAAAACATTTCTATTTGCTCCATTTTGTCTCTTATAACCAATTCTAAAAGCACTTACTAGGTCTGCTGCCGTGTATTCAGCTGATCCAAAATCATTCAACCATTTTAACACCCTCTGCTTCAGATCATCCGGCCTATTTTCTGGAATATTACGTATAACAATATTATATTTTCTAACGTCCTCCTCCAAAAGACTAATTCTCTTGTCTTGTTGCTGATTTTTATAAAAAATTCCCTCTATCTTACGGTCAATCTGCGCATCATGTGCATGAATTTGTTCAATTTCATCTTTAATGAATTTCACCTCCACGTTTTACTTTACAAAATTAACATTCAATTCACTTATCTGTTCTTTAGCTTTTTGAATTTCCAGCGTCATGTTCTCCATATGGTCAGTCAGTGTGGTTAATTTTTCTCCAATTGTATTTAAGGCTCCAAAAATTCGTTCAAGTTCTGAAGGCTGTTGAGTCGTCATTTCAATTCAAAAAGCTCTTTTTAAAAAAAAAAAAAGAATTATACCTCTTTGCCAAGAGGGTCTTTTTTGAAGAATAAGGGCAGTGTCCCAAATAAAATAAAACTGAGCCGGCTTTTAATGCACCAAAGGAGCCAGGAAAAAAAAGATAGGAGGGCTTCCCCAATTTATTTAGCTTCTTAAGCATCCATTTTAAGTGTAACCCAAAAAGCTTGCTCGCTACGTTCAGCTAACACAGCCCACTTAAGAAAATTCAGAAGTTCAAAAGGGTTGTAATCCACATGCCACCAACCAACTTTCTACTGTTTACTTAGTCTTCAGCCTGTGTTTTATGCCTTGTAGCGAGACAAAGAGCATGCAAATCGTGGTATTTGCCAGAACAAAGGGTGGCCCCCCTCTTACCTCGGCCACCTTCGATCAACCCTCTGTCTCCACGGAGAAACGAAACTTTGAAATTCGAGCAGTTCGGGTTGATCAATCGCTTTAGAAAAACAATTTACTAGTCCCACCGTCCTTCCAAAACAACTGTAAACATTTCTAGCTTCTAACGGTGCGTTTTAACCACTTTAATCCACATTTTTGTTGAAAAAAAGCCCTGCGAAGTGGAGGAAACTCCCTCTCTCTACTCGAGCATCGCCACGCCCCCATTGTCAGCCCTTTAAACGCCCTCTGCTAAGCTGACTACTCCGGGAATAAGAGGAATTTATTATATGTTGGACTTTCATTTTTATAGTAGCAATAAATATTGTAACAATAAAACTATAGCACTTCCATCAGATCACAAGTTTGCTTTCCACCCATGTGGTGTGAAAGAGAATAGCAGAGGTAATTCCTCTCTCTTTAGTAATAAAGAATTTTAGAAAGAAGGTACAATGTAAGCTGGGGCACAATTTGTGACGATGGGTGGGACATGAAAGATACACAAGTTGTGTGTAGGCAGCTTGCCTGTGGAGAGGCCCTTCAAGCCCTACCTAATGCTGCGTTTGGTGAAGGAACTGGCAGCATCTTCCTGGATCAGGTCAAATGCAAAGGGGACGAATCGTCTTTTGGAGAATGCTCCCATAAACCTTGGGGCGTTCATGACTGTCACCACAAGGAAGATGCTGGGGTGGTTTGCTCAGGTTTGCTAGACCCATTTTTATTTTATTTTAGTTTATTGTGTCTAACTGATTACTACAAAAATATAAAGGAAGTAATGATAATAATAATAGCAATATACTATAACCTCCTAGGTCATCAATATCAGTATGTCTTCTTCACCCAGACTGAAGTTATTTCTTTTATTTTCAGGTCCTGCTGTCACCACATCACCACCTGGTACGTATTTGCTTACATTCCGATTGTTACTTAAAAGCAATCTTGCATCCCAATTTAAGAGGAAATGATAAATAAATCACTTAATAACTAAATAGGTGACTATTGCTTGTGGTTTGGTCAAAGAGAATAAACAACGATTGAATTTGTAAACAAATATATGTAGGAAGAGCACATGGATCGAGAGGTAGTTTAAAACCATGAGTACACTTTTTTTCTCAACATTATTTTTTTATCTCTACTTCTGGCGGAGACAGAAGTGCCAATATGGTTCCGCCCCAGGCGCCTGATGGATCCCGAAAGGTTCCAGACGGAGCTTGGGCCAATACCTGAATCCCTAACCCACGACCCAACTGAGGACCTAGTGGCCGCCTGGAATAGTGCGGCCATTGGGGCCCTGGACCGGGTCGTGCCTTTGCGGCCTCTCACTCGGCGTCGATGTACCTTGGTTCCTTGGTTTTCTGAAGAGCTGAGTGAAATGAAAAACCAGAAGAGATGCCTAGAGGGCATCTGGAGGTCCACCCGCGCCGAATCTGACCGAACACGGGTAAGGTCGCACTTGCGGACCTACCTAGTGGCGCTGAAAGCGGCGAAAGGAGAACATCTCGCCACCCTCATTGCATCCGCAGATAACCGCCCTGCCGCCATATTTAGGGTGACCTGTGCCCTCCTTCACCAGAAGCCGTTGGAGGCTCCCTTACAGGGTCGTGCAAAGGAATTTGGATCTTATTTGCAGGATAAAATGGTTCAGATCCGGAGTGAGCTGGCCTTCAATTGGACTAGTCTGGGTGGGGTGACAGAGATAGGCCTTGAGACCACTGTTTGGGATGAGTTTGACCCGGTGATAATGCCGGCTGGCGACTCACAGGGGAAGGGCCTTCTCTGTGGTGGGTCCAACCCTCTGAAATGACCTGCCCCTCCCGAAATTCGTTCTATCACGGACCTTCGCCTCTTCCGTCGAGCATTAAAGACCTACTTTTTTCATGTGGCCGGCATGGCATAGTTTGTTTTTACTATCGTTTGCTCTTACCATCGTTTTAATAGGGTTTCTTAATATTTTAGCACGGGTTAAATTAATTTAATTTAATTTAAAATTTATTTATTGATTGTATTATATGTATTTTATCTTTTTTATCTTTTATTATCTTGTGCACCGCCCTGAGTCCCAATGGGAGAGAGGGCAGTATACAAATAAAAATAATAAAAATAATAAAAATAATAATAATAATAATAACAACAACAATAACAACAACAACAACAACAACAACAACAATAATAAGAACATCTGTAAAACTTTAAGAGTCCTATAACACACATATATATATATTATTGTCAGCCCTTTCTACGCCCTCTGCTAAGCTGACCACTCAGGGAATAAGAATTATTTATTATATGTTGGACTTTCATTCTTAAAGTAGCAATAAATATTGTAACAATAAAACTATAGCATTTCCATCAGATCACAAGTTTGCTTTCCACCCATGTGGTGCAAAAGAGAAGAGCAGAGGTAATTCCTCTCTCTTTAGTAATAAAGAATTTTAGAAAGAAGGTACAATGTAAGCTGGGGCACAATTTGTCACGATGGGTGGGACATGAAAGATACACAAGTTGTGTGTAGGCAGCTTGCCTGTGGAGAGGCCCTTCAAGCCCTACCTAATGCTGCGTTTGGTGAAGGAACTGGCAGCATCTTCCTGGATCAGGTCAAATGCAAAGGGGACAAATCGTCTTTTGAAGAATGCTCCCATAAACCTTGGGGCATTCATGACTGTCACCACAAGGAAGATGCTGGGGTGGTTTGCTCAGGTTTGCTAGACCCATTTTTATTTTAGTTTAGTTTATTGTGTCTAACTGAATACTACAAAAATATAAAGGAAGTAATGATAATATTAATAGCAATATACTATAACCTCCAAATCATCAACATCAGTATGTCTTCTTCACCCAGACTAAAGTTATTTCTTCTATTTTCAGGTCCTGCTGTCACCACATCACCACCTGGTAGGTATTTGCTTACATTCCGATTGTTACTTAAAAACAAATCGTGCATCCCAATTTAAGAGGAAATGATAAATAAATCACTTAATGACTAAATTGGTGACTATTGCTTATGGTTTGGTCAAAGAGAATAAACAACGATTGAATTTGTAAACAAATATATGTAGGAAGAGCACATGGATCGAGAGGTAGTTTAAAACCATGAGTACACTTTTTTTCTCAACATTATTTTTTTATCTCTACTTCTGGCGGAGACAGAAGTGCCAATATTTTATTTATTTATTTATTTTTCATATTTATAACCCGCTCCCATCTCACAACAAGGGACTCGGGGCGGCGAACATAGAATTAAATCAATAAATACAAAATACAATACATAGATATTAGATGCCTGTGTTGTAACCGTTTTTAAAACCCTCGTTTATAATTGGCGGTGCTGGGGTTACGCAAGGCCGGCTAGTTGGAAGAAGTGAGTCTTAAGACATTTGCGGAAGAGGCGGAGGTCAGGAATGGTGCGGATTTCAGGGGGCAGGTCGTTCCAAAGGGCCGGCCCTGCCACAGAGAAGGCCCTCCCCCTGGGCGCCGACAGTCGACATTGCCCGACCGACGGCACCCTGAGGAGGCCCTCTCTATGGGAGCGTGTCGGTCCCAGGGATGTATGGGGCAGGAGACGGTCTTGCAGATAGCTAGGTCCCGAGCCATGGAGCGTTTTGAAGATGGTCGTTAGGACCTTGAAGCGCACCCGAAAGACCACAGGAAGCCAGTGGAACTCGCGTAGGACAGGTGTTATATGGGAGTGTTTAGGCGCTCCCGTAATTATCCGTGCGGCCGCGTTCTGGACTAACTGTAGTCTTCGGGTGCACTTCAAGGGAAGCCCCATGTAGAGAGCATTGCAATAGTCAAGTCGAGATGTGACGAGTGCTTGAGTGACTGTGCGTAAGGCTCCCCGATCCAGTAAGGGACGCAATTGGCGCATCAGGCGTACCTGATGGAATGCCCCCCTGGCCACGGCCGCCACCTGGTCTTCCATAGTCACCCGGGAGTCCAGGAGGACACCTAGATTGCGTGCCTTCTCAACAGGGGCTGGTGTTTCGCCCCCAATGGCCAGAGTTGGAATAATCTGGCTGAAACGGGGTGCCGGAAGCCATAGCCACTCAGTCTTGGACGGGTTGAGCCTGAGTTTGTTACTACCCATCCAGATCCGTACAACCTCCAAGCACCGGGACATAACCTCGACAGCATCATTGGGGTGGTCCGGGGTGGATATGTACAGCTGGGTATCATCAGCGTACAGATGATATCCCACCCCGAAACCACGGATGATCTCACCCAGCGGCTTCATATATATGTTGAACAGCAGGGGCGAGAGGACCGACCCCTGAGGGACCCCACATAAGAGGGATCTAGAAGTCGACCTCTTCCCCCCCGTCAACACATATTGTGACCGACCAGAGAGGTAGGACGAGAACCACTGTAAAACGGTGCCTCTCAGCCCCAACCCCCCCAGTCAGTGTAATAGGATACCATGGTCGATGGTATCAAAAGCCGCTGAAAGGTCTAATAGGACCAGGATAGAGGAAAATCCTCTATCTCGTGCCCTCCAGAGATCATCGACCAATGCGACCAATGCCGTCTCGGTACTGTGCCCGGGTCGGAAGCCGGACTGGCGCGAATCTAGATAGTCAACTTCATCCAAGTGTCGTGGAAACTGTTGGGCCACCACACTCTCAACAACCTTCACTAGAAAGTGGAGGTTGGAGACGGGACGATAGTTTTCTAATAATGCCGGTTCCAGGGACGGCTTCTTGAGGAGGGGCCTCACCACCGCCTCTTTCAAGACGGTAGGTAAGGACCCCTCACTCAGAGATGCGTTGACAATGCCCTGAAGCCAGCCTCGTGTCGTCTCCCAGGATTCCAGTACAAGCCAGGAGGGACACGGATCCAGTAAACATGTGGTGGCCCTGAGTCTCTTTGACAGCTTGTCCATATCTTTGATAGTAACAAAGTCAAACTCCTCCCACAATGGTGTCTCAAGAGCTGCTTTGGCACTCTCGACAGGGCTATTGACAATGGAGGGTAACTCGCTTCGAATCCGAGTGATTTTCTCCTGCAGATAAATCCCAAATTCCTCTGCTCGACCCTGTAAAGAGGCTTCCAGCGGCCTCTGTTGGAGGAGGGAGCGGGTTACCTTAAACAGGGCGGCATGGCGGTTTTCTGCGGATGCAATAAGTGTGGCACAATATTCACGTTTGGCCAGCCTTATTGCCACTAAATAAGTCCTAATGTGGTCTCTTATTAGTGTTCGGTCGGATTCAGAGCGAGATGATCTCCATCTGCTCTCTAGGCGTCTCTTGTGGCGTTTCATCCCCCTGAGCTCCTCGGTGAACCAAGGGGCCCAGGTGGTTCGTCGCCGCAAGAGAGGCCGCAAGGGCGCGACTTGGTCCAAGGCCCCGGCGGCCGCACTTAACCATGCAGTCACTAGGTCCTCAGCCAAGTCGCGCAGCAAATCCGCAGGAATTGGCCCAAGCTCCTTCTGGAACCTTAACGGGTCCATCAGGAGCCTGGGGCGGAACCATATAGGAATGTTTGGTTCCGCCTCCTCACAGTGAGGTGTGGCGGTCGGAAAGTCGAGCCGAAGGAGAGCGTGATCTGTCCATGACAGGGGTGTGATGACTAAATCCCCTACTCCCAGATCACTACTCCACTGACCCGAGACGAAGATGAGATCCAAAGTGTGTCCGCCCTCATGAGTAGGGCCTAGAACTACCTGAGTCAGGTCCATGGCTGTCATGGAAACCATGAACTCCCGAGCTATACCAGAGGTCTCACCTGCAGATGGCAGGTTAAAATCCCCCATGACTACAAGTCTGGGGGTTTCAACCGCCACCCCGGCTATAACCTCAAGCAGCGCGGGCAGGGCTGTTGTTGTATAGCGAGGAGCAAGGTATACAACTAACACGCCCAACTGCCTCCCTAGGCCCCACTTCACAAGGAGGGACTCACACCCGGTCATCTGAGGGACTGTGGTCTCCTTTGGCTCAAGACCTTCCCTAACCATGATCGCCACTCCCCCACCCCTCCCTAAGGCCCTGGGCTGATGGAAGGCTCGGTATCCTGGTGGGCACATTTCTACGAGGGGATGTCCTCCCTCGTGGCCCAACCAGGTTTCTGTAATGCCAATCAGGTCCAGGTCCCCCTCCAACACAAGGTCATGTAAGAGAGGGGCTTTTTGTACCACGGACCTGGCGTTGCATAGCATCAGTCCAAGGCCCCGGGTCTGCGGTTCTTGCTCACCTAGTCTGCGATGAAGGAAAGGGGAGTTGGAGCGCGTGATCACCTGTAACCATCGGCCATGACGCTCCAACTGATGGTGTCCATCCCCCCTTCTACCGTCCCTGCACCTGCCCCTCCCCAAGACCGTATTGATGGCAAATACCCTGGTGGGACCGACCCTCCCTCCATCCCCCTTCGTCTTTTCATTTCCGCATATTGCCGGCCTTCTCTCTTGGCGTCCCCCTAATTGGTCCCCCCCACCCCCCTTCCCTGGGAACCCCTAAAAGCCGGATTAAAAATTTATACAGGAATCCCCTGAGCCTGCGCTTCGCCCACCTCTTAGGATTAATAAATCCATCCTCGAGGTGTGTCCGTGTTAATGTAGGGGGCCAGACCTGCGGGAGGGGACATTCTCGCAGGCAGAGGAGCTCAGATCTAGAATATGGTAGCATTTCAGGGGTCTTTGTTCCCCCGGAGGCAATCTGATGACATATGATAGTTTTGTTGGGAGAGGACTAGGATGGAAGGTAAAGTAGAGGATTATATATATTTGATGGTACATAGCCGAGCCAGGTGTCACAAGTATAAATATATAGGTATATAAATAGAGATGTTATGAATAAATATATAAATATATAGATATATAAATATACAATAAATATGATAAATAAAGGAAGGAGGATCTAATCACCAGGGGGAAGGGAGGGAGGGACTGGGGGCATAGAGGAAGGACCTAGAGTGTAAAATTTATATAGTCATAAATTCATGAAAAGGAATCCGGGATAGTCATGATCTTTAAATAGAGGGAGATAATTAATTAGTTGTCCCTCGCTTATCAGATAATTCCTTTGTTTCTGTCTATATTTTTACGTTCCTCATAAGCCACGATGAAAGAATAAACAAGCCCTCCATAGCAATGTTCTATTAGATATCGACTCCCTGGGTCCTTCCGTTAGACTTCCATGTCAGCCAAGCCTTCTTTATCAGATGTCTTCTATGGGAATATTCGGTTACAGTTCTTGGAGCAGATGTAATCTCTGCAAGCTGAGCTATAGGTTATGTGTCGCTGCTGGTGGGGGTGATGATTTCTAGGCCCACGTTTCCGGTCTGATAAAGTCTTCCAGAGCCAGTGGTGTCATTTTAAGGCCTCTATCTGTGGGGCTGGTGTTTGCAGGTACCATAGACCAGCTAGATCACTTTTGTTCAATCTGTTAGAGATCACTGGACAGGTGAGATCGTCCGCTGGGCTGCAGGTACTGCTAGCTGAGCCGTTAATTTCATTCATTTGCCAGTTGGTCCTACCTGTTGGGCCTTTAGCGTCAGTTGCTGGGCCGTTGGTTATGTCCGTTGGTAGATAGAATGTTGATCTACTGCTCCGGCCGGCCGCTTTATTTACTGGCTGACCTATCCGGCTGCTTTGAATAATGGGCGCTAAGCCAGGCCGCTCCGTCGACTCGTTTCTTTTCAGTGCCTAGTCCTTCTGGCCGTTCTGATTATCGGCCGTTTTACTAGGCCATTCCTCCTGCCGGCCGCTCCACCAAGCTGCTCTGTTAATCAGCAGCCGCTCTAGGCCGTAACTCATTAGTTTCCAGGCCGTTTTTTTAACCGTTCCCTACACCCGGCTGGTCTTCAGCCACCACACCCTCAACATTTGATTTTAAAATCTGAAAATTTCCAGGTGTGGTGACTGGGTGTCCTGCTTCCCGGGCCAGCCCTCAGAGGTGGTCGAAGAGGGCTGGATGTCGCCTCCGGGGCCATTTGGCGACCCGGGATCCCTACCGGCTCAGGGATTTGCCTCCATTGCTCGTGCATGCGCAGATCAGACAGTATGGTTCCGCCCCAGGCGCCTGATGGATCCCGAAAGGTTCCAGACGGAGCTTGGGCCAATACCTGAATCCCTAACCCACGACCCAACTGAGGACCTAGTGGCCGCCTGGAATAGTGCGTCCATTGGGGCCCTGGACCGGGTCGTGCCTTTGCGGCCTCTCACTCGGCGTCGATCTACCTTGGCTCCTTGGTTTTCTGAGGAGCTGAGTGAAATGAAAAACCAGAAGAGATGCCTAGAGGGCATCTGGAGGTCCACCCGCGCCGAATCTGACCGAACACGGGTAAGGTCGCACTTGCGGACCTACCTAGTGGCGCTGAAAGCGGCGAAAGGAGAACATCTCGCCACCCTCATTGCATCCGCAGATAACCGCCCTGCCTCCATGTTTAGGGTGACCTGTGCCCTCCTTCACCAGAAGCCGTTTGAGGCTCCCTTGCAGGGTCGTACAAAGGAATTTGGATCTTATTTGCAGGATAAAATCGTTCAGATCTGGAGCGAGTTGGCCTCCAATAGGACTAGTCTGGGCGGGGTGACAGACATAGGCCTTGAGATCACAGTTTGGGATGAGTTTTACCCCGTGACAATGCCGGCTGGCGACTCGCAGGGGAAGGGCCTTCTCTGTGGTGGGTCCAACCCTTTGGAACGACCTGCTCCCCCGACCTTCGTTCTATCACGGACCTTCGCCTCTTCCGTCGAGCATTAAAGACCTACTTTTTTCATGTGGACGGCATGTGGACGGCATGGCATAGTTTGTTTTTACTATCGTTTGCTCGTTTTAATTGGGTTTCTTAATATTTTAGCACGGCTTAAATTTATTTAATTTAATTTTAAATTTATTTATTGATTGTATTATATGTATTTTATCTTTTTTATCTTTGTATTTTATCTTTTTATCTTTTATTATCCCTGTATAAACCACCCTGAGTCCCAACGGGAGAGAGGGCAGTATACAAATTAAAATAATAATAATAATAATAATAATAATAATAATAATAATAATAATAATAATAATAATAATAATAATAATAATAATAATAATAACAACAACAACAACAACAACAAAAATAAAAATAAAAACAACAACAATAAGAAGAAGAAGAATATCTGTAAAACTTTAAGAGTCCTATAACATATATATATATATTTTATTGTCAGCCCTTTCTACGCCCCCTGCTAAGCTGACCACTCCGGGAATAAGAGGTATTTAATATATGTCGGACTTTCATTCTTATAGTAGCAATAAATATTGTAACAATAAACCTATAGCACTTCCATCAGATCACAAGTTTGCTTTCCACCCATGTGGTGCAAAAGAGAAGAGCACAGGTAATTCCTCTCTCTTTAGTAATAAAGAATTTTAGAAATAAGGTACAATAGAAGCTGGGGCACAATTTGTGACGCTGGGTGGGACATGAAAGATACACAAGTTGTGTGTAGGCAGCTTGCCTGTGCAGAGGCCCTTCAAGCCCTACCTAATGCTGCGTTTGGTAAAGGAACTGGCAGCACCTTCCTGGATCAGGTCGATTGCAAAGGGGACGAATCCTCTTTTGAAGAATGCTCCCATAAACCTTGGGGCGTTCATGACTGTCACCACAAGGAAGATGCTGGGGTGGTTTGCTCAGGTTTGCTAGACCCATTTTTATTTTATTTTAGTTTATTGTGTCTAACTGAATACTACAAAAATATAAAGGAAGTAATGATAATAATAATAATAGTAATATACTATAACCTCCTAGGTCATCAACATCAGTATGTCTTCTTCACCCAGACTGAAGTTATTTCTTCTATTTTCAGGTCCTGCTGTCACCACATCACCACCTGGTAGGTATTTGCTTACATTCCAATTGTTACTTAAAAGCAAATCTTGCATCCCAATTTAAGAGGAAATGATAAATAAATCACTTAATAACTAAATTGGTGACTATTGCTCGTGGTTTGGTCAAAGAGAATAAACAATGATTGAATTTGTAAACAAATATATGTAGGAAGAGCACATGGATCGAGAGGTAGTTTAAAACCATGAGTATACTTTTTTTCTCAACATAATTTTTTTATCTCTACTTCTGGCGGAGACAGAAGTGCCAATATGGTTCCACCCCAGGCGCCTGATGGATCCCGAAAGGTTCCAGACGGAGCTTGGGCCAATACCTGAATCCCTAACCCACGACCCAACTGAGGACCTAGTGGCCGCCTGGAATAGTGCGGCCATGGGGGCCCTGGACCGGGTCGTGCCTTTGCGGCCTCTCACTCGGCGTCGATCTACCTTGGCTCCTTGGTTTTCCGAGGAGCTGAGGGAAATGAAACACCAGAAGAGATGCCTAGAGGGCATCTGGATGTCCACCCGCGCCGAATCTGGCTGAACACGGATAAGGTCGCACTTGCGGACCTACCTAGTGGCGATGAAAGCGGCGAAAGGAGAGCATCTCGCCACCCTCATCGCATCCGTAGATAACCGCCCTGCCGCCCTGTTTAGGGTGACCCGTGCCCTCCTTCACCAGAAGCCGTGGGAGGCTCCCTTGCAGGGTCGTGCAAAGGAATTTGGATCTTATTTGCAGGATAAAATGGTTCAGATCCGAAGTGAGCTGGCCTCCAATTGAACTAGTCTGGGCGGGGTGACAGAGATAGGTCTTGAGACCACTGTCTGGGATGAGTTTGACCCCGTGACAATGCCGGCTGGCGACTCGCAGGGGAAGGGCCTTCTCTATGGTGGGTCCAACCCTCTGGAACGACCTGCCCCCCCGACCTTCGTTCTATCACGGACCTTCGCCTCTTCCGTCGAGCATTAAAGCCATACTTTTTTCATGTGGACGGCATGGCATAGTTTGTTTTTACTATCGTTTGCTCTTACCATCGTTTTAATAGGGTTTCTTAATATTTTAGCATGGGTTAAATTAATTTAATTTAATTTTAAATTTATTGATTGACTGTATTATATGTATTTTATCTTTTGTATCTTTTATTATCCCTGTGCACCGCCCTGATTCCCAACGGGAGAGAGGGCAGTATACAAATTAAAATAATAATAATAATAATAATAATAATAATAATAATAATAATAACAACAACAACAACAACAACAACAATAATAATAAGAAGAAGAACATCTGTAAAACTTCGCATTGAGGTCTTTTACAATGGAAGCTGGGGAACAATTTGTGATGATGGCTGGGGCATGAATGATGCAAAAGGTGTGTGTAGGCCGCTTGCCTGTGGAAAGGCCCTTGAAGCCTCACGTAATACCGCATTTGGGGAAGGAAGTGGCATCATCTTTCTGGATCAGGTCCACTGCAAAGGGGACGGATCCTCTCTTGAGGAATGCTCCCATAAACCGTGGGGTGTTCATAACTGTTGCCACGAGGAAGATGCTGGGGTGGTTTGCTCAGGTACTTTTAAACTGCATCAGGTTTTGTGATGTTTTACTTGGTTTATGTTATCCAAACACAATAAAAATACTTTAAAAATCAAGTTTCATTGCAATTTAACTGTTGCCTGATAGAATATTATCATTAGAAACTAAAGTTTATCTTCATTCAGCAACAGTAGGGGTTCTAGAATTGCATTGCACAGGATGCTCTTATGTGTAAGGCTTTCAGACAAAATTCAGTTCAAAAATGCATTTATTATTGAATATAAAAAGATTTAAGGACTGGGCCTTGTTATGCAGCTTTGTATAAATTATTATATTATCTTTCAGTAAATTTCTGAAATTTCAGTAAATTTTAAGGTTCTTAAAATGTTTAAGAACCACAGGACAAAGATTCAGGTAGCAGGCTCAACTGCAGTCACTAAATAAGGACTACCTTAGTCTCAATATTAAAAGGCAATAGACATCACCTCTAATATTTTGTCAGGTTTGCCTTGTTTCTTTTAGTTGAATTTATTGTGTCAAAGTGAATAGTAAAAAAATTATAAAAGAAATAATGATAATAATAGCAATATAATATAACCCCCTAATTAATTAACATCTATATTTATTTATTTATTTATTTATTTATTTATTTATTTATTTATTTATTTATTTATTTATTTATTTATTTATTTATTTATTTATTTATTTATTTATTTATTTGGATTTATTGACTGCCCCCTCTCTCCGAAGAGACTCGGGGCGGTGTACAGGAGTTTAAGAACATATACATATAACAAATTATAAATAATTAAAACTAAATTAAATGTTTTACCCTGTGTTAAAAAGTACCTCGTTTAAATTTATATCGTAAAACCCCGATTGGTAATATTTACTAAAACTAGGCTGGTACGGTAAGTTAGGCCAGGCCGGCTTGCTGGAAAAGATGGGTCTTTAATTGTTGACGGAAAGAGCGGAGGTCCGTGATAAATCTAAGTTCGGGGGGTAGGCCATTCCAGAGGGTTGGGCCCGCCACAGAGAAGGCCCTTCCCCTGGATGCCGCCTATTGGCATTGCCAGGTGGACAGCACTCATAGAAGTCCCTCTCTGTGTGAGCGAATCGGTCGAAGGGATGTGTGGGGTAGGATACGATCATGCAGATAGCTAGGACCCGTGCCATGGAGTGCTTTAAAGATGGTAATCAACACCTTGAAGCACACCTGAAAGGCCACAGGTAGCCAGTGCAGCTCACGCACGAGCGGTGTTACGTGGGAGTACCTGGTGGTACCCATAATTGCCCGCGTGGCCGCATTCTGGACTAGCTGTAGTCGTCGGATGCACCTCAAGGGTAGCCCCATGTAGAGAGCATTGCAGTAGTCCAGTCAGGATGTCACGAGCACATGAGTGACTGTGCGAAGGGCGTCCCGGTCCAATAGGGGCCGCAACTGGCGTACCAGGCGAACCTGGCAGAAAGCCCCCCTGGCCACGGCTGTCACATGATCTTCCATAGACAGCCGAGTATCCAGGAGGACGCCCAAGTTGTGAGCCTGATCCACGGGGGCTAGATGTTCACCCCCTATGGCCAGTGATGGGATCAACTGGTTGTACCGGGGCGCCGGAAACCACAGCCACTCAGTCTTGGATGGGTTGAGTCTGAGTCTGTTCCTTCCCATCCAGCTCCGCACAGCTTCCAAACATCAGGACATCACTTCAACGGCATCATTGGGGTGGTCTGGGGTAGATATGTACAACTGAGTATCATCAGTGTACAGATGGTACTCTATCCCAAAACCACGGATGATCTCACCCAGCGGTTTCATATATGTGTTGAAAAAGAGCGGCGAGAGGACCGACCCCTGAGGTACCCCACATGTCTTTCAAGATGGCGGGCAAGGAACCCCTCACTCAAAGAAGCATTTACTACTTCCTGGAGCCAGCCTCGTGAGACCTCCCAGGATGCCAGTACAAGCCAGGAGGGACACGGGTCCAATAAACATGTGGTGGCTCTCAGTCGCCTACGTAACCTGTCCATATCATCGGAAGTAACAGAGTCAAACTCCTTCCAAAAAAGTATCTCAAGACTTGCTTCCGGAATTCCCTCAAGACCACTTTCCATGGAGACCATCTCGTTCCAGATCTGAGCGATTTTATCCTGCAGATATTCTCCAATTTCCTCAGCTCTGCCCTGTAGAGGGGCTTCCCGCGGCCTCTGTTGAAGGTGGGAGTGGGTCACCCCAAACAGGGCGGCAGGGCGGTTCTCTGCGGATGCTATAAGAGTGGCACAGTAATGACGTTTGGCCACTCTTATCGCCACAAGGTAAGTCTTCAAATGGGCTCTTACCTGTGTTCGGTCGGCTTCAGACCGTGTGGATCTCCATCTACTCTCTAAGTGTCTCTTGCAGTGTTTCATCTCCCTCAGCTCCCTGGTAAACCAAGAGGCCTGGGTGACTCAGCTCCACATGAGAGGCCGCAAGGGCGCGACCCGATCCAAGGCCCCAGCGGCCGCAGTTTTCCAAGCGGCTACTAGGTCCTCCGTCGGGGCGCGGGACAAGGTCACAGGTAATGGCCCAAGCTCCGTCTGGAACCTTTCAGGTTCCATCAGGCGCCTGGGGTGGAACCATCTAGGCGATTCTGGCTCCGCCTCCCCGCAGTGGAGTGTAGCAGTGGGAAAGTCGAGTCGGAGAAGTGAGTGATCTGACCATGACAAGGGCATGATGGTTAAATCCCCTACACCCAGATCCCTCATCCACTGGTCAGAGACAAAAATTAAATCCAGCGTGTGTCCCCCTACATGGGTGGGGCTCTGAATTACCTGGGTCAGGTCCATGGCTGTCATGGAGACCATGAACTCCCGGGCTATCTCGGATGATTCACCTGCCGATGGCAGGTTGAAGTCCCCCAAGACGATAAGACTGGGGGTCTCCACCGCCACTCTGGCGACCACCTCGAGGAGCTCGGGCAGGGCTGCTGATACGTAGTATATGCTGCCTTCTTCACCCAGACTGATGTTATTTCTTCTATTTTCAGGTCCTGTTGTCACCACATCACCACCTGGTAGGTATTTGCTTCAATTCCTATTATTATGTAAAAACAAATCTTGGATCTTAAATTAAGAGGAAATGATAAGTAAATAACTAAATTGGGCACTACAAATTGCTTGTAATTAACCAGTAGAGATTGGTTCCTGAATGATTGGGAAGCCAAATTAATTAGGCTATAAAGTGATTTAGTTAAAGAGAATGAATAAGGAATGAAATTGTAAACAAATATTTTAGGAAGAACACATGGATGGAGAAGAAGTTTAAAACCAAGAGTATAGTTGTTGTTTTCTCACCATTATTTTTATCTCTACACATCCATGATAAAAAGGAACTTCTGAAAAACTTTCAGAGTCATCTATATAAATAAAAATGTAAAATAGTTTGTACGAATCCACTAATCTCAAAAACTACTGGACCGATTTACCTCAATTTTTCACACAATGTTCCCAAGGACTTTGGATAATAGAATACCAACTCATTTTGTGGCTAGCACATGTGTGTCATGTGCAAGGCACACAAATGTAAAATGTACCCACTGAAAATGTTTTCACCTCCCTGTAACTCCTCCCACCTGGCATTTCCAACAGTTCCTCAAAAAGACTGTACGGAGGCCTCTTAGGGCCAAAAAGGCACTGAGGTAGCAAACTCCCAGGTGGGGGAGAGAGGAAGAAATACAGTTTAATAAAAGAGGGACTAGGGGAGACAGGATAGCAGCCTTCCAATATCTCAGAGGCTGCCACAAAGAAGAGGAAGTCAAGCTATTCTCCAAAACACATGAGGAAATTTCATGTGTCAGGAAATTTCTCCTCAGTTCTAAGTTGCTTCTCTCCTTGATTAGTTTCCACCCATTGCTTCTTGTTCTGCCCTCGGGTGCTTTGGAGAATAGCTCTACTCCCTCTTCTTTGTGGCAACCCCTGAAATATTGGAAGACTGCTATCCTGTCTCCCCTAGTCTCTCTTTTATTAAACTGTATTTCTCCCTGTCTCTCTATTCTCCTATCTACCTACCTACTATAATACAGTAATACTATGGCAGAGTGGGAAGGGACCTTGGAGGTCATCTAGTCCAACCCCGCTGCTCAAGCAGGAGACCCTATACTGTGTCAGACAAATGGTTTTCCAGTCTCTTTTTAAAAACACATCCAGTGTTGGGGCATCCATAACTTATGGTGGCAAGCTCTTCCGCTGGTTAATAGTTCTCACTGCCAGGAAATTTCTCCTCAGTTCCAAGTTGCTTCTCTCCTTGATTAGTTTCCACCCATTGCTTCTTGTTCTGCCGTCAGGTGCTTTGGAGAATAGTTTGACTCCCTCTTCTTTTTGGCAACCCCTGAGATATTGGAAGACTGTTATCATGTCTCCCTTAGTCCTTCTTTTTATTAAACTGTATTTCTTCCTCTCTCTCTCTCTCTGTATGGGCCACCTGGGAGTCTGCTATCCCAGTGCCTTTTTGGCCCTAAGAGGCCTCCGTATGTGACTGAGGAAATGACAGTTGGTGGGAGGAGTTACAAGGAGGTAAAAAAAATTTCAGTGGGTACATTTTACGCTTGTGTACCTTGCACATGACACATGTGTGCTAGGCACAAAATTAGTAGCTATTCTATTATCGGAAGGCCTTGTCAACATTGTGTCAAAATTTGAGGCAGATGGATTCAGTAGTTTTTGAGATTAGTGGATTCGTACAAACTATTTTACATTTTTATGTATATAGATTACAGTAGGTAGGTAAATAAGGGAATAAATAGAGAGGGAGAAATACAATAGGTAGGTAGGTAGTTAGATAGAGGGATAGATAGAGAGGGAGAAATACGGTAGGTAGGTAGGTATGTAGGTAGGTAGGGGGATAGATAACTAGATAGATAGGGAGAAACGTAAGTAGGTAGGTAGATAGAGGGAGAAAGGAAGAAATACAGTAGGTAGGTAGGTAGGTAGGTAGGTAGGTAGGTAGGTAGGTGATAGATAGAGAGGGAGAAATACAGTAGGTAGGTAGAGGGATAGATAGAGAGGGAGAAATACAGTAGGTAGTTAGGTAGGTAGATAGGGGGATAGATAGAGTGGGAGAAATAAATTAGGTAGGTAGGTAGATAGATAGAGGGAGAAAGGAAGAAATACAGTAGGTAGGAGAACAGAGGGATAGACAGAGAAGGAGAAATACTATATGTAGATATTTAGAGGGATAGATAGAAAGGGAGATACAGTAGGTAGATAGGTAGGTAGGGGAATAGACAGAGCGGGAGAAATACAGTAGGTAGGTAGAGGTATAGCGAGAGAGGGAGAAATACAGTAGGTAGGTAGGTAGGTAGGTAGAAGGAAAAAGTGTAGGCAGCTTGCCTGTGGAGAGGCCCTTCAAGCCCTACCTAATGCTGCGTTTGGTGAAGGAACTGGCAGCATCTTCCTGGATCAGGTCCAATGCAAAGAGGATGAATCCCCTCTTGAAGAATGCTCCCATAAACCTTGGGACATTCATGACTGTCGCCACAAGGAAAATGCTGGAATGGTTTGCTCAGGTTTGCTAGACCCATTTTTATTTTATTTTAGTTTATTGTGTCCAACTGAATACTAAAAAAATATAAAGGAAGTAATGATAAGAATAATAGCAACATAATATAACCTCCTAGGTCATCAACATCAGTATGTTCTTCACCCAGACTGAAGTTATTTCTTCTATTTTCAGGTCCTGCTGTCACCACATCACCACCTGGTAGGTATTTGCTTAAATTCCGATAGTTACTTAAAAGCAAATCTTGCATCCCAATTTAAGAGGAAATGATAAATAAATCACTTAATAACTAAATTGGTGACTATTGCTTGTGGTTTGGTCAAAGAGAATAAACAGCGATTGAATTTGTAAACAAATATATGTAGGAAGAGCACATGGATTGAGAGGAAGTTTAAAACCAAGAGTATACTTTTTTTCTCAACATTATCCTGCGTGAGCTGCACTGGCTGCCTGTGGCCTTTCGAGTGCGCTTCAAGGTGTTGACGATCCATGACAAAAAAGAACATCTGTAAAACTTTCAGAGTCCTATAACATATATTGTTTTTTATTGTCAGCCTTCTCTAGACCATCTGCTAAGCTGACCACTCAAGGAATAAGAGGTATTTATTATATGTGTGACTTATATTGTTATAACAATAATAACTATTACAACAATAATCTACTGCACTTCCAGCTGATCACGTAGAGTTAATTTAATTTAATTTAATTTATATTTATAAACCACGCCTCTCTCCCCTTAGGGACTCAGGGCGGTGCAGAGGAAATTAAAACAACCATATAAAATATACAATAAGAAAATTGATACAAAAATTACATGCTAAAAATATATTAAATTCAATACCCTGCACTAAAAGTATCCTAAAATCAGTTAACCCATTTAAAATTCTAATTTAAAATTTAAAAACTCAGTCTACTAGTGGCTGAAACGGATGGGGGACTAGGCCAGGCCGGCTAATTGGAAGAGGTGGGTCTTCAGGTGCTTGCAGAAGGAGCAAAGGTCCATGATGGTCCTGAGGTCAGGGGGTAGGTTGTTCCAGAGGGCTGGGCCCGCCACAGAGAAGGCCCTTTCCATAGGAGTCGCCAGCCGGCATTGCCCGGCAGACGACACCTGGAGGAGTCCCTCCCTGTGGGAGTGAATTGGACGCAGGGATGTATGAGGCACGATGCGGTCTCGCAAATATCTAGGCCCCGTGCCATGGAGCATTTTAAAGATGCTGACCAGCACCTTGAAGCGCACCTGGAAGGCCACAGGCACCCAGTGCAGCTCGCGCAGGAGAGGTGTTACGTGGGAGTGCCGTGAGGCTCCCAGTATCCCCGCGCGGCCGTATTCTGCACTAACTGTAGTCTCCGAGTGCACCTCAAGGGGAGCCCCATGTAGAGAGCATTACAGTAGTCCAGACGGGACATCACAAGTGCTTGAGTGACTGTGTGCAAGGCGTCCCGGTCCAAAAGGGGGCGCAACAGGCGTATCAGGCGAACCTGATAAAAAGCGACCCTGGCCACGGCCGTCAGATGGTCTTCCATGGACAGCCGCAAGTGCAGGTGGATGCCTAGGTTGTGCGCCCTTTCCACGGGGGCTCATGATTCTCCCCCAATGGCCAGTGTGGCATCAACTGGCTGTACTGGGACGACAGGAGCCACAGCCACTGTGCATAACAGAACAGTGATTTCTCTGTATTTAGTAATAAAGAATTTTAGAAATAAGGTATGTGAGACAAAGGTGCAATCTACATTTGTTTTCTTTTCAAGAAAAATCGCTGAGACTGGTGAATGGAGAAGACGAATGTCTTGGTCGCGTTGAGGTCTTTTACAATGGAAGCTGGGGAACAATTTGTTCTGATGGCTGGGACATGAATGATGCACAGGTTGTTTGTAGGCAACTTGCCTGTGGAGAGGCCATTCAAGCCCCACCTTTTGCCGCATTTGGGGAAGGAACTGGCATCATCTTCCTGCAGCAGGTCCAATGCAAAGGGGACGAATCCTCTCTTGAAGAATGCTCCCATAAACCTTGGGGCGTTCATGACTGTCGCCACTGGGAAGATGCTGGGGTGGTTTGCTCAGGTTTGCTAGACCCATTTTTATTTTATTTTAGTTTATTGTGTCTAACTGAATACTAAAAATATATAAAGGAAGTAATGATAATAATAATAGCAATATAATATAACCTCCCAGTTCATCAACATCAGTATGTCTTCTTCACCCAGACTGAAGTTATTTCTTTTATTCTCAGGTCCTTCTATCACCACATCACCACCTGGTAGGTATTTGCTACAATTTCAACTGTTACTTAAAGTAAATCTTGCGTCTTAATTTAAGAGGAAATGATAAGTAAATAATTAAATTGGTGACTATTGCTTGTGGCTAATTAGCAGTGATAGAGTTCTGAATGATTGGAAGCCAAATTAATTAGGCTTTAATATGATTTGATCAAAGATAATGAAAAACGATTGAATTTGTAAACAAATATATGTAGGAAGAGCACATGGATCGAGAGTAAGTTTAAAACCAAGAGTATACTTTATTTCTCAACATTATTTTTCATCTCTACACATCCATGACAAAAAAGAACATCTGTAAAACTTTCAGTGTCCTATAACTTATATATTTGTTTTTATTGTCAGCCCTTTCTACACCCTCTGCTAAGCTGACCACTCAGGGAATAACAGGTATTTATTATATGTGGGACTTTCATTCTTATAGCAGTAATCTTTATAAATTAAAATGTAAAATACTTTGTACGAAGCAGCTAATCTCAAAAACTACAGCACCAAATTTTGACACAATGTTCCCAAGGACTTCTGATAATAGAATACGTACTCATTTTGTGCCTAGCAGACGTGTGTCATGTGCAAGATACACAAACATAAAATGTACCCACTGATCAGGTTTTCACCTCCCTGTAGCCCACCCATTAGGCTGCTTTTCAACTGTCATTTCCTCAGCAACATATGAAAGCCTAAAAGTGCCAAAACACAGGATAGCAAACTCCCAGGTGGCCCATAGAGAAAGAGAGAGAGGGAGAAATACAGTTTAATAAAAGAGGGACTAGGAGAGACATGATAGCAGCCTTCCAATATGTCATGGGTTGCTACAAAGAAGAGGGAGTCAAGCTATTCTCCAGGGCACCTGAGGGCAGAACAAGAAGCAATGGGTGGAAACTAATCAAGGAGAGAAGCAACTTAGAACTGGGGAGGAATTTCCTGACAGTTAAAACAATTAACCAGTGGAACATCTTGCCTCCAGAAGTTGTGAATGCCCCAACAATGCAAGTCTTCAAGAAGATGTTAGATAGCCATTTGTCTGAAATGGTATAGGGCTTCCTGCCTAGGCAGGGAGGTGGACTAGATGACCTCCAAGGTCCCTTCCAACTCTGCTATTGTATTATTGTATTACAATAGGTAAGTAAATATGGGAATAGATAGAGAGGGAGAAATACAGTAGGTAGATAGATAGGTAGGTAGGTAGGTAGAGAGAGAAAGGAAGAAATACAGTAGGTAGGTAGGTAGGTGGAGAGAGAGAAATACAGTAGGTGGGTAGGTAGATAGAAGGAGAAAGGAAGAAATACAGCAGGTAGGTAGTTAGATGGATAGGCAGGGCTGGAGAGGAGGAGGAGAGAGGAGGGGGCAGCCCCCTGAGCAGAGCGCGTGGGAGAACGCAGGTGCGGCTGTTCGCGCCTTTGGAGTGTGGCTCTTCCTCCACCCTCGTCGACGGAGGGACTCCTGGGCGCCGCCGGACCAGTCACCAATTCCCTCCCCTGCTGGCATGCCGGCCACTCATTTTCTTCCAGGGGCTGCGGAGGCTCCGTGGGTGGGGGAGGGAACTGGCGGCCTCCGGCGGCGCCCAGGAGTTCCTAAGTCGACGAGGGTGGAGGAAGAGCCCCCACCATCCTCCTGCGTTTTCACGTGCACTCTGCCCAATGGACTGCCCCCTCCTCCCTCCTCCTCCTCTCCAGCCCGGCTCCTACCCAGCCATGGAGCCTGACCGAGCGAACGAGCGACCAAGTGTGGCAGGCAGGCTGAGGAGGCTGGGGGGGGGGACAACGACAGACACACATAGAGAGACAGAGAGAGGGAGGGAGGAAGAGAAAGATAGACAGAGACACAGAATGAGTGATTGAGTGAATGCAAGACAGACAGACACACGCACACCACACAGAGTGACAGAGATGGGCGGATGAAGGAGAGAGACAGAGAGAGAGAAAGAAAAAGAGAAAGAAAGAAAAAGAAAGTGGGAGAGAGAGAAAGACAGACAGAGAGAAAGAGACAGAAAGGAAAGAAAGACAGAAAAAGATACAGAAAGAGAGAAAGAGAGAGAAAGAAAGAGAAAGAGGGAAAGAGAAAAAAGAAGAGAAAGAAATAAAGAGAGAAAGGGAAAGAGAGAGAAAGAGAGAAAGAAAGAAATAGAGAGAGAGAGAGAAAGAGGGAAAGAAAGAGAGTCAGAGACAAAGAAAGAGAAAGAGAGAGAAAGAAAGAAAGAAAAAGAAAAAGAAAGAAGGAAAGAAGGAAAGAAAGAAAGAAAGAAAGAAAGAAAGAAAGAAAGAAAGAAAGAAAGAAAGAAAGAAAGAACTTATGACCACAGTTGAGGCCAAAAGTTTGGTTGCTAACCAAGATCATTGTTAAGTGAGTTTCACATTTTCCAAGTTGGCCACGCCCACCCAGTCACATGACTGCTGAGCCACTCAGCCGGTCCGCAGAATTTTCTTTAAAATGAAACCGGTCCCTGGTGCAAAAACGGTTGGGGACCCCTGGACTAGATGACCTCCAAGGTCCCTTCCAGCTCTGCTATTGTATTATTGTATTACAAAAGGCAAGTAAATATGGGAATAGATAGAGAGGGAGAAATACAGTAGGTAGATAGGTAGGTAGGTAGGTAGGTAGAGGGAGAAAGGAAGAAATACAGTAGGTAGGTAGGTAGGTAGGTAGGTAGGTAGGTAGGTAGGTAGGTAGGTAGGTAGGTAGAGAGGGAGAAATACAGTAGGTAGGTAGATAGGTAGGTAGATAGAGGGAGAAAGGAGGAAATACAGTAGGAAGGTAGGTAGAGGGATAGACAGAGAGGGAACAATACAGTAGGTAGGTAGGTAGGTGGATAGAGAGATAGGGAGAAATACAGTAGGTAGGTAGGAAGATAGAGGGAGAAAGGAAGAAATACAGAATGTAGATAAATAGAGTGATAGACAGAGTGGGAGAAATATGGTAGGTAGGTAGGTGGGTGGGTGGGTGGGTAGGTAGGTAGATAGATAGATAGATAGATAGATAGATAGATAGATAGATAGATAGATAGATAGATAGATAGATAGATAGATAGATAGATAGATAGATAGATAGATAGATAGATAGATAGATAGATAGATAGAAACGTAGGTAGGTAGGTAGGCGATAGATAGAGAAATACAGTAGTTAGGTAGATAGGTAGATAGAGGGGGAAAGGAAAAATACGATAGGTAGGTAGGTGGAGGGAGAGAAATACAGTAGGTAGGTAGATAGAGGGAGAAAGGAAGAAATACAGCAGGTAGGTAGGTAGATGGATAGATAGAAAGGGAGAAATACAGTAGGTAGGTTGGAACGTAGGTAGGTGGATAGATAGATAGGGAGAAATAAAGTAGGTAGGTAGGTGGAGGGATAGATAGAGAGGGAGAAATACAGTAGGTAGGTAGGTTGGAGCTTATACGATGGTTGTGTGTATGTGTGAAGGTGTAGATCTACACACAGATTGCTTGACTACTTCCAGCTGATTACGTAGGGTGCATAACAGAACAGTGATTTCTCTGTATTTAGTAATAAAGAATTTTACAAATAAGGTATGTGAGACAAAGCTCCAATCTACATTTGTTTTCTTTTCAAAAAAAAATCTGTGAGACTGGTGAACAGAGAAGACAAATGTCTTGGTCTCATTGAGGTCTTTTACAATGGAAGGTAGGGAACAATTTGTTCTGATGGCTGGGACATGAATGATGCACAAGTTGTGTGTAGGCAGCTTGCCTGTGGAGAGACCCTTCAAGCCCCACCTAATGCCGTATTTGGGGAAGGAACTGGCATCATCTTCCTGGATCAGGTCCAATGCAAAGGAGACAAATCCTCTCTTGAAGAATGCTCCCACAAACCTTGGGGCGTTTATAACTGTCGCCACAAGGAAGATGCTGGGGTGGTTTGCTCAGGTTTGCTAGACCCATTTTTATTTTATTTTAGTTTATTGTGTCTAACTGAATACTAAAAAAATATAAAGGATGTAATGATAATAATAATAGCAATATAATATAACTTCCTAGTTCATCAACATCAGTATGTCTTCTTCACCCAGACTGAAGTTATTTCTTTTATTTTCAGGTCCTGCTATCACCACATCACCACCTGGTAGGTATTTGCTACAATTTCAACTGTTACTTAAAGTAAATCATGCGTCCTAATTTAAGAGGAAATGATAAGTAAATAATTAAATTGGTGACTATTGCTTGTGGCTAATTAGCAGTGATAGAGTTCTGAATGATTGGAAGCCAAATTAATTAGGCTTTAATATGATTTGATCAAAGATAATGAAAAACGATTGAATTTGTAAACAAATATATGTAGGAAGAGCACATGGATCGAGAGTAAGTTTAAAACCAAGAGTATACTTTATTTCTCAACATTATTTTTCATCTCTACACATCCATGACAAAAAAGAACATCTGTAAAACTTTCAGTGTCCTATAACTTATATATTTGTTTTTATTGTCAGCCCTTTCTACACCCTCTGCTAAGCTGACCACTCAGGGAATAACAGGTATTTATTATATGTGGGACTTTCATTCTTATAGCAGTAATCTTTATAAATTAAAATGTAAAATACTTTGTACGAAGCAGCTAATCTCAAAAACTACAGCACCAAATTTTGACACAATGTTCCCAAGGACTTCTGATAATAGAATACGTACTCATTTTGTGCCTAGCAGGCGTGTGTCATGTGCAAGATACACAAACATAAAATGTACCCACTGATCAGGTTTTCACCTCCCTGTAGCCCACCCATTAGGCTGCTTTTCAACTGTCATTTCCTCAGCAACATATGAAAGCCTAAAAGTGCCAAAACACAGGATAGCAAACTCCCAGGTGGCCCATAGAGAAAGAGAGAGAGGGAGAAATACAGTTTAATAAAAGAGGGACTAGGAGAGACATGATAGCAGCCTTCCAATATGTCATGGGTTGCTACAAAGAAGAGGGAGTCAAGCTATTCTCCAGGGCACCTGAGGGCAGAACAAGAAGCAATGGGTGGAAACTAATCAAGGAGAGAAGCAACTTAGAACTGGGGAGGAATTTCCTGACAGTTAAAACAATTAACCAGTGGAACATCTTGCCTCCAGAAGTTGTGAATGCCCCAACAATGCAAGTCTTCAAGAAGATGTTAGATAGCCATTTGTCTGAAATGGTATAGGGCTTCCTGCCTAGGCAGGGAGGTGGACTAGATGACCTCCAAGGTCCCTTCCAACTCTGCTATTGTATTATTGTATTACAATAGGTAAGTAAATATGGGAATAGATAGAGAGGGAGAAATACAGTAGGTAGATAGATAGGTAGGTAGGTAGGTAGAGAGAGAAAGGAAGAAATACAGTAGGTAGGTAGGTAGGTGGAGAGAGAGAAATACAGTAGGTGGGTAGGTAGATAGAAGGAGAAAGGAAGAAATACAGCAGGTAGGTAGTTAGATGGATAGGCAGGGCTGGAGAGGAGGAGGAGAGAGGAGGGGGCAGCCCCCTGAGCAGAGCGCGTGGGAGAACGCAGGTGCGGCTGTTCGCGCCTTTGGAGTGTGGCTCTTCCTCCACCCTCGTCGACGGAGGGACTCCTGGGCGCCGCCGGACCAGTCACCAATTCCCTCCCCTGCTGGCATGCCGGCCACTCATTTTCTTCCAGGGGCTGCGGAGGCTCCGTGGGTGGGGGAGGGAACTGGCGGCCTCCGGCGGCGCCCAGGAGTTCCTAAGTCGACGAGGGTGGAGGAAGAGCCCCCACCATCCTCCTGCGTTTTCACGTGCACTCTGCCCAATGGACTGCCCCCTCCTCCCTCCTCCTCCTCTCCAGCCCGGCTCCTACCCAGCCATGGAGCCTGACCGAGCGAACGAGCGACCAAGTGTGGCAGGCAGGCTGAGGAGGCTGGGGGGGGGGACAACGACAGACACACATAGAGAGACAGAGAGAGGGAGGGAGGAAGAGAAAGATAGACAGAGACACAGAATGAGTGATTGAGTGAATGCAAGACAGACAGACACACGCACACCACACAGAGTGACAGAGATGGGCGGATGAAGGAGAGAGACAGAGAGAGAGAAAGAAAAAGAGAAAGAAAGAAAAAGAAAGTGGGAGAGAGAGAAAGACAGACAGAGAGAAAGAGACAGAAAGGAAAGAAAGACAGAAAAAGATACAGAAAGAGAGAAAGAGAGAGAAAGAAAGAGAAAGAGGGAAAGAGAAAAAAGAAGAGAAAGAAATAAAGAGAGAAAGGGAAAGAGAGAGAAAGAGAGAAAGAAAGAAATAGAGAGAGAGAGAGAAAGAGGGAAAGAAAGAGAGTCAGAGACAAAGAAAGAGAAAGAGAGAGAAAGAAAGAAAGAAAAAGAAAAAGAAAGAAGGAAAGAAGGAAAGAAAGAAAGAAAGAAAGAAAGAAAGAAAGAAAGAAAGAAAGAAAGAAAGAACTTATGACCACAGTTGAGGCCAAAAGTTTGGTTGCTAACCAAGATCATTGTTAAGTGAGTTTCACATTTTCCAAGTTGGCCACGCCCACCCAGTCACATGACTGCTGAGCCACTCAGCCGGTCCGCAGAATTTTCTTTAAAATGAAACCGGTCCCTGGTGCAAAAACGGTTGGGGACCCCTGGACTAGATGACCTCCAAGGTCCCTTCCAGCTCTGCTATTGTATTATTGTATTACAAAAGGCAAGTAAATATGGGAATAGATAGAGAGGGAGAAATACAGTAGGTAGATAGGTAGGTAGGTAGGTAGGTAGAGGGAGAAAGGAAGAAATACAGTAGGTAGGTAGGTAGGTAGGTAGGTAGGTAGGTAGGTAGGTAGGTAGGTAGAGAGGGAGAAATACAGTAGGTAGGTAGATAGGTAGGTAGATAGAGGGAGAAAGGAGGAAATACAGTAGGAAGGTAGGTAGAGGGATAGACAGAGAGGGAACAATACAGTAGGTAGGTAGGTAGGTGGATAGAGAGATAGGGAGAAATACAGTAGGTAGGTAGGAAGATAGAGGGAGAAAGGAAGAAATACAGAATGTAGATAAATAGAGTGATAGACAGAGTGGGAGAAATATGGTAGGTAGGTAGGTGGGTGGGTGGGTGGGTAGGTAGGTAGATAGATAGATAGATAGATAGATAGATAGATAGATAGATAGATAGATAGATAGATAGATAGATAGATAGATAGATAGATAGATAGATAGATACATAGATAGATAGATAGATAGATAGATAGATAGAAACGTAGGTAGGTAGGTAGGCGATAGATAGAGAAATACAGTAGTTAGGTAGATAGGTAGATAGAGGGGGAAAGGAAAAATACGATAGGTAGGTAGGTGGAGGGAGAGAAATACAGTAGGTAGGTAGATAGAGGGAGAAAGGAAGAAATACAGCAGGTAGGTAGGTAGATGGATAGATAGAAAGGGAGAAATACAGTAGGTAGGTTGGAACGTAGGTAGGTGGATAGATAGATAGGGAGAAATAAAGTAGGTAGGTAGGTGGAGGGATAGATAGAGAGGGAGAAATACAGTAGGTAGGTAGGTTGGAGCTTATACGATGGTTGTGTGTATGTGTGAAGGTGTAGATCTACACACAGATTGCTTGACTACTTCCAGCTGATTACGTAGGGTGCATAACAGAACAGTGATTTCTCTGTATTTAGTAATAAAGAATTTTACAAATAAGGTATGTGAGACAAAGCTCCAATCTACATTTGTTTTCTTTTCAAAAAAAAATCTGTGAGACTGGTGAACAGAGAAGACAAATGTCTTGGTCTCATTGAGGTCTTTTACAATGGAAGGTAGGGAACAATTTGTTCTGATGGCTGGGACATGAATGATGCACAAGTTGTGTGTAGGCAGCTTGCCTGTGGAGAGACCCTTCAAGCCCCACCTAATGCCGTATTTGGGGAAGGAACTGGCATCATCTTCCTGGATCAGGTCCAATGCAAAGGAGACAAATCCTCTCTTGAAGAATGCTCCCACAAACCTTGGGGCGTTTATAACTGTCGCCACAAGGAAGATGCTGGGGTGGTTTGCTCAGGTTTGCTAGACCCATTTTTATTTTATTTTAGTTTATTGTGTCTAACTGAATACTAAAAAAATATAAAGGATGTAATGATAATAATAATAGCAATATAATATAACTTCCTAGTTCATCAACATCAGTATGTCTTCTTCACCCAGACTGAAGTTATTTCTTTTATTTTCAGGTCCTGCTATCACCACATCACCACCTGGTAGGTATTTGCTACAATTTCAACTGTTACTTAAAGTAAATCATGCGTCCTAATTTAAGAGGAAATGATAAGTAAATAATTAAATTGGTGACTATTGCTTGTGGCTAATTAGCAGTGATAGAGTTCTGAATGATTGGAAGCCAAATTAATTAGGCTTTAATATGGTTTGATCAAAGATAATGAAAAACGATTGAATTTGTAAACAAATATATGTAGGAAGAGCACATGGATCGAGAGTAAGTTTAAAACCAAGAGTATACTTTATTTCTCAACATTATTTTTCATCTCTACACATCCATGACAAAAAAGAACATCTGTAAAACTTTCAGTGTCCTATAACTTATATATTTGTTTTTATTGTCAGCCCTTTCTACACCCTCTGCTAAGCTGACCACTCAGGGAATAACAGGTATTTATTATATGTGGGACTTTCATTCTTATAGCAGTAATCTTTATAAATTAAAATGTAAAATACTTTGTACGAAGCAGCTAATCTCAAAAACTATTGCTACGATTTACACCAAATTTTGACACAATGTTCCCAAGGACTTCTGATAATAGAATACGTACTCATTTTGTGCCTAGCAGACGTGTGTCATGTGCAAGGTAAACAAACGTAAAATGTACCCACTGATCAGGTTTTCACCTCCCTGTAGCCCACCCATTAGGCTGCTTTTCAACTGTCATTTCCTCAGCAACATATGAAAGCCTAAAAGTGCCAAAACACAGGATAGCAAACTCCCAGGTGGCCCCTAGAGAGAGAGAGGGAGGGAGAAATACAGTTTAATAAAAGAGGGACTAGGGGAGACATGATAAGCCTTCCAATATGTCATGGGTTGCTACAAAGAAGAGGGAGTCAAGCTATTCTCCAGGGCACCTGAGGGCAGAACAAAAAGCAATGGGTGGAAACTAATCAAGGAGAGAAGCAACTTAGAACTGAGGAGGAATTTCCTGACAGTTAGAACAATTAACCAGTGGAACATCTTGCCTCCAGAAGTTGTGAATGCCCCAACAATGCAAGTCTTCAAGAAGATGTTGGATAGCCATTTGTCTGAAATGGTATAGGGCTTCCTGCCTAGGCAGGGAGGAGGACTAGATGACCTCCAAGGTCCCTTCCAACTCTGCTATTGTATTATTGTATTACAATAGGTAAGTAAATATGGGAATAGATAGAGAGGGAGAAATACAGTAGGTAGATAGGTAGGTAGGTAGGTAGAGAGAGAAAGGAAGAAATACAGTAGGTAGGTAGGTAGGTGGAGAGGGAGAAATACAGTAGGTAGGTAGGTAGATAGAAGGAGAAAGGAAGAAATACAGCAGGTTGGTAGTTAGATGGATAGGCAGAAAAAGAGATATACAGTAGGTAGGTAGATAGGTAGGTAGATAGAGGGAGAAAGGAGGAAATACAGTAGGAATGTAGGTAGAGGGATAGACAGAGAGGGAACAATACAGTAGGTAGGTAGGTAGGGAGATAGAGAGATAGGGAGAAATACAGTAGGTAGGTAGGAAGATAGAGGGAGAAAGGAAGAAATACAGAATGTAGATAAAATAGAGTGATAGACAGAGTGGGAGTAATACGGTAGGTAGTTAGGTAGGTGGGTGGGTGGGTGGATGGATAGATAGATAGATAGATAGATAGATAGATAGATAGATAGATAGATAGATAGATAGATAGATAGATAGATAGATAGATAGATAGATAGATAGAAACATAGGTAGGTAGGTAGGTAGGCGATAGATAGAGAAATACAGTAGTTAGGTAGATAGGTAGATAGAGGGGGAAAGGAAAAATACAATAGGTAGGTAGGTGGGGAGGGAGAAATACAGTAGGTAGTTAGGTAGATAGAGGGAGAAAGGAAGAAATACAGCAGATAGGCAGGTAGATGGATAGACAGAAAGGGAGAAATACAGTAGGTAGGTTGGAACGTAGGTAGGTGGATAGATAGATAGTGAGAAATAAAGTAGGTAGGTAGGTAGCTAGAGCAATAGAGAGAGAGGGAGAAATACAGTAGGTAGGTAGGTAGAGGGATAGATAGAGAGGGAGAAATACAGTATGTAGGTAGGTTGGGGCTTATACGGTGGTTGTGTGTATGTATGAAGGTGTAGATCTACACACAGATTGCTTGACTACTTCCAGCTGATTACGTAGGGTGCATAACAGAACAGTGATTTCTCTTTATTTAGTAATAAAGAATTTTAGAAATAAGGTATGTGAGACAAAGGTCCAATCTACATTTGTTTTCTTTTCAAAAAAAAATCTGTGAGACGGGTGAACAGAGAAGACAAATGTCTTGGTCTCATTGAGGTCTTTTACAATGGAACCTAGGAAACAATTTGTTCTGATGGCTTGGACATGAATGATGCACAAGTTGTGTGTAGGCAGCTTGCCTGTGGAGAGACCCTTCAAGCCCCACCTAATGCCCTATTTGGGGAAGGAACTGGCATCATCTTCCTGGATCAGGTCCAATGCAAAGGGGACGAATCCTCTCTTGAAGAATGCTCCCATAAACCTTGGGGCGTTTATAACTGTCACCACAAGGAAGATGCTGGGGTGGTTTGCTCAGGTTTGCTAGACCCTTTTTTTTTTTTAGTTTATTGTGTCTAACTGAATACTAAAAAAATATAAAGGAAGTAATGATAATAATAATAGCAATATAATATAACCTCCCAGTTCATCAACATCAGTATGTCTTCTTCACCCAGACAGAAGTTATTTCTTTTATTGACCTAGTCTACAGAATAAATTCTGCATATGCCAGGATGAATGAAGTACCCAGAGAGATACATGTAAAATTTGTTAGAAGGTCAACCAGAGAGGAAATCTTGAAGGCGCAAAGAGGGAGTCCTATGATTTACCAACAAAAGGAGGTTACCATCTTGAAGCAGATTCCAAGAAAGATTAGAGAAGCCAGAAGGAAATTTTCCTTCTTGTCTAAAACATTGTTTGATCATGGGATCTGGTTCAAGTGGGTGATACCCGAAGGGATGCTGGTGTTCTGGGAAGGAGGTAGAGTGAAGATTAAAACAGTTATTGAGGCGGAAGCCTTTCTTAAAAAACATTCCTCTGTCCTGGGAGAAGATCCAGGGGGGGCAGGGGGAGCCATGGCCCCGCCCGCTGGGGGCCCGGGGGAGAAGGTGGAAGATACAATTGCCAAGAGACTTAGATCTAAAAAATAACTTTGTCCTGGTTTTTTTTATGAGTAATATTGTATGATATTTGTAATCTGGATTTTTGTAATTGACTGACAGTATATAACTGAAAAATTTAGGAATATGTACTTGCTCCCAGCTTGTAGTGTTATGTGAAATGTTTCTTTTCTTTCTTTTTAATAATGTAACTTGAGGTACCGGAGGAGGCGACGACTTTGACGTGACCACTCTCAAAATTTCTATGTATCCCTTACCCTACCCCACAAAAAATGTAAACTCAATAAAACTTTTTCAATATAAAAAAATAATAATAATAGCAATATAAGATAACCTCCTAGTTCATCAACATCAGTATGTCTTCTTCACCCAGACTGAAGTTATTTCTTTTATTTCAGGTCCTGCTGTCACCACATCACCACCTGGTAGGTATTTGCTACAATTTCTACTGTTACTTAAAAGTGAAACTTGCATCCTAATTTAAGAGGAAATGATAAGTAAATAATTAAATTGGTGACTATTGGTTGTGGCTAACTAGCAGTGATAGAGTTCTGAATGATTGGAAGCCAAATTAATAAGGCTTTAATATGGTTTGATCAAAGATAATGAAAAACGATTGAATTTGTAAACAAATATATGTAGGAAGAGCACATGGATCGAGAGTAAGTTTAAAACCAAGAGTATACTTTATTTCTCAACATTATTTTTCATCTCTACACATCCATGACAAAAAAGAACATCTGTAAAACTTTCAGTGTCCCATAACTTATATATTTGTTTTTATTGTCAGCCCTTTCTACACCCTCTGCTAAGCTGACCACTCAGGGAATAACAGGTATTTATTATATGTGGGACTTTCATTCTTATAGCAGTAATCTTTATAAATTAAAATGTAAAATACTTTGTACAAAGCAGCTAATCTCAAAAACTACTGCTACGATTTACACCAAATTTTGACACAATGTTCCCAAGGACTTCTGATAATAGAATACGTACTCATTTTGTGCCTAGCAGACGTGTGTCATGTACAAGGTACACAAACGTAAAATGTACCCACTGATCAGGTTTTCACCTCCCTGTAGCCCACCCATTAGGCTGCTTTTCAACTGTCATTTCCTCAGCAACATATGAAAGCCTAAAAGTGCCAAAACACAGGATAGCAAACTCCCAGGTGGCCCCTAGAGAGAGAGAGGGAGGGAGAAATACAGTTTAATAAAAGAGGGACTAGGGGAGACATGATAAGCCTTCCAATATATCATGGGTTGCTACAAAGAAGAGGGAGTCAAGCTATTCTCCAGGGCACCTGAGGGCAGAACAAAAAGCAATGGGTGGAAACTAAACAAGGAGAGAAGCAACTTAGAACTGAGGAGGAATTTCCTGACAGTTAGAACAATTAACCAGTGGAACATCTTGCCTCCAGAAGTTGTGAATGCCCTAACAATGCAAGTCTTCAAGAAGATGTTGGATAGCCATTTGTCTGAAATGGTATAGGGCTTCCTGCCTAGGCAGGGAGGAGGACTAGATGACCTCCAAGGTCCCTTCCAACTCTGCTATTGTATTATTGTATTACAATAGGTAAGTAAATATGGGAATAGATAGAGAGGGAGAAATACAGTAGGTAGATAGGTAGGTAGGTAGAGAGAGAAAGGAAGAAATACAGTAGGTAGGTAGGTAGGTGGAGAGGGAGAAATACAGTAGGTAGGTAGGTAGATAGAAGGAGAAAGGAAGAAATACAGCAGGTAGGTAGTTAGATGGATAGGCAGAAAAGGAGATATACAGTAGGTAGGTAGGTAGATAGGTAGGTAGATAGAGGGAGAAAGGAGGAAATACAGTAGGAAAGTAGGTAGAGGGATAGACAGAGAGGGAACAATACAGTAGGTAGGTAGGTAGATAGAGAGATAGGGAGAAATAGAGTAGGTAGGTAGGAAGATAGAGGGAGAAAGGAAGAAATACAGAATGTAGATAAAATAGAGTGATAGACAGAGTGGGAGTAATACGGTAGGTAGTTAGGTAGGTGGGTGGGTGGATGGATAGATAGATAGATAGATAGATAGATAGATAGATAGATAGATAGGTAGGTAGGTAGGTAGGTAGGTAGGTAGGTAGGTAGGTAGGTAGGTAGGTAGGCGATAGATAGAGAAATACAGTAGTTAGGTAGATAGGTAGATAGAGGGGGAAAGGAAAAATACAATAGGTAGGTAGGTGGGAGGGAGAAATACAGTAGGTAGTTAGTAGATAGAGGGAGAAAGGAAGAAATACAGCAGATAGGCAGGTAGATGGATAGACAGAAAGGGAGAAATACAGTAGGTAGGTTGGAACGTAGGTAGGTGGATAGATAGATAGTGAGAAATAAAGTAGGTAGGTAGGTAGCTAGAGCAATAGAGAGAGAGGGAGAAATACAGTAGGTAGGTAGGTAGAGGGATAGATAGAGAGGGAGAAATACAGTATGTAGGTAGGTTGGGGTTTATACGGTGGTTGTGTGTATGTGTGAAGGTGTAGATCTACACACAGATTGCTTGACTACTTCCAGCTGATTACGTAGGGTGCATAACAGAACAGTAATTTCTCTTTATTTAGTAATAAAGAATTTTAGAAATAAGGTATGTGAGACAAAGGTCCAATCTACATTTGTTTTCTTTTCAAAAAAAAATCTGTGAGACGGGTGAACAGAGAAGACAAATGTCTTGGTCTCATTGAGGTCTTTTACAATGGAACCTAGGAAACAATTTGTTCTGATGGCTGGGACATGAATGATGCACAAGTTGTGTGTAGGCAGCTTGCCTGTGGAGAGACCCTTCAAGCCCCACCTAATGCCCTATTTGGGGAAGGAACTGGCATCATCTTCCTGGATCAGGTCCAATGCAAAGGGGACGAATCCTCTCTTGAAGAATGCTCCCATAAACCTTGGGGCGTTTATAACTGTCGCCACAAGGAAGATGCTGGGGTGGTTTGCTCAGGTTTGCTAGACCCTTTTTTTTTTTTAGTTTATTGTGTCTAACTGAATACTAAAAAAATATAAAGGAAGTAATGATAATAATAATAGCAATATAAGATAACCTCCTAGTTCATCAACATCAGTATGTCTTCTTCACCCAGACTGAAGTTATTTCTTTTATTGACCTAGTCTACAGAATAAATTCTGCATATGCCAGGATGAATGAAGTACCCAGAGAGATACATGTAAAATTTGTTAGAAGGTCAACCAGAGAGGAAATCTTGAAGGCGCAAAGAGGGAGTCCTATGATTTACCAACAAAAGGAGGTTACCATCTTGAAGCAGATTCCAAGAAAGATTAGAGAAGCCAGAAGGAAATTTTCCTTCTTGTCTAAAACATTGTTTGATCATGGGATCTGGTTCAAGTGGGTGATACCCGAAGGGATGCTGGTGTTCTGGGAAGGAGGTAGAGTGAAGATTAAAACAGTTATTGAGGCGGAAGCCTTTCTTAAAAAACATTCCTCTGTCCTGGGAGAAGATCCAGGGGGGGCAGGGGGAGCCATGGCCCCGCCCGCTGGGGGCCCGGGGGAGAAGGTGGAAGATACAATTGCCAAGAGACTTAGATCTAAAAAATAACTTTGTCCTGGTTTTTTTTATGAGTAATATTGTATGATATTTGTAATCTGGATTTTTGTAATTGACTGACAGTATATAACTGAAAAATTTAGGAATATGTACTTGCTCCCAGCTTGTAGTGTTATGTGAAATGTTTCTTTTCTTTCTTTTTAATAATGTAACTTGAGGTACCGGAGGAGGCGACGACTTTGACGTGACCACTCTCAAAATTTCTATGTATCCCTTACCCTACCCCACAAAAAATGTAAACTCAATAAAACTTTTTCAATATAAAAAAATAATAATAATAGCAATATAAGATAACCTCCTAGTTCATCAACATCAGTATGTCTTCTTCACCCAGACTGAAGTTATTTCTTTTATTTCAGGTCCTGCTGTCACCACATCACCACCTGGTAGGTATTTGCTACAATTTCTACTGTTACTTAAAAGTGAAACTTGCATCCTAATTTAAGAGGAAATGATAAGTAAATAATTAAATTGGTGACTATTGGTTGTGGCTAACTAGCAGTGATAGAGTTCTGAATGATTGGAAGCCAAATTAATAAGGCTTTAATATGGTTTGATCAAAGATAATGAAAAACGATTGAATTTGTAAACAAATATATGTAGGAAGAGCACATGGATCGAGAGTAAGTTTAAAACCAAGAGTATACTTTATTTCTCAACATTATTTTTCATCTCTACACATCCATGACAAAAAAGAACATCTGTAAAACTTTCAGTGTCCCATAACTTATATATTTGTTTTTATTGTCAGCCCTTTCTACACCCTCTGCTAAGCTGACCACTCAGGGAATAACAGGTATTTATTATATGTGGGACTTTCATTCTTATAGCAGTAATCTTTATAAATTAAAATGTAAAATACTTTGTACAAAGCAGCTAATCTCAAAAACTACTGCTACGATTTACACCAAATTTTGACACAATGTTCCCAAGGACTTCTGATAATAGAATACGTACTCATTTTGTGCCTAGCAGACGTGTGTCATGTACAAGGTACACAAACGTAAAATGTACCCACTGATCAGGTTTTCACCTCCCTGTAGCCCACCCATTAGGCTGCTTTTCAACTGTCATTTCCTCAGCAACATATGAAAGCCTAAAAGTGCCAAAACACAGGATAGCAAACTCCCAGGTGGCCCCTAGAGAGAGAGAGGGAGGGAGAAATACAGTTTAATAAAAGAGGGACTAGGGGAGACATGATAAGCCTTCCAATATATCATGGGTTGCTACAAAGAAGAGGGAGTCAAGCTATTCTCCAGGGCACCTGAGGGCAGAACAAAAAGCAATGGGTGGAAACTAAACAAGGAGAGAAGCAACTTAGAACTGAGGAGGAATTTCCTGACAGTTAGAACAATTAACCAGTGGAACATCTTGCCTCCAGAAGTTGTGAATGCCCTAACAATGCAAGTCTTCAAGAAGATGTTGGATAGCCATTTGTCTGAAATGGTATAGGGCTTCCTGCCTAGGCAGGGAGGAGGACTAGATGACCTCCAAGGTCCCTTCCAACTCTGCTATTGTATTATTGTATTACAATAGGTAAGTAAATATGGGAATAGATAGAGAGGGAGAAATACAGTAGGTAGATAGGTAGGTAGGTAGAGAGAGAAAGGAAGAAATACAGTAGGTAGGTAGGTAGGTGGAGAGGGAGAAATACAGTAGGTAGGTAGGTAGATAGAAGGAGAAAGGAAGAAATACAGCAGGTAGGTAGTTAGATGGATAGGCAGAAAAGGAGATATACAGTAGGTAGGTAGGTAGATAGGTAGGTAGATAGAGGGAGAAAGGAGGAAATACAGTAGGAAAGTAGGTAGAGGGATAGACAGAGAGGGAACAATACAGTAGGTAGGTAGGTAGATAGAGAGATAGGGAGAAATAGAGTAGGTAGGTAGGAAGATAGAGGGAGAAAGGAAGAAATACAGAATGTAGATAAAATAGAGTGATAGACAGAGTGGGAGTAATACGGTAGGTAGTTAGGTAGGTGGGTGGGTGGATGGATAGATAGATAGATAGATAGATAGATAGATAGGTAGGTAGGTAGGTAGGTAGGTAGGTAGGTAGGTAGGTAGGTAGGTAGGTAGGTAGGCGATAGATAGAGAAATACAGTAGTTAGGTAGATAGGTAGATAGAGGGGGAAAGGAAAAATACAATAGGTAGGTAGGTGGGAGGGAGAAATACAGTAGGTAGTTAGTAGATAGAGGGAGAAAGGAAGAAATACAGCAGATAGGCAGGTAGATGGATAGACAGAAAGGGAGAAATACAGTAGGTAGGTTGGAACGTAGGTAGGTGGATAGATAGATAGTGAGAAATAAAGTAGGTAGGTAGGTAGCTAGAGCAATAGAGAGAGAGGGAGAAATACAGTAGGTAGGTAGGTAGAGGGATAGATAGAGAGGGAGAAATACAGTATGTAGGTAGGTTGGGGTTTATACGGTGGTTGTGTGTATGTGTGAAGGTGTAGATCTACACACAGATTGCTTGACTACTTCCAGCTGATTACGTAGGGTGCATAACAGAACAGTAATTTCTCTTTATTTAGTAATAAAGAATTTTAGAAATAAGGTATGTGAGACAAAGGTCCAATCTACATTTGTTTTCTTTTCAAAAAAAAATCTGTGAGACGGGTGAACAGAGAAGACAAATGTCTTGGTCTCATTGAGGTCTTTTACAATGGAACCTAGGAAACAATTTGTTCTGATGGCTGGGACATGAATGATGCACAAGTTGTGTGTAGGCAGCTTGCCTGTGGAGAGACCCTTCAAGCCCCACCTAATGCCCTATTTGGGGAAGGAACTGGCATCATCTTCCTGGATCAGGTCCAATGCAAAGGGGACGAATCCTCTCTTGAAGAATGCTCCCATAAACCTTGGGGCGTTTATAACTGTCGCCACAAGGAAGATGCTGGGGTGGTTTGCTCAGGTTTGCTAGACCCTTTTTTTTTTTTAGTTTATTGTGTCTAACTGAATACTAAAAAAATATAAAGGAAGTAATGATAATAATAATAGCAATATAAGATAACCTCCTAGTTCATCAACATCAGTATGTCTTCTTCACCCAGACTGAAGTTATTTCTTTTATTGACCTAGTCTACAGAATAAATTCTGCATATGCCAGGATGAATGAAGTACCCAGAGAGATACATGTAAAATTTGTTAGAAGGTCAACCAGAGAGGAAATCTTGAAGGCGCAAAGAGGGAGTCCTATGATTTACCAACAAAAGGAGGTTACCATCTTGAAGCAGATTCCAAGAAAGATTAGAGAAGCCAGAAGGAAATTTTCCTTCTTGTCTAAAACATTGTTTGATCATGGGATCTGGTTCAAGTGGGTGATACCCGAAGGGATGCTGGTGTTCTGGGAAGGAGGTAGAGTGAAGATTAAAACAGTTATTGAGGCGGAAGCCTTTCTTAAAAAACATTCCTCTGTCCTGGGAGAAGATCCAGGGGGGGCAGGGGGAGCCATGGCCCCGCCCGCTGGGGGCCCGGGGGAGAAGGTGGAAGATACAATTGCCAAGAGACTTAGATCTAAAAAATAACTTTGTCCTGGTTTTTTTTATGAGTAATATTGTATGATATTTGTAATCTGGATTTTTGTAATTGACTGACAGTATATAACTGAAAAATTTAGGAATATGTACTTGCTCCCAGCTTGTAGTGTTATGTGAAATGTTTCTTTTCTTTCTTTTTAATAATGTAACTTGAGGTACCGGAGGAGGCGACGACTTTGACGTGACCACTCTCAAAATTTCTATGTATCCCTTACCCTACCCCACAAAAAATGTAAACTCAATAAAACTTTTTCAATATAAAAAAATAATAATAATAGCAATATAAGATAACCTCCTAGTTCATCAACATCAGTATGTCTTCTTCACCCAGACTGAAGTTATTTCTTTTATTTCAGGTCCTGCTGTCACCACATCACCACCTGGTAGGTATTTGCTACAATTTCTACTGTTACTTAAAAGTGAAACTTGCATCCTAATTTAAGAGGAAATGATAAGTAAATAATTAAATTGGTGACTATTGGTTGTGGCTAACTAGCAGTGATAGAGTTCTGAATGATTGGAAGCCAAATTAATAAGGCTTTAATATGGTTTGATCAAAGATAATGAAAAACGATTGAATTTGTAAACAAATATATGTAGGAAGAGCACATGGATCGAGAGTAAGTTTAAAACCAAGAGTATACTTTATTTCTCAACATTATTTTTCATCTCTACACATCCATGACAAAAAAGAACATCTGTAAAACTTTCAGTGTCCCATAACTTATATATTTGTTTTTATTGTCAGCCCTTTCTACACCCTCTGCTAAGCTGACCACTCAGGGAATAACAGGTATTTATTATATGTGGGACTTTCATTCTTATAGCAGTAATCTTTATAAATTAAAATGTAAAATACTTTGTACAAAGCAGCTAATCTCAAAAACTACTGCTACGATTTACACCAAATTTTGACACAATGTTCCCAAGGACTTCTGATAATAGAATACGTACTCATTTTGTGCCTAGCAGACGTGTGTCATGTACAAGGTACACAAACGTAAAATGTACCCACTGATCAGGTTTTCACCTCCCTGTAGCCCACCCATTAGGCTGCTTTTCAACTGTCATTTCCTCAGCAACATATGAAAGCCTAAAAGTGCCAAAACACAGGATAGCAAACTCCCAGGTGGCCCCTAGAGAGAGAGAGGGAGGGAGAAATACAGTTTAATAAAAGAGGGACTAGGGGAGACATGATAAGCCTTCCAATATATCATGGGTTGCTACAAAGAAGAGGGAGTCAAGCTATTCTCCAGGGCACCTGAGGGCAGAACAAAAAGCAATGGGTGGAAACTAAACAAGGAGAGAAGCAACTTAGAACTGAGGAGGAATTTCCTGACAGTTAGAACAATTAACCAGTGGAACATCTTGCCTCCAGAAGTTGTGAATGCCCTAACAATGCAAGTCTTCAAGAAGATGTTGGATAGCCATTTGTCTGAAATGGTATAGGGCTTCCTGCCTAGGCAGGGAGGAGGACTAGATGACCTCCAAGGTCCCTTCCAACTCTGCTATTGTATTATTGTATTACAATAGGTAAGTAAATATGGGAATAGATAGAGAGGGAGAAATACAGTAGGTAGATAGGTAGGTAGGTAGAGAGAGAAAGGAAGAAATACAGTAGGTAGGTAGGTAGGTGGAGAGGGAGAAATACAGTAGGTAGGTAGGTAGATAGAAGGAGAAAGGAAGAAATACAGCAGGTAGGTAGTTAGATGGATAGGCAGAAAAGGAGATATACAGTAGGTAGGTAGGTAGATAGGTAGGTAGATAGAGGGAGAAAGGAGGAAATACAGTAGGAAAGTAGGTAGAGGGATAGACAGAGAGGGAACAATACAGTAGGTAGGTAGGTAGATAGAGAGATAGGGAGAAATAGAGTAGGTAGGTAGGAAGATAGAGGGAGAAAGGAAGAAATACAGAATGTAGATAAAATAGAGTGATAGACAGAGTGGGAGTAATACGGTAGGTAGTTAGGTAGGTGGGTGGGTGGATGGATAGATAGATAGATAGATAGATAGATAGATAGATAGATAGATAGGTAGGTAGGTAGGTAGGTAGGTAGGTAGGTAGGTAGGCGATAGATAGAGAAATACAGTAGTTAGGTAGATAGGTAGATAGAGGGGGAAAGGAAAAATACAATAGGTAGGTAGGTGGGAGGGAGAAATACAGTAGGTAGTTAGTAGATAGAGGGAGAAAGGAAGAAATACAGCAGATAGGCAGGTAGATGGATAGACAGAAAGGGAGAAATACAGTAGGTAGGTTGGAACGTAGGTAGGTGGATAGATAGATAGTGAGAAATAAAGTAGGTAGGTAGGTAGCTAGAGCAATAGAGAGAGAGGGAGAAATACAGTAGGTAGGTAGGTAGAGGGATAGATAGAGAGGGAGAAATACAGTATGTAGGTAGGTTGGGGTTTATACGGTGGTTGTGTGTATGTGTGAAGGTGTAGATCTACACACAGATTGCTTGACTACTTCCAGCTGATTACGTAGGGTGCATAACAGAACAGTAATTTCTCTTTATTTAGTAATAAAGAATTTTAGAAATAAGGTATGTGAGACAAAGGTCCAATCTACATTTGTTTTCTTTTCAAAAAAAAATCTGTGAGACGGGTGAACAGAGAAGACAAATGTCTTGGTCTCATTGAGGTCTTTTACAATGGAACCTAGGAAACAATTTGTTCTGATGGCTGGGACATGAATGATGCACAAGTTGTGTGTAGGCAGCTTGCCTGTGGAGAGACCCTTCAAGCCCCACCTAATGCCCTATTTGGGGAAGGAACTGGCATCATCTTCCTGGATCAGGTCCAATGCAAAGGGGACGAATCCTCTCTTGAAGAATGCTCCCATAAACCTTGGGGCGTTTATAACTGTCGCCACAAGGAAGATGCTGGGGTGGTTTGCTCAGGTTTGCTAGACCCTTTTTTTTTTTTAGTTTATTGTGTCTAACTGAATACTAAAAAAATATAAAGGAAGTAATGATAATAATAATAGCAATATAAGATAACCTCCTAGTTCATCAACATCAGTATGTCTTCTTCACCCAGACTGAAGTTATTTCTTTTATTGACCTAGTCTACAGAATAAATTCTGCATATGCCAGGATGAATGAAGTACCCAGAGAGATACATGTAAAATTTGTTAGAAGGTCAACCAGAGAGGAAATCTTGAAGGCGCAAAGAGGGAGTCCTATGATTTACCAACAAAAGGAGGTTACCATCTTGAAGCAGATTCCAAGAAAGATTAGAGAAGCCAGAAGGAAATTTTCCTTCTTGTCTAAAACATTGTTTGATCATGGGATCTGGTTCAAGTGGGTGATACCCGAAGGGATGCTGGTGTTCTGGGAAGGAGGTAGAGTGAAGATTAAAACAGTTATTGAGGCGGAAGCCTTTCTTAAAAAACATTCCTCTGTCCTGGGAGAAGATCCAGGGGGGGCAGGGGGAGCCATGGCCCCGCCCGCTGGGGGCCCGGGGGAGAAGGTGGAAGATACAATTACCAAGAGACTTAGATCTAAAAAATAACTTTGTCCTGGTTTTTTTTATGAGTAATATTGTATGATATTTGTAATCTGGATTTTTGTAATTGACTGACAGTATATAACTGAAAAATTTAGGAATATGTACTTGCTCCCAGCTTGTAGTGTTATGTGAAATGTTTCTTTTCTTTCTTTTTAATAATGTAACTTGAGGTACCGGAGGAGGCGACGACTTTGACGTGACCACTCTCAAAATTTCTATGTATCCCTTACCCTACCCCACAAAAAATGTAAACTCAATAAAACTTTTTCAATATAAAAAATAATAATAATAGCAATATAAGATAACCTCCTAGTTCATCAACATCAGTATGTCTTCTTCACCCAGACTGAAGTTATTTCTTTTATTTCAGGTCCTGCTGTCACCACATCACCACCTGGTAGGTATTTGCTACAATTTCTACTGTTACTTAAAAGTGAAACTTGCATCCTAATTTAAGAGGAAATGATAAGTAAATAATTAAATTGGTGACTATTGCTTGTGGCTAACTAGCAGTGATAGAGTTCTGAATGATTGGAAGCCAAATTAATAAGGCTTTAATATGGTTTGATCAAAGATAATGAAAAACGATTGAATTTGTAAACAAATATATGTAGGAAGAGCACATGGATCGAGAGTAAGTTTAAAACCAAGAGTATACTTTATTTCTCAACATTATTTTTCATCTCTACACATCCATGACAAAAAAGAACATCTGTAAAACTTTCAGTGTCCTATAACTTATATATTTGTTTTTATTGTCAGCCCTTTCTACACCCTCTGCTAAGCTGACCACTCAGGGAATAACAGGTATTTATTATATGTGGGACTTTCATTCTTATAGCAGTAATCTTTATAAATTAAAATGTAAAATACTTTGTACGAAGCAGCTAATCTCAAAAACTATTGCTACGATTTACACCAAATTTTGACACAATGTTCCCAAGGACTTCTGATAATAGAATACGTACTCATTTTGTGCCTAGCAGACGTGTGTCATGTGCAAGGTACACAAACGTAAAATGTACCCACTGATCAGGTTTTCACCTCCCTGTAGCCCACCCATTAGGCTGCTTTTCAACTGTCATTTCCTCAGCAACATATGAAAGCCTAAAAGTGCCAAAACACAGGATAGCAAACTCCCAGGTGGCCCCTAGAGAGAGAGAGGGAGGGAGAAATACAGTTTAATAAAAGAGGGACTAGGGGAGACATGATAAGCCTTCCAATATGTCATGGGTTGCTACAAAGAAGAGGAAGTCAAGCTATTCTCCAGGGCACCTGAGGGCAGAACAAAAAGCAATGGGTGGAAACTAATCAAGGAGAGAAGCAACTTAGAACTGAGGAGGAATTTCCTGACAGTTAGAACAATTAACCAGTGGAACATCTTGCCTCCAGAAGTTGTGAATGCCCCAACAATGCAAGTCTTCAAGAAGATGTTGGATAGCCATTTGTCTGAAATGGTATAGGGCTTCCTGCCTAGGCAGGGAGGAGGACTAGATGACCTCCAAGGTCCCTTCCAACTCTGCTATTGTATTATTGTATTACAATAGGTAAGTAAATATGGGAATAGATAGAGAGGGAGAAATACAGTAGGTAGATAGGTAGGTAGGTAGAGAGAGAAAGGAAGAAATACAGTAGGTAGGTAGGTAGGTGGAGAGGGAGAAATACAGTAGGTAGGTAGGTAGATAGAAGGAGAAAGGAAGAAATACAGCAGGTAGGTAGTTAGATGGATAGGCAGAAAAGGAGATATACAGTAGGTAGGTAGGTAGATAGGTAGGTAGATAGAGGGAGAAAGGAGGAAATACAGTAGGAAAGTAGGTAGAGGGATAGACAGAGAGGGAACAATACAGTAGGTAGGTAGGTAGATAGAGAGATAGGGAGAAATAGAGTAGGTAGGTAGGAAGATAGAGGGAGAAAGGAAGAAATACAGAATGTAGATAAAATAGAGTGATAGACAGAGTGGGAGTAATACGGTAGGTAGTTAGGTAGGTGGGTGGGTGGATGGATAGATAGATAGATAGATAGATAGATAGATAGATAGGTAGGTAGGTAGGTAGGTAGGTAGGTAGGTAGGTAGGTAGGCGATAGATAGAGAAATACAGTAGTTAGGTAGATAGGTAGATAGAGGGGGAAAGGAAAAATACAATAGGTAGGTAGGTGGGAGGGAGAAATACAGTAGGTAGTTAGTTAGGTAGATAGAGGGAGAAAGGAAGAAATACAGCAGATAGGCAAGTAGATGGATAGACAGAAAGGGAGAAATACAGTAGGTAGGTTGGAACGTAGGTAGGTGGATAGATAGATAGTGAGAAATAAAGTAGGTAGGTAGGTAGCTAGAGCAATAGAGAGAGAGGGAGAAATACAGTAGGTAGGTAGGTAGAGGGATAGATAGAGAGGGAGAAATACAGTATGTAGGTAGGTTGGGGCTTATACGGTGGTTGTGTGTATGTGTGAAGGTGTAGATCTACACACAGATTGCTTGACTACTTCCAGCTGATTACGTAGGGTGCATAACAGAACAGTGATTTCTCTTTATTTAGTAATAAAGAATTTTAGAAATAAGGTATGTGAGACAAAGGTCCAATCTACATTTGTTTTCTTTTCAAAAAAAAATCTGTGAGACGGGTGAACAGAGAAGACAAATGTCTTGGTCTCATTGAGGTCTTTTACAATGGAACCTAGGAAACAATTTGTTCTGATGGCTTGGACATGAATGATGCACAAGTTGTGTGTAGGCAGCTTGCCTGTGTAGAGACCCTTCAAGCCCCACCTAATGCCCTATTTGGGGAAGGAACTGGCATCATCTTCCTGGATCAGGTCCAATGCAAAGGGGATGAATCCTCTCTTGAAGAATGCTCCCATAAACCTTGGGGCGTTTATAACTGTCGCCACAAGGAAGATGCTGGGGTGGTTTGCTCAGGTTTGCTAGACCCTTTTTTTTTTTAGTTTATTGTGTCTAACTGAATACTAAAAAAATATAAAGGAAGTAATGATAATAATAATAGCAATATAAGATAACCTCCTAGTTCATCAACATCAGTATGTCTTCTTCACCCAGACTGAAGTTATTTCTTTTATTTCAGGTCCTGCTGTCACCACATCACCACCTGGTAGGTATTTGCTACAATTTCTACTGTTACTTAAAAGTGAAACTTGCATCCTAATTTAAGAGGAAATGATAAGTAAATAATTAAATTGGTGACTATTGGTTGTGGCTAACTAGCAGTGATAGAGTTCTGAATGATTGGAAGCCAAATTAATAAGGCTTTAATATGGTTTGATCAAAGATAATGAAAAACGATTGAATTTGTAAACAAATATATGTAGGAAGAGCACATGGATCGAGAGTAAGTTTAAAACCAAGAGTATACTTTATTTCTCAACATTATTTTTCATCTCTACACATCCATGACAAAAAAGAACATCTGTAAAACTTTCAGTGTCCTATAACTTATATATTTGTTTTTATTGTCAGCCCTTTCTACACCCTCTGCTAAGCTGACCACTCAGGGAATAACAGGTATTTATTATATGTGGGACTTTCATTCTTATAGCAGTAATCTTTATAAATTAAAATGTAAAATACTTTGTATGAAGCAGCTAATCTCAAAAACTATTGCTACGATTTACACCAAATTTTGACACAATGTTCCCAAGGACTTCTGATAATAGAATACGTACTCATTTTGTGCCTAGCAGACGTGTGTCATGTGCAAGGTACACAAACGTAAAATGTACCCACTGATCAGGTTTTCACCTCCCTGTAGCCCACCCATTAGGCTGCTTTTCAACTGTCATTTCCTCAGCAACATATGAAAGCCTAAAAGTGCCAAAACACAGGATAGCAAACTCCCAGGTGGCCCCTAGAGAGAGAGAGGGAGGGAGAAATACAGTTTAATAAAAGAGGGACTAGGGGAGACATGATAAGCCTTCCAATATGTCATGGGTTGCTACAAAGAAGAGGAAGTCAAGCTATTCTCCAGGGCACCTGAGGGCAGAACAAAAAGCAATGGGTGGAAACTAATCAAGGAGAGAAGCAACTTAGAACTGAGGAGGAATTTCCTGACAGTTAGAACAATTAACCAGTGGAACATCTTGCCTCCAGAAGTTGTGAATGCCCCAACAATGCAAGTCTTCAAGAAGATGTTGGATAGCCATTTGTCTGAAATGGTATAGGGCTTCCTGCCTAGGCAGGGAGGAGGACTAGATGACCTCCAAGGTCCCTTCCAACTCTGCTATTGTATTATTGTATTACAATAGGTAAGTAAATATGGGAATAGATAGAGAGGGAGAAATACAGTAGGTAGATAGGTAGGTAGGTAGAGAGAGAAAGGAAGAAATACAGTAGGTAGGTAGGTAGGTGGAGAGGGAGAAATACAGTAGGTAGGTAGGTAGATAGAAGGAGAAAGGAAGAAATACAGCAGGTAGGTAGTTAGATGGATAGGCAGAAAAGGAGATATACAGTAGGTAGGTAGGTAGATAGGTAGGTAGATAGAGGGAGAAAGGAGGAAATACAGTAGGAAAGTAGGTAGAGGGATAGACAGAGAGGGAACAATACAGTAGGTAGGTAGGTAGATAGAGAGATAGGGAGAAATAGAGTAGGTAGGTAGGAAGATAGAGGGAGAAAGGAAGAAATACAGAATGTAGATAAAATAGAGTGATAGACAGAGTGGGAGTAATACGGTAGGTAGTTAGGTAGGTGGGTGGGTGGATGGATAGATAGATAGATAGATAGATAGATAGATAGATAGGTAGGTAGGTAGGTAGGTAGGTAGGTAGGTAGGTAGGCGATAGATAGAGAAATACAGTAGTTAGGTAGATAGGTAGATAGAGGGGGAAAGGAAAAATACAATAGGTAGGTAGGTGGGAGGGAGAAATACAGTAGGTAGTTAGTTAGGTAGATAGAGGGAGAAAGGAAGAAATACAGCAGATAGGCAAGTAGATGGATAGACAGAAAGGGAGAAATACAGTAGGTAGGTTGGAACGTAGGTAGGTGGATAGATAGATAGTGAGAAATAAAGTAGGTAGGTAGGTAGCTAGAGCAATAGAGAGAGAGGGAGAAATACAGTAGGTAGGTAGGTAGAGGGATAGATAGAGAGGGAGAAATACAGTATGTAGGTAGGTTGGGGCTTATACGGTGGTTGTGTGTATGTGTGAAGGTGTAGATCTACACACAGATTGCTTGACTACTTCCAGCTGATTACGTAGGGTGCATAACAGAACAGTGATTTCTCTTTATTTAGTAATAAAGAATTTTAGAAATAAGGTATGTGAGACAAAGGTCCAATCTACATTTGTTTTCTTTTCAAAAAAAAATCTGTGAGACGGGTGAACAGAGAAGACAAATGTCTTGGTCTCATTGAGGTCTTTTACAATGGAACCTAGGAAACAATTTGTTCTGATGGCTTGGACATGAATGATGCACAAGTTGTGTGTAGGCAGCTTGCCTGTGTAGAGACCCTTCAAGCCCCACCTAATGCCCTATTTGGGGAAGGAACTGGCATCATCTTCCTGGATCAGGTCCAATGCAAAGGGGACGAATCCTCTCTTGAAGAATGCTCCCATAAACCTTGGGGCGTTTATAACTGTCGCCACAAGGAAGATGCTGGGGTGGTTTGCTCAGGTTTGCTAGACCCTTTTTTTTTTTAGTTTATTGTGTCTAACTGAATACTAAAAAAATATAAAGGAAGTAATGATAATAATAATAGCAATATAAGATAACCTCCTAGTTCATCAACATCAGTATGTCTTCTTCACCCAGACTGAAGTTATTTCTTTTATTTCAGGTCCTGCTGTCACCACATCACCACCTGGTAGGTATTTGCTACAATTTCTACTGTTACTTAAAAGTGAAACTTGCATCCTAATTTAAGAGGAAATGATAAGTAAATAATTAAATTGGTGACTATTGGTTGTGGCTAACTAGCAGTGATAGAGTTCTGAATGATTGGAAGCCAAATCAATAAGGCTTTAATATGGTTTGATCAAAGATAATGAAAAACTATTGAATTTGTAAACAAATATATGTAGGAAGAGCACATGGATCTAGAGTAAGTTTAAAACCAAGAGTATACTATATTTCTCAACATTATTTTTCATCTCTACACATCCATGACAAAAAAGAACATCTGTAAAACTTTCAGTGTCCCATAACTTATATATTTGTTTTTATTGTCAGCCCTTTCTACACCCTCTGCTAAGCTGACCACTCAGGGAATAACAGGTATTTATTATATGTGGGACTTTCATTCTTATAGCAGTAATCTTTATAAATTAAAATGTAAAATACTTTGTACAAAGCAGCTAATCTCAAAAACTACTGCTACGATTTACACCAAATTTTGACACAATGTTCCCAAGGACTTCTGATAATAGAATACGTACTCATTTTGTGCCTAGCAGACATGTGTCATGTGCAAGGTACACAAACGTAAAATGTACCCACTGATCAGGTTTTCACCTCCCTGTAGCCCACTCATTAGGCTGCTTTTCAACTGTCATTTCCTCAGCACCATATGAAAGCCTAAAAGTGTCAAAACACAGGATAGCAAATTCCCAGGTGGCCCATAGAGAGAGATAGGGAGAAATACAGTTTAATAAAAGAGGGACTAGGGGAGACATGATAGCAGCCTTCCCATATGTCATGGGTTGCCACAAAGAAAAGGGAGTCAAGCTATTCTCCAGGGCACCTGAGGGCAGAACAAGAAGCAATGGGTGGAAACTAATCAAGGAGAGAAGCAACTTAGAACTGAGGAGGAATTTCCTGACAGTTAGAACAATTAATCAGTGGAACAGCTTGCCTCCAGAAGTTGTGAATGCCCCAACACTGCAAGTCTTCAAGAAGATGTTGGATAGCCATTTGTTTGAAATGGTATAGGGCTTCCTGCATAGGCAGGGTGGTGGACTAGATCAGCGGTCCCCAACCCCCGGGCCGCGGACCGGTGCCGGTCCGTGGCTGGGTGGTAGCCGGGCCGCAGGGCTGGAGAGGAGGAGGAGAGAGGAGGGGGCAGCCCCATGAGCAGAGCGCGCAGGAGAACGCAGGTGCGGCTGTCCGCGCCGTTGGAGTGTGGCTCTTCCTCCACCCTCGTCGACGGAGGGACTCCTGGGCATCACCGGACCGGCCACCAATTCCCTCCCCTGCTGGCATGCCGGCCACTCGTTTTCTTCCAGGGGCTGTGGAGGCTCCGCGGGCGGGGGAAGGAACTGGCGGCCTCCGGCGGCGCCCAGGAGTTTCTCCGTCGACGAGGGTGGAAAAAGAGCCCCCACCATCCTCCTGCGTTTTCCCGCGCACTCTGCCCAATGGGCTGCCCCCTCCTCCCTCCTCCTCCTCTCCAGCCCGGCTCCTACGCAGCCACGGTGCCTGGCCGAGCGAACGGGCGACCAAGTGCGGCAGGCGGGCTGAGGAGGCTGGGGGTGGGACGACAGACACACATAGAGAGACAGAGAGAGGGAGGTAGGAAGGGAAAGATAGACAGAGACACAGAATGAGTGATTGAGTGAAGACAGACACACGCACACACACACAGAGTGACAGAGATGGACGGATGAAGGAGAGAGACAGAGAGAGAGAGAGAAAAAAGAGAAAGAAAGAAAAAGAAAGTGGGAGAGAGAGAAAGACAGACAGAGAGAAAGAGACAGAAAGGAAAGAAAGACAGAAAAAGATACAGAAAGAGAGAAAGAGAGAGAAAGAAAGAGAAAGAGGGAAAGAGAAAAAAGAGAAAGAAATAAAGAGAGAAAGGGAAAGAGAGAGAAAGAAAAAAAGAAAGAAATAGAGAGAGAGCGAAAGAGGGAAAGAAAGAGAGTCAGAGACAAAGAAAGAGAAAGAGAGAGAGAGAAAGAAAGAAAGAAAAAGAGAAAGAAATGAAACCGGTCCCTGGTGCAAAAACGGTTGGGGACCCCTGGACTAGATGACCTCCAAGGTCCCTTCCAGCTCTGCTATTGTATTATTGTATTACAAAAGGCAAGTAAATATGGGAATAGATAGAGAGGGAGAAATACAGTAGGTAGATAGGTAGGTAGGTAGGTAGGTAGAGGGAGAAAGGAAGAAATACAGTAGGTAGGTAGGTAGGTAGGTAGGTAGGTAGGTAGGTAGGTAGGTAGGTAGGTAGGTAGAGAGGGAGAAATACAGTAGGTAGGTAGATAGGTAGGTAGATAGAGGGAGAAAGGAGGAAATACAGTAGGAAGGTAGGTAGAGGGATAGACAGAGAGGGAACAATACAGTAGGTAGGTAGGTAGGTAGGTGGATAGAGAGATAGGGAGAAATACAGTAGGTAGGTAGGAAGATAGAGGGAGAAAGGAAGAAATACAGAATGTAGATAAATAGAGTGATAGACAGAGTGGGAGAAATATGGTAGGTTGGTGGGTGGGTGGGTGGGTGGGTGGGTGGGTGGGTAGGTAGATAGATAGATAGATAGATAGATAGATAGATAGATAGATAGATAGATAGATAGATAGATAGATAGATAGATAGATAGATAGATAGATAGATAGATAGATAGATAGATAGATAGATAGATAGATAGATAGATAGATAGATAGATAGATAGATAGAAACGTAGGTAGGTAGGTAGGCGATAGATAGAGAAATACAGTAGTTAGGTAGATAGGTAGATAGAGGGGGAAAGGAAAAATACGATAGGTAGGTAGGTGGAGGGAGAGAAATACAGTAGGTAGGTAGATAGAGGGAGAAAGGAAGAAATACAGCAGATAGGCAGGTAGATGGATAGATAGAAAGGGAGAAATACAGTAGGTAGGTTGGAACGTAGGTAGGTGGATAGATAGATAGGGAGAAATAAAGTAGGTAGGTAGGTGGAGGGATGGATAGAGAGGGAGAAATACAGTAGGTAGGTAGGTTGGAGCTTATACGATGGTTGTGTGTATGTGTGAAGGTGTAGATCTACACACAGATTGCTTGACTACTTCCAGCTGATTACGTAGGGTGCATAACAGAACAGTGATTTCTCTGTATTTAGTAATAAAGAATTTTACAAATAAGGTATGTGAGACAAAGCTCCAATCTACATTTGTTTTCTTTTCAAAAAAAAATCTGTGAGACTGGTGAACAGAGAAGACAAATGTCTTGGTCTCATTGAGGTCTTTTACAATGGAAGGTAGGGAACAATTTGTTCTGATGGCTGGGACATGAATGATGCACAAGTTGTGTGTAGGCAGCTTGCCTGTGGAGAGACCCTTCAAGCCCCACCTAATGCCGTATTTGGGGAAGGAACTGGCATCATCTTCCTGGATCAGGTCCAATGCAAAGGAGACAAATCCTCTCTTGAAGAATGCTCCCACAAACCTTGGGGCGTTTATAACTGTCGCCACAAGGAAGATGCTGGGGTGGTTTGCTCAGGTTTGCTAGACCCATTTTTATTTTATTTTAGTTTATTGTGTCTAACTGAATACTAAAAAAATATAAAGGAAGTAATGATAATAATAATAGCAATATAATATAACTTCCTAGTTCATCAACATCAGTATGTCTTCTTCACCCAGACTGAAGTTATTTCTTTTATTTTCAGGTCCTGCTATCACCACATCACCACCTGGTAGGTATTTGCTACAATTTCAACTGTTACTTAAAGTAAATCATGCGTCCTAATTTAAGAGGAAATGATAAGTAAATAATTAAATTGGTGACTATTGCTTGTGGCTAATTAGCAGTGATAGAGTTCTGAATGATTGGAAGCCAAATTAATTAGGCTTTAATATGGTTTGATCAAAGATAATGAAAAACGATTGAATTTGTAAACAAATATATGTAGGAAGAGCACATGGATCGAGAGTAAGTTTAAAACCAAGAGTATACTTTATTTCTCAACATTATTTTTCATCTCTACACATCCATGACAAAAAAGAACATCTGTAAAACTTTCAGTGTCCTATAACTTATATATTTGTTTTTATTGTCAGCCCTTTCTACACCCTCTGCTAAGCTGACCACTCAGGGAATAACAGGTATTTATTATATGTGGGACTTTCATTCTTATAGCAGTAATCTTTATAAATTAAAATGTAAAATACTTTGTACGAAGCAGCTAATCTCAAAAACTATTGCTACGATTTACACCAAATTTTGACACAATGTTCCCAAGGGCTTCTGATAATAGAATACGTACTCATTTTGTGCCTAGCAGACGTGTGTCATGTGCAAGGTACACAAACGTAAAATGTACCCACTGATCAGGTTTTCACCTCCCTGTAGCCCACCCATTAGGCTGCTTTTCAACTGTCATTTCCTCAGCAACATATGAAAGCCTAAAAGTGCCAAAACACAGGATAGCAAACTCCCAGGTGGCCCCTAGAGAGAGAGAGGGAGGGAGAAATACAGTTTAATAAAAGAGGGACTAGGGGAGACATGATAAGCTTTCCAATATGTCATGGGTTGCTACAAAGAAGAGGGAGTCAAGCTATTCTCCAGGGCACCTGAGGGCAGAACAAAAAGCAATGGGTGGAAACTAATCAAGGAGAGAAGCAACTTAGAACTGAGGAGGAATTTCCTGACAGTTAGAACAATTAACCAGTGGAACATCTTGCCTCCAGAAGTTGTGAATGCCCCAACAATGCAAGTCTTCAAGAAGATGTTGGATAGCCATTTGTCTGAAATGGTATAGGGCTTCCTGCGTAGGCAGGGAGGAGGACTAGATGACCTCCAAGGTCCCTTCCAACTCTGCTATTGTATTATTGTATTACAATAGTTAAGTAAATATGGGAATAGATAGAGAGGGAGAAATACAGTAGGTAGATAGGTAGGTAGAGAGAGAGAGAAAGGAAGAAATACAGTAGGTAGGTAGGTAGGTGGAGAGGGAGAAATACAGTAGGTAGGTAGGTAGATAGAAGGAGAAAGGAAGAAATACAGCAGGTTGGTAGTTAGATGGATAGGCAGAAAAGGAGATATACAGTAGGTAGGTAGATAGGTAGGTAGATAGAGGGAGAAAGGAGGAAATACAGTAGGAATGTAGGTAGAGGGATAGACAGAGAGGGAACAATACAGTAGGTAGGTAGGTAGATAGAGAGATAGGGAGAAATACAGTAGGTAGGTAGGAAGATAGAGGGAGAAAGGAAGAAATACAGAATGTAGATAAAATAGAGTGATAGACAGAGTGGGAGTAATACGGTAGGTAGTTAGGTAGGTGGGTGGATGGATAGATAGATAGATAGATAGATAGATAGATAGATAGATAGATAGATAGATAGATAGATAGATAGATAGATAGATAGATAGATAGATAGATAGATAGATAGAGAGAAACATAGGTAGGTAGGTAGGTAGGTAGGCGATAGATAGAGAAATACAGTAGTTAGGTAGATAGGTAGATAGAGGGGGAAAGGAAAAATACAATAGGTAGGTAGGTGGGGAGGGAGAAATACAGTAGGTAGTTAGGTAGATAGAGGGAGAAAGGAAGAAATACAGCAGATAGGCAGGTAGATGGATAGACAGAAAGGGAGAAATACAGTAGGTAGGTTGGAACGTAGGTAGGTGGATAGATAGATAGTGAGAAATAAAGTAGGTAGGTAGGTAGCTAGAGCAATAGAGAGAGAGGGAGAAATACAGTAGGTAGGTAGGTAGAGGGATAGATAGAGAGGGAGAAATACAGTATGTAGGTAGGTAGATAGAGGGAGAAAGGAAGAAATACAGAATGTAGATAATAGACAGAGTGGGAGAAATATGGTAAGTAGGTAGGTAGGTAGGTGGGTGGGTGGGTGGATGGATACATAGATAGAGAGATAGATAGGGAGAAACATAGGTAGGTAGGTAGGTGATAGATAGAGAAATAAAGTAGTTAGGTAGGTAGGTAGGTAAGTTGGTAGGTAGGTAGGTAGGTATGTATGTATGTAGAGGGGGAACGGAAAAATACAATAGCTGGGGAGGTAGGTAGGTAGGTAGGTAGAGGGTGAAAGGAAGAAATACATTAGGTAGGTAGGTGGAGAGGGAGAAATACAGTAGGTAGGTAGGTAGATAGAGGGAGAAAGGAAGAAATACAGCAGGTAGGTAATTAGATGGATAGACAGAAAGGGAGAAATACAGTAGGTAGGTAGGAACGTAGGTAGGTGGATAGATAGGGAGAAATAAAGTAGGTAGGTAGGTAGGTAGGTAGAGCAATAGAGAGAGAGGGAGAAATCCAGTAGGTAGGTTGGTAGAGGGATAGATAGAGAGGGAGAAATACAGTATAATAATAATAATAATAATAATAATAATAATAATAATAATAATAATAATAATAATAATAATAATAATAATAATAATAATAATAATAATAATAATAATAATTTAATATTTCTAAACCGCACCCTCTCCCCTCGGGGACTCGGGGCAGTTCACAGGCACAGTAAAACAATAAATATATACAAACATTTCATTAAAAATAAATTAAATCTAAACCTGCGCTAAAATTCCCATTAAAACTAAGCTATGCTATAAAACCCCAATAAAACCCCAAAGACAGAGAGACTATCCTAGGCCGGCGAGACAGAAGAAATGAGTTTTTAATTTGAGACGGAAGGAGCGGAGGTCCGTGGTCGTCCTAATGTCGGGGGGAAGGTCATTCCAGAGGGCCGGGCCCGCCACAGAGAGAGCCCTTCCCCTGGGCGTCGCCCGCTGACAGAGTCTAGTGGACGGCACCCGGAGAAGTCCCTCTCTGTGGGAGCGAATCGGCCGTGAGGATGTATGAGGCAGGATCCGATCCCGCAGATAGCTAGGTCCCGAGCCATGGAGCGCTTTAAAGATGATAATCAACACCTTGAAGCGCACCCAGAAGACGACAGGTAGCCAGTGCAGCTCGCGCAAGAGCGGTGTTACATGGGTAAACCTAGCGGTTCCCATAATTGCTCGCACGGCTGCATTCTGGACTAGCTGAAGTCTCCGGGTGCACCTCAAGGGGAGCCCCATGTAGAGAGAGTTGCAATAGTCCAGTCGGGATGTCACGAGCGCATGAGTGACTGTGCGAAGGGCGTCCCGATCCAATAGGGGGCGCAATTGGCGAACCAGGCGAACCTGGTAAAACGCCCTCCTGGCCACGGCTGTCACTTGATCTTCCATGGACAGCCGGGCATCCAGGAGGACACCCAAATTGCGCGCCCCATCCACAGGGGCAAGATGTTCGTCCCCTATGGCCAGCGATGGAGTGAGCTGGTTGAATCGGGCAGCCGGAAACCACAGCCACTCGGTCTTGGTCGGGTTGAGCCCGAGTCCGTTACTTCCCATCCAGACCCGCACGGCTTCCAGGCACTGGCACATCACTGCTACGGCATCGTTGGGGTGGTTTGGGGTAGAAATATACAGCTTGGTGTCGTCAGCGTATAGATGGTACTCTACCCCAAAACCACGGATGATCTCACCCAGCGGCTTCATGTATGTGTTAAACAGGAGAGGCGAGAGGACCGACCCCTGAGGCACCCCACATGTGAGGGGTCTCGAGGTCGACCTCTGCTCTCCTGCCAACACAAATTGCGATCGGCCAGAGAGGTAGGAGGAGAACCACCGTAAAACGGTGCCTCCCACTCCCAACCCCCCCAGCCGATGCAATAGGATACCATGGTCGATGGTATCGAAAGCTGCCGAGAGGTCTAATAGGACCAGGATGGAGGAACAACCCCCATCTCTGGCCCTCCAGAGATCATCGACCAACGCGACCAATGCCGTCTCAGTGCTGTGCCCGGGCCGAAAGCCGGACTGGCGCGGGTCTAGATAATCAACTTCCTCCAGGTGACGGGGAAACTGTTGTGCCACCACACTCTCAACAACCTTCGCCAAAAAGGGAAGGTTGGAGACTGGATGATAGTTGTTTAAAAGAGCTGGGTCCAAAGAGGGCTTCTTAAGGAGGGGCCTCACCATAGCCTCTTTTAGGGAAGCAGGCAAGGAACCCTCACTAAAGGAGGCGTTGACAACCTCTTGGAGCCAGCCTCGTGTCACCTCCCAGGATGCCAGTACAAGCCAGGAGGGACACGGGTCCAATAAACATGTGGTGGCTCGCAGTCGCCCACGTAACCTGTCCATATCCTCGGAAGTAACGGAGTCAAACTCCTCCCAAACAAGATCTGTCTCGTGGCATCCCACTGGGCCATCAATGGAGGGTAGCCCGTTCTGTAACTGAGCGGTTTTCTCCTGCAGAAAAATCACAAATTCCTCTGCTCTACCCTGTAGCGGGGCTTCCCGCACCCTCTGCTGAAGTAGGGAGCGGGTCACCCTAAACAGGGCGGCAGGGCGGTTTTCTGCGGATGCTATGAGAGTAGCACAATGATGGCGTTTGACCACTCTCAGCGCCACAATGTAAGTCCGTAAATGGGCTCTTACCTGTGTCCGGTCAGATCCAAATCGGGTGGACCTCCATCTTCTCTCTAGGCATCTCTTGCGGCGTTTCATCACCCGCAGCTCCTCGGTAAACCAAGGGGCCAGGGTGACTCGCCGCCGCAGGAGAGGCCGCAAGGGCGCGACCCGATCTAAGGCTCCCCCGGCCGCACTATTCCATGCGGCCGTGAGGTCCTCGATCGGGGCACCGGTCAGGGGTACAGGAAGTGGCCCAAGCGCCGTCTGGAACCCATCCGGGTCCATTAGGCGCCTGGGGCGGAACCAGATTGGTGACTCTGGCTCCGCCTCCCCGCAGAGGGGAGCAGCGGTCGGAAAGTCGAGCTGGAGAAGTGAGTGGTCTGACCATGACAAGGGTGTGATGGCTATATCCCCTATGCCCAGATCACTCTTCCATTGGCCCGAGACAAAGATAAGATCCGGCGTATGTCCACCCTCGTGAGTGGGGCCCTGAATTAGTTGGGTCAGGTCCATGGCCGTCATGGAAGCCATGAACTCCTGAGCTACCTCGGATGATTCGCCCAACGATGGCAGATTAAAGTCCCCCATGACTAAAAGTCTGGGGTTCTCCACCGCCACCGTAGCAATCACCTCCAGGAGCTCGGGCAGGGCTGCTGCTACATAGCGGGGAGCCAGGTATACAACCAGCAAGCCCAACTGCCTCCCTAGGCCCCACTTCACGCAGAGGGAATCACAACCGGTAGTCTGTGGCACAATGGTCTCTCTTGGCTCAAGACTTTCCTTGACAATGACCGCTACCCCACCGCCCCTGCCAAGGGCCCGTGGCTGATGAAAAACGCGGTAGCCTGGTGGGCACATTTCAACGAGGGGGTGTCCTCCCTCGTGGCCCAACCAGGTCTCCGCAATTCCGGCCAGGTCCGGCTCCCCCTCTGACACAAGGTCATGGATGAGGGGGGCTTTGTTGACAACGGACCTGGCATTGCAAAACATCAGCCGTAAGCCCTGGCTCTGTACTCCCTGACCACCTAGCCTGCGGGGGTTGTGGCACCCGACCGTCTGCAACCAACGGCCATGTGCCACCAACTGGGAGGATGAGACTTGTCTCCCCTCGGCCCTGCCTCTCCCCACAACCCTCTGGATTGGTATGCCCTCACACGGAACGACTCGAGTGTCCCCCCTCCTATCGGCACCTACCGCTTCCCTCCGTCGACTGCTGGCCTGGCCCTTCCTTTTGGTCAGTTCTTCCGTCTCTATCTGTCTATACCCGCCCCCCTCCCTGGTACCCTCTAAAAAAGACAGCTTACGAAATAAAAACCCCCTGAGGCCGTGCTTCGCCCATCTCTTCGGATTAATTAAACCATCATTAAGATGGGCCCTAGATAGATCCAAGGGCCAAGCCTGCGAGAGCAGGGACTCTCGCAGTGACAGTAGATTTGCTCTGGAATACATATGCTTATGAATAAATAACTAAAATAATTATCTAAAACAAGCAATAGAATGGAATTCATAGTGGGTCCTGGATAAAATTTTAAAAGTCATTAGCCATGATTGAAATAAGTTCATTCAGCTGTTATTAAAATGAAATAAAGTGCCCAGTGAGGCTTAGTTCGCAATAAAGTTTGTTCGCAATGTTCAGTTCAATTGGGCGTCAAAGATGTTCCCGTCCATGAGTTCTTTAGGACAGACCCAGATCTCTTAGGGCCTTTGAAGGCCATTAGTGGCTCAGTTCTCAGTTCTCCCGATCTTAAAGAGAAACCATAGGGAGAGGATCTTACAACTGGTCAGTAAGGGCGTCTGCGACCATTTCGGCGCTCCCACCGCCGCCATCTCCTGCGTCACCACCTTCGCCCAGGCCTCTCGGCGCTCCCACCGCCGTTGGCCTGGCTTCCAGCGGCCGCCTCTGCCAGTATGTAGGTAGGTTGGGGCTTATACGGTGGTTGTGTGTATGTGTGCAGCTGTAGATCTACATACATATTGCTTTACTACTTCCAGCTGATCACGTAGGGTGCATAACAGAACAGTGATTTCTCTGTATTTAGTAATAAAGAATTTTAGAAATAAGGTATGTGAGGCAAAGGTCCAATCTACATTTGTTTCCTTTTTAAAAAAAATCTGTGAGACTGGTGAATGGAGAAGACAAATGTCTTGGTCTCATTGAGGTCTTTTACAATGGAACCTAGGGAACAATTTGTTCGATGGCTGGGACATGAATGATGCACAAGTTGTGTGTAGGCAGCTTGCCTGTGGAGAGACCCTTCAAGCCCCACCTAATGCCGTATTTGGGGAAGGAACTGGCATCATCTTCCTGGATCAGGTCCAATGCAAAGGGTATGAATCCTCTCTTGAAGAATGCTCCCATAAACCTTGGGGCGTTTATAACTGTATATAGCAAGGAAGATGCTGGGGTGGTTTGCTCAGGTTTGCTAGACCCATTTTTATTTTTTTTTAGTTTATTGTGTCTAACTGAATACTAAAAAAATATAAAGGAAGTAATGATAATAATAATAGCAATATAATATAACCTCCCAGTTCATCAACATCAGTATGTCTTCTTCACCCAGACTGAAGTTATTTCTTTTATTTTCAGGTCCTGCTATCACCACATCACCACCTGGTAAGTATTTGCTACAAATTCAACTGTTACTTAAAGTAAATCTTGCTTCCTAATTTAAGAGGAAATGATAAGTAAATAATTAAATTGGTGACTATTGCTTGTGGCTAACTAGCAGTGATAGAGTTCTGAATGATTGTAAGCCAAATTAATTAGGCTTTAATATGGTTTGATCAAAGATAATGAAAAATGATTGAATTTGTAAACAAATATATGTAGGAAGAGAGTAAGTTTAAAACCAAGAATATACTTTATTTCTCAACATTATTTTTCGTCTCTACACATCCATGACAAAAAAGAACATCTGTAAAACTTTCAGTGTCCTATAACTTATATATTTGTATTTATTGTCAGCCCTTTCTACACCCTCTGCTAAGCTGACCACTCAGGGAATAACAGGTATTTATTATATGTGGGACTTTCATTCTTATAGCAGTAATCTTTATAAATTAAAATGTAAAATACTTTGTACGAAGCAGCTAATCTCAAAAACTACTGCAATGATATACACCAAATTTTGGCACAATGTTCCCAAGGACTTCTGATAATAGAATACGTACTCATTTTGTGCCTAGCAGACGTGTGTCATGTGCAAGGTACACAATAATAATAATAATAATAATAATAATAATAATAATAAATTTTATTTGTAGCCCACTCTCTCTCCCCAGAGGGACTCGAGGCGGGGCACAGGAAAATTAAAAAACAATAAACACAAACAGAATACATAATTTAAAATCACAATTAAACAAATCCTGCGCTAAAAACATCTATAAAAGCTAAAAACTGTCCCTAAAACCCCTTAAACTACGAATAATTAAAATTACCCTAAAACCCCAGGACAAGGAGGCTATCCCAAGCCGGCCAGACGGAAAAAGTAGGTTTTCAATTTGAGACGGAAGGAGCGGAGGTCCGTGGTCGTCCTAATATCGGGGGGAAGGTCGTTCCAGAGGGCCGGGCCCGCCACAGAGAGAGCCCTTCCCCTGGGTGTCGCCCGCTGACACAGTCTAGTGGACGGCACCCGGAGAAGCCCCGCTCTGTGGGAGCGAATCGGCCGTGAGGATGTATGGGGCAGGATCCGATCCTGCAGATAGCTAGGTCCCGAGCCATGGAGCGCTTTAAAGATGATAATTAACACCTTGAAGCGCACCCGGAAGACGACAGGTAGCCAGTGCAGCTCGCGCAAGAGCGGTGTTACATGGGTGGACCTAGTGGTCCCCATAATTGCTCGCGCGGCTGCATTCTGGACATTTTACAAACGTAAAATGTACACACTGATCAGGTTTTCACCTCCCTGTAGCCCACCCATTAGGCTGCTTTTCAACTGTCATTTCCGCAGCAACATATGAAAGCCTAAAAGTGCCAAAACACAGGATAGCAAACTCCCAGGTGGCCCATAGAGAGAGAGAGAGAGGGAGAAATACAGTTTAATAAAAGAGGGACTAGGGGAGACATGATAGCAGCCTTCCAATATGTCATGGGTTGCTACAAAGAAGAGGGAGTCAAGCTATTCTCCAGGGCACCTGAGGGCAGAACAAGAAGCAATGGGTGGAAACTAATCAAGGAGAGAAGCAACTTAGAACTGAGGAGGAATTTCCTGACAGTTAGAACAATTAACCAGTGGAACAGCTTGCCTCCAGAAGTTGTGAATGCCCCAACACTGCAAGTCTTCAAGAAGATGTTGGATAGCCATTTGTCTGAAATAGTATAGGGCTTCCTGCCTAGGCAGGGAGGTGGACTAGATGACCTCCAAGGTCCCTTCCAACTCTGCTATTGTATTATTGTATTACAATAGGTAAGTAAATATGGGAATAGATAGAGAGGGAGAAATACAGTAGGTAGGTAGGTAGGTAGGTAGATAGAGGGATGGATAGAAAGGTAGAAATATGGTAGGTAGGTAGGTGGATGGATAGATAGATAGATAGGGAGAAATGTAGGTAGGTAGGTAGGTAGGTAGGTAGGTAGGTAGGTAGGTAGGTAAGTGATAGAGAGAGAGAGAGAAATACAGTAGTTAGGTAGGTAGTAGATAGAGGGAGAAAGGAAAAAATACAGTAGGTACGTAGGTAGGTAGAGGGAGAAAGGAAGAAATACAGTAGTTAGGAAGGTAGAGAGGGAGAAATACTGTAGGTAGGTAGATAGGTAAGTAGATAGATAGAGGGAGAAAGGAGGACATACAGTAGGAAGGTAGGTAGAGGGATAGACAGAGAGGGAACAATACAGTAGGTAGGTAGGTAGATAGAGGGAGAAAGGAAGAAATACAGAACGTAGATAATAGACAGAGTGGGAGAAATATGGTAAGTAGCTAGGTAGGTAGGTGGGTGGGTGGGTGGATGGATACATAGATAGAGAGATAGATAGGGAGAAACATAGGTAGGTAGGTAGGTAGGTGATAGATAGAGAAATACAGTAGTTAGGTAGGTAGGTAGGTAAGTTGGTAGGTAGGTAGGTAGGTAGGTAGGTAGGTATGTAGAGGGGGAACGGAAAAATACAATAGCTGGGGAGGTAGGTAGGTAGGTAGGTAGAGGGTGAAAGGAAGAAATACATTAGGTAGGTAGGTGGAGAGGGAGAAATACAGTAGGTAGGTAGGTAGATAGAGGGAGAAAGGAAGAAATACAGCAGGTAGGTAATTAGATGGATAGACAGAAAGGGAGAAATACAGTAGGTAGGTAGGAACGTAGGTAGGTGGATAGATAGGGAGAAATAAAGTAGGTAGGTAGGTAGGTAGAGCAATAGAGAGAGAGGGAGAAATACAGTAGGTAGGTTGGTAGAGGGATAGATAGAGAGGGAGAAATACAGTATGTAGGTAGGTTGGGGCTTATACGGTGGTTGTGTGTATGTGTGAAGGTGTAGATCTACACACAGATTGCTTGACTACTTCCAGCTGATTACGTAGGGTGCATAACAGAACACTGATTTCTCTGTATTTAGTAATAAAGAATTTTAGAAATAAGGAATGTGAGACAAAGGTCCAATCTACATTTGTTTTCTTTTCAAAAAAAAATCTGTGAGACTGGTGAACAGAGAAGACAAATGTCTTGGTCTCATTGAGGTCTTTTACAATGGAACCTAGGGAACAATTTGTTCTGATGGCTGGGACATGAATGATGCACAAGTTGTGTGTAGGCAGCTTGCCTGTGGAGAGACCCTTCAAGCCCCACCTAATGCCGTATTTGGGGAAGGAACTGGCATCATCTTCCTGGATCAGGTCCAATGCAAAGGGAACAAATCCTCTCTTGAAGAATGCTCCCATAAACCTTGGGGCGTTTATTACTGTCGCCACAAGGAAGATGCTGGGGTGGTTTGCTCAGGTTTGCTAGACCCATTTTTATTTTATTTTAGTTTATTGTGTCTAACTGAATACTAAAAATATATAAAGGAAGTAATGATAATAATAATAGCAATATAATATAACCTCCCAGTTCATCAACATCAGTATGTCTTCTTCACCCAGACTGAGTTATTTCTTTTATTTTCAAATACTGATAGGTATTTGCTACAATTTCTACTGTTACTTAAAAGTAAATCTTGCGTCCTAATTTAAGAGGAAATGATAAGTAAATAATTAAATTGGTGACTATTGCTTGTGGCTAACTAGCAGTGATAGAGTTCTGAATGATTGGAAGCCAAATTAATTAGGCTTTAATATGGTTTGATCAAAGATAATGAAAAACGATTGAATTTGTAAACAAATATATGTAGGAAGAGCACATGGATCGAGAGTAAGTTTAAAACCAAGAGTATACTTTATTTCTCAACATTATTTTTCATCTCTACACATCCATGACAAAAAAGAACATCTGTAAAACTTTCAGTGTCCTATAACTTATATATTTGTTTTTATTGTCAGCCCTTTCTACACCCTCTGCTAAGCTGACCACTCAGGGAATAACAGGTATTTATTATATGTGGGACTTTCATACTTATAGCAGTAATCTTTATAAATTAAAATGTAAAATACATTGTACGAAGCAGCTAATCTCAAAAACTACTGCAATGATATACACCAAATTTTGACACAATGACTTCTGATAATAGAATACGTACTCATTTTGTGCCTAGCAGACGTGTGTCATGTGCAAGGTACACAAACGTAAAATGTACCCACTGATCAGGTTTTCACCTCCCTGTAGCCCACCCATTAGGCTGCTTTTCAACTGTCATTTCCTCAGCAACATATGAAAGCCTAAAAATGCCAAAACACAGGATAGCAAACTCCCAGGTGGCCCATAGAGAGAGAGAGGGAGAAATACAGTTTAATAAAAGATGGACTAGGGGAGACATGATAGCAGCCTTCCAATATGTCATGGGTTGCTTCAAAGAAGAGGGAGTCAAGCTATTCTCCAGGGCACCTGAGGGCAGAACAAGAAGCAATGGGTGGAAACTAATCAAGGAGAGAAGCAACTTATAACTGAGGAGGAATTTCCTGACAGTTAGAACAATTAACCAGTGGAACAGCTTGCCTCCAGAATAATAATAATAATAATAATAATAATAATAATAATAATTTAATTTTATATCCCGCTCTCTCTCCCCAAGGGGACTCGAGGCGGGGCACAGGCAATTAAAAATACAAATAAAACCACAGACAAATACAAAATACAAAGTTAAAAATAGATTAAATTGATCCTGCGCTAAAACCCATAAACTAAACTAAAAATTACCCTTAAAAACCCCTAACCTAAAAAGAGACTACCCAAGGCCGGCCAGACGAAAAAAGTGTGTCTTTAATTTTAAGCGGAAGGAGCGGAGGTCCGTGGTTGTCCTGATATCGGGGGAAGGTCATTCCAGAGGGCTGGGCCCGCCACAGAGAAGGCCCTTCCCCTGGGCGTCGCCCGCTGACAAAGTCTAGTGGACGGCACCCGGAGAAGTCCCTCTCTGTGGGAGCGAATCGGCCGTGAGGATGTATGGGGCAGGATCCGATCCCGCAGGTAGCTAGGTCCCGAGCCATGGAGCGCTTTGAAGATGGTAATTAACACCTTGAAGCGCACCCGGAAGACGACAGGTAGCCAGTGCAGCTCGCGCAAGAGCGGTGTTACGTGGGCAAACCTAGATGTGCCCATAATTGCTCGCGCGGCTGCATTCTGGACCAACTGAAGCCTCCGGGTACACCTCAAGGGGAGCCCCATGTAGAGAGAGTTGCAATAAGTTGTGAATGCCCCAACACTGCAAGTCTTCAAGGAGATGTTGGATAGCCATTTGTCTGAAATGGTATAGGGCTTCCTGCCTAGACAGGGATGTGGACTAGATGACGTCCAAGGTCCCTTCCAACTCTGCTATTATTGTATTTCAATAGGTAGGTAAATATGGGAATAGATAGAGAGGGAGAAATACCGTAGATAGGTAGGTAGATAGGTAGATAGAGGGATAGATAAAGAGGGAGAAATACGGTAGGTAGGTAGGTGGGTGGATGGATAGATAGATAGGGAGAAACGTAGGTAGGTAGGTAGGTAGGTAGATAGAGAGATAGATAGAGAGGGAGAAATACGGTAGGTAGGTGGGTGGATGGATAGATAGATAGGGAGAAACGTAGGTAGGTAGGTAAGTAAGTGATAGAGATATATATATATATAGTAGTTAAGTAGGTAGGTAGATAGAGGGAGAAAGAAAAAAATACAGTAGGTAGGTAGGTAGAGAGGGAGAAATACAGTAGGTAGGTAGATAGGTAGGTAGATAGAGGGAGAAAGAAGGAAATAAAGTAGGAAGATAGGTAGAGGGATAGACAGAGAGGGAACATACAGTAGGTAGGTAGGTAGGTGGATAGAGAGATAGGGACAAATACAGTAGATAGGTAGATAGGTAGCTAGATAGAGGGAGAAATACAGTAGATAGGTAGGTAGAGGGATAGACAGAGAGGGAGAAATGCAGTAGGTAAATAGATAGGTAGAGAGGGAGAAATGCAGTAGGTAGATAGGTAGGTAGAGGAATAGAGAGAGAGAGAGAAATATAGTAGGTAGGTAGAATGATAGATTGAGAGGGAGAAATACGGTAGGTAAGTAGGTTGGGGGTTATACGCTGGTTGTGTGTATGTGTGCAGGTGTAGATCTACACACAGATTGGTTGACCATTTAACCAGACTGGGCCACAGCAATGCGTGGCAGGGTATAGCTTGTAACTATTATAACAATAAACATACAGCACCTCCAGCTGATCACGAGGGATGCTGAAGAGAACAGCAGAGGTAATTCCTTTCTATTTAGTATTAAAGAATCTTAGAAATAAAGTATCTGAGACAAAGGTTCTATCTGCATTTGTTTTCATTGCAAGAAAAATCTCTGTGACAGTTGAATGGAGAAGACAATGTCGTGATCGTATTGAGGTGTTTTACAATGGTAGCTGGGGCACAATTTGTGACGATGGGTAGGACATGAAAGATACACAAGTTGTGTGTAGGCAGCTTGCCTGTGGAGAGGCCGTTCAAGCCCTACGTAATGCTGCGTTTGGTGAAGGAACTGGCAGCATCTTCCTGGATCAGGTCCAGTGCAAAGGGAACGAATCATCTCTTGAAGAATGCTCCCATAAACCTTGGGGCGTTCCTGACTCTCGCCACAAGGAAGATGCTGGGTGGTTTGCTCAGGTTTGCTAGACCCATTTTTATTTTATTTTAGTTTATTGTGGCTAACTGAATACTAAAAAAATATAAAGGAAGTAATGATAATAATAATAGCAATATAATATAACCTCCTAGTTCATCAACATCAGTATGTCTTCTTCACCCAGACTGAAGTTATTTCTTTTATTTTCAGGTCCTGCTATCACCACATCACCACCTGGTAGGTATTTGCTACAATTTCTACTGTTACTTAAAAGTAAATCTTGCGTCCTAATTTAAGAGGAAATGATAAGTAAATAATTAAATTGGTGACTATTGCTTGTGGCTAATTAGCAGTGATAGAGTTCTGAATGATTGGAAGCCAAATTAATTAGGCTTTAATATGGTTTGATCAAAGATAATGAAAAACGATTGAATTTGTAAACAAATATATGTAGGAAGAGCACATGGATCGAGAGTAAGTTTAAAACCAAGAGTATACTTTATTTCTCAACATTATTTTTCATCTCTACACATCCATGACAAAAAAGAATATCTGTAAAACTTCCAGATTCCTATAACTTATATATTTGTTTTTATTGACAGCCCTTTCTACACCCTCTGCTAAGCTGACCACTCAGGGAATAACAGGTAATTATTATATGTGGGACTTTCATTCTTATAGCAGTAATCTATACAAATTAAAATGTAAAATACTTTGTACGAAGCAGCTAATGTCAAAACCTACTGCGCCGATTTACACCAAATTTTGACACAATGTTCCCCAGGACTTCCGATAATAGAATACGTACTCATTTTTTGCCTAGCAGACGTGTGTCATATGCAAGGTACACAAACGTAAAATGTACCCTCTGATCAGGTTTTCACCTCCCTGTAGCCCACCCATCTGGCTGTTTTTCAACTGTCATTTCCTCAGCAACGTATGGAAACCTAAAAGTGCCAAAACACCGAGGATAGCAAATTCCCAGGTGTCCCATAGAGAGAGAGAGAGAGAGGGAGAAATACAGTTTAATAAAAGAGGCACTAGGGGAGAATTGATAGCAGCCTTCCAATATGTCAGGGGTTGCTACAAAGAAGAGGGAGTCAAGCTATTCTCCAGGGCACCTGAGGGCAGAACAAGAAGCAATGGGTGGAAACTAATCAAGGAGAGAAGCAACTTATAACTGAGGAGGAATTTCCTGACAGTTAGAACAATTATCCAGTGGAACAGCTTGCCTCCAGAAGTTGTGAATGCCCCAACACTGCAAGCCTTCAAGAAGATGTGGGATTTCTCCTGTGTGCTGCTCTGGGAATCCAATCACGGGTTAACTTTGTCCATTAGCCTATCGAGACTGAGTTAATTAATACTGGCCACGCCTCCTCTGACTGGACTCCCTTTCAGTTTCTTAACTCAGTCCAGTCTGATGAGACGCATTCCATTTTCCTCTGCAGGTTAATGGACTAATTTAATTTATTTTACTTTATTATCCCGTGTTTGGATTTCTGAGGTTTGAATTTTATTTGCTTTTATTTGCTTTGAAATTTTCCTCCTTACAGCTTACGTTGCAGCCTCCCTGCTCTTGCGGCAGGAGGCTTGAATTTACAGGCGGCTTTGCAAGGTCTAATGCCTCTTGGGCACCGCGTTCCTCGCCTTAATCACGGGCGGTGCGCCGCTTCCGTGCCAGGTGCGTTGTTGGGTCCGCGGCTCCCCCGTGTTCGCCGGGGGTAGCGGACATGCCGCTGAAGCTGCCGCCGCTAGCCGGAGCGCTGGAGTCGCGTGCTGCTGAGGATTGCGGCGGCGGCGGCATCGGGCATTGCCGGCCGGCTGGAGCTCCGACTTTCGAGCGGAGGCTAACGGCCCGATTTGAATTTCCCGCGCTGGGCTGTGGCGGCAGCCATTTTGGGTCCACCTTCGCCCGCGCTTGCTTTATGGCGGTGGCCATTTTGGGTCCAACTTGCCTTGTTTCGCGCGCTTTTGACGTGTTCAGGTGGGGCCTCTCTCCACCCACGCTGGCGCCTGTCGGTCTCCTCGCCTGCCGCACGGAGCTCATTTCGCGCCTTTCCCTCGGATCGAGCAGGTGTCTTGCGAGCTTCTGCTGCCGTTTGGGCCTAATTTGTTCGGTTTGAAATTGAGCCTTTCGTATTTACTATGGCTGAGACTAGGGCTGCAGATGCCGTGGCTTCTACTTCAGGGATTGCCAGAGCCTCCACCCAGGCCACTGCACAGAAGGTCCGGTCTACCTCAGCCTCGCAGGAGAAATCTTCCAAGCGTGCAGATAAGTCCAAGGCAGCTTCCAAAGCCCCTGTTTCCTCCCGCCCCCCCTACTCTGCTTCCTCAGGGGGATCGCCCTGCTCTGGCCACTGGGATTCATGGGTGGTCCCCTGATCTGGCCTTGTCCCAAGCGGAGGCTGAGATGGCCTCTGGATCGGGCCTGTCTATTCAGCCCGGTCCTCCTCAAATTAGTCCAGCCCCTGGGGTTCCTAGGCACGAGGTTTCGGCTACCTTCATCCCAATGGCTGCAGGCCTGAGGGTTGAGGAGGCCTCGGACCTAGGCCTCTCCCCTGGGTTGAGAGACATGTTAGCTGCCGCTATTTCTAGGGGAGTTGATGATGGTAGCTCTCCTCCCGCGTTCTCGAGGGCTGTCTCTTCAAGGAGCCGGAGCGACTGGTCATGACCACAGATGTGAGCCAATTCAGATGGGGGGCCCACGCCCTGGACCAGGTGGCTCAGGGTCGATGGAGCGCTCGGGAGTTATCGAACAGCATAAACTGGCTGGAGCTTCGCGCAATCCGCCTAGCACTGTGCGACTTCAAGGATCTGGTCCTTTCCAACCACATCTTGGTCCTAACGGACAACGTGGCATCCAAGGCACATGTCAACCACCAGGGAGGCACGCGGTCCAAGGCTCTGATGGCGGAGCGGAGCGTCTTATGCACTGGGCCGAAATTCACCTGGCATCACTTCAGGCGGAACACATTTCGGGCGATGCAAACACCCAGGCGGACTGGCTGAGCCGTGCCACTGTGGATCAGGCGGAGTGGAGGCTGCATCCAGATCTGTTTCGGGATCTCTCTCTAGGGTTTGGCCACCCACAGGTGGACATGTTCGCCCATCCCTCCAACACGCACCTCCCGCGCTTCTTCACCAGATACCACGTGGTGGGGTTGGAGGGGACGGACGCACTCCGCAGCCCCTGGCCGCGGGGTCTCCTGTACGTATTTCCGCCTCTACCGATCCTTCCTCTTGTGATCCAGAAGATCTTTTTTTTTATATTGAAAACGTTTTATTGGTTTTTACAATTTTCCAAAGGGGTAGGGAATACAGAAACATTTTAAGAACTTTCGCGTCGGAATAATTGGCCCTTCCAGGACTTCATAATAAAATATCACAAAAAAACGTTTTTCCAAAAATACTACAAGGTGAAAATAAGTACATGTTTCCTAGATTCTCAATTCTATGCTAGCAGTCGTGTGCAAACATCCAGATATAAAGGTTATAGAATATTAATAATAATTAAAAAAAAGCAAAGTTATTTTTTCGATCTAAATCTCTTGGCAATTGTATCTTCTTTTTCTCCTCCCTGGCCCCCAGTGGGTGGGGCCATGGCCCCCTCCGTCCCCCCTGGATCTTCCCCCAGGATAGAGGAATGTTTTTTAAGAAAGGCTTCCGCCTCAGCAACTGTTTTAATTCTTACTCTTCCTTCATCCCAGAACACCAGCATCCCTTCCGGCATCGCCCACTTAAACCAGGTCCCGTGGTTAAATAATTTTTTAGATAAGAAGGAATACTTCCTTCTCATCTCTCTAATCTTTTTTGGGATCTGCTTCAAGATGACGACTTCCTTTTGCTGGTAAATTAACACCCCCCCTCTCTGCGCCTTCAAAATTCCCTCTCTGGTTGACCTTCTAACAAATTTAATATGTATCTCTCTGGGTACTTCATTTATCCTGGCATATGTCGAATTTATTCTGTAGACTAGGTCAATGTCCCCCCTGATCTCATCTTTAGGTTTATGTAAATAGTCTGCTAAAATTGTACTCATGAGTTCAGGAAGACATTCACCAGATTCTTCAGAAATATTCTGAAATCTTAAAAAATATGACATCCTCTCAAAATCCATCCTAGACATATGACCAGACAAATCTGCAATTTCAGTGTTGACATTTTTAAGTTCTCCCTTTGCCCCAGCCAGCCCCCCTTCCAGCTCCTCCGTCTTCTGTGTGTTCTCCAGCACTTGCTTCCATGTTTCCAGAAGATCCTTCTTGAAACTATTATTATCTTCTCGTAAAGCTTTAATTTCATGCACCAGAGCTTGTAACACTGATTCCAAAGATGACATTCTTTGTTCCAATCCTGCCAGTTCTGATTTAGATGCCATGGTAAGCTGTTAAAGTCAGTGCCACTAAGATGGCGTTTTTTGGGTGGGGCCATTGAAGCAGGTCAGGAGAAAAACAGTTCAAATGAATGTAAAAAGTTCAGGACCCAGCAGAGAAACACTGTTCACAGTCAATAATTATAGCAGAGAAGGCACTCCAGAGAAGGAATCAATTAATCCGCAAACCTCTTCATTAGTATAGAGAGAGAGTCCAGTTCACAAGAGATGTTGGTAATTTTTCAAAAGTAAAAATAATCATTCAGGAACAAAGGGCAGCCATCCTCCACCGCCCAGTCTGAGAGCCAGCCGGAGAAAACAGCAACAGAAAAATTGTATCAAGCCAGCCGGACTTAGATACATTTTAAAGAAACAAGCCGCAAATCACTTTCACTTAGTTAAAGCAGTCCGGATACAAAATATCCGCTCCCTTGCAACTGGGAGCCATTTCTAAATGCCGCTTTAAATCCGACGGGGGGTTTAACAAACAAACACCCCCCTCTACGTTCTTTCAGTCCAGGCTGCCAGCACAAATAATGTTACAAATCACTCACTCTTCACCTCGCCGTCAAAGCCCCGGGGAGCCTTCCGACACGACACTCAGCTCTTTTTAAATTCGCTGCTCGTTGCCGTCCTCCATTGGCGAAGGGAAACCCCCCCCCGCGGCATGCCTTCTCTCATCTAGGCCGAAGACAAGGGCCGTTTTCCCGCCGCCGCAGGGAAAAACAAACCCAGGCGAGCCAGCCCTACGGGAGGCCCCCCAAAAAGGGGGTGCCTCGCCCCTGTGGGGGGGGCAGAAAAAAGGACAAAGCGGCGACCGAGTCAGAGACTCGCCCGTCGCCGCTGGAAGGCGGAACCGGAAGTCGTGATCCAGAAGATCTTGTCGGAGCGGGCGGAGGTCCTGCTCGTCGCCCCTATGTGGCCACGACGCCCTTGGTTCGCGGACCTGGTGCACCTCTTGATTGCACGGCCATGGAGGATCCCGGACGATCGCGTCCGTCTTTCCCAGGGAGCTCTCGTGCATCCGAACCCGCAGCCGTTGCAACTAGCCGTGTGGCACGTGAGCGGGAGTTATTGACTTGGTTACATTTTTCAGACAAGGTCATCACTACCATCCAGGCAGCCCGCAGGCCTTCTACGACACGTATCTATGAGGCTACTTGGCAGGCCTTCTGCAGGTGGTGTAGGTCATCTGGGGTTGACCCCCTGGCCGTGTCGGTGCCGCAAGTATTGGACTTCCTCCAGACAGGGATGGATCGGGGTTTGCTGCCTAACACCCTCCGGAGGCAAGTCACCACCCTCTCTACCGTCATCGGAGATGGGCACGGCCGTTCCCTTTCACATCATCAAGAGGTTCGCACCTTCCTGAGAGGAGCAACCAATCTATGCCCGCCCATGATCTACCGTTATCCTACCTGGGATCTGCCGCTGGTGCTCAGATCTCTCACAGCCTCACCATTTGAGCCCATTCGTGACATTTCACTCCATCTACTGACTTTCTTTTTTTATATTGCAAAAGTTTTATTGGTTTTTACAAATTTTTTCAAGTAGGGTAGGGTAAGGGGAAGTACAGAAATATTTTGAGAACTTTCACGTCGAGATCGTTGGCCCCTCCAGGACTTCTTAATAAGACATTGGTGATACATTTTTCAATAATACTACAAGGTGAAAATAAATGCATACATCATAAATTCTAAGTTCCATGCTGGCAGTCGTGTACAAACATCCAGATAAAAATTATACTGTATTAATAAAGATAAAAGTTTTTATCTTTAGTCTTTTGATCTAAGTCTCTTAGCAATTGTGTCTTCTTGTTCTCCTTCCTGACCCCCAGTGGGCGGGGCCGTGGCCCCCTCTGCCCCTTCCGGATCTTCCCCCAGGGTAGAGAAATGTTTTTTAAGAAAGGCTTCCGCCTCAGCCACTGTTTTAATCCTTACTCTTCCTTCATCCCAGAACACCAGCATCCCTTACTCTTCCTCCTTCCCAGAATACCAACATCCCTTCTGGCATCGCCCACTTAAACCAAATCCCATGTTTAAACAATTTTTTAGATAAGAAGGAATACTTCCTCCTCACCTCTCTAATCTTTTTTGGGATCTGCTTCAAGATAGCGATTTCCTTTTGTTGATAAATTAACGGACCCTCTCTCTGCGCCTTCAAGATTCCCTCCCTAGTCGACCTTCTAACAAATTTAATATGTATCTCTCTGGGTACTTCATTTATCCTGGCATATGCTGAATTTATTCTGTAGACTAGGTCAATGTCCCCCCTGATCTCATCTTTAGGTTTGTGTAAATAGTCTGCTAAAATTGTACTCATGAGATCAGGAAGGCATTCACCAGATTCCTCAGAAATATTCTGAAATCTTAAAAAATATGACATCCTCTCAAAATCCATCCTAGACATATGACCAGACAAATCTCCAATTTCAGTATTAATATTTTTAAGTTCCCCCTTTGCCCCAGCCAGCCCTACTTCCAACTCCTCGGTCTTCTGTGTATTCTGCATCAATTTTTTCTGTGTCTCCAAAAGTTCAAGTTTAGAGCTGCAATGATCTTTTCTCAATTCTTTAATTTCCAACACCAAGGAGTGTAACACTGCTTCCATAGCTGTCATTCTTTCTTCCAATCCTGCATTTTCTGGTTGTTTTTTTGAAGCCATGGTGAGCTGTTAAAGTCAGTGCCACTAAGATGGCGTTTTTTGGGTGTGGCCGCTGGAGCAAGTCCAGGGAAAAAAGTTCAGAGAAGTTGTAGAAAGTTATAATATCCAGAGAGAGAGACACTTTCCACTATCAATTTTTAAGACAAAGAAGGCACTCCAGGGAAGGAATCAATTAATCCAGAAAATCCTCCTTTAGTAGAGAGAGGTCCGTCTACTGACTTTCAAAACTGTGTTCCTGGTGGCTATCACCTCGGCACGTCGGGTATCGGAATTGGCGGCACTTTCGGTGCGTGACGACCTCTGTATCTTTCATCCTGACAGGGTCGTGCTACGTTTGGACCCGACGTTCACGCCCAAGATCAATTCAGCCTTCCACAGGTCACAGGAGCTTGTGTTACCTGACTTCTGCCCGCATCCGTCGCACCCTCGAGAGCGGTGTTGGCATCATCTGGATGTTCGGCGGACTCTTCGTTGCTATGTCAAACGCACATGACCGTTCCGTACAACTGAAGCCCTGTTTGTGTCATTCCAACCGGCTACTATGGGCCATAAGGCGTCTGCACACACCATTGGTCAGTGGCTGAGAGCGTGCATTACCCTGGCTTACGCCAGCCAGTCTCACCGGGCACCTGGCCGTATCCTACCTCACTCGACCAGGAGCGCGGCTACCTCGGCTGCCTGGAACACGCAGACCTCGGTCGAAGACATTTGCAGAGCTGCGACGTGGTCATCGCCGTCGCCGTTTATCTGACATTACAAAGTGGACAGATTCGCTTCGGCGGACGCGTCATTTGGGAGACGAGTGTTGCAGCAGGTGGTCCTGTCATCTGATCCATCTGGCCAGCCTCGCCCCCGCCCCTAAATTCATTGCTTTGGCATGTCCCCTGATTGGATTCCCAGAGCAGCACACAGGAGAATGACCGTTGACTTACCTGAACAGTCCTTCTATGTGTGCTGCGAAGGGAATCCAAACCCGCCCTCAGCTTCGGCTGACTGGGCCAGGACTGCTTCTTGGACTTGCTTACCGGACTTGTCATTTAACGTTTACGGAAACTGCTACGCCTCTATAACGGCTGGAATTCTTACGAAACTGAAAGGGAGTCCAGTCAGAGGAGGCGTGGCCAGTATTAATTAACTCAGTCTCGATAGGCTAATGGACAAAGTTAACCCGTGATTGGATTCCCTTCGCAGCACACATAGAAGGACCGTTCAGGTAAGTCAACGGTCAATCTATTTTTCTGAAATGGTATAGGGCTTCCTGCCTAGGCAGGGAGGTGGACTAGATGACCTCCAAGGTCCCTTCCAACTCTGCTATTGTATTATTATATTACAATAGGTAGGTAAATTGGGGAATATATAGAGAGGGAGAAATACAGCAGGTAGGTGGGTAGGTAGGTAGAGGGAGAAAGGAAGAAATACAGTAGGTAGGTAGGTATGTGGATAGATAGAGAGGGAGAAATACAGTAAGTAGGTAGATAGGTAGGTAGATAGAGGGAGAAAGGAAGAACTACAGTAGGTAGGTAGAGGGATATATATAGAGGGAGAAATACAATATGTAGGTAGGTAGATAGAGGATGAAAGGAAGAAATACAATAGGTAGGTAAGTAGAGAGATAGACAGAGAGGGAGAAATACAGTAGGTAGGTAGGTAGAGGATAGAGAGAGAGGGAGAAATACAGTAGGTAGGTAGGCAGGTAAATAGAGGGAGAAAGGAAGAAATACAGTAGGTAGGTAAGTAGAAGGATAGATAGAGAGGGAGAAATTTGATTGGAAGGCAGGTAGGTTGGGGGTTATACGTTGGTTGTGTGTATGTGTGCAAGTGTAGATCTACACACAGATTGGTTGGCCATTTAACCAGACTGAGGCACAGCAACGTGTGGCCGGGTATAGCTAGTAACTATTATTACAATAAACATATAGCACCTCCAGCTGATCACGAGGGATGCCAAAGAGAATAGCAGAGGTGATTCCTCTCTATTTAGTAATAAAGAATTTTAGAAATAAGGTATCTGAGACAAGGTCCTATCTGCATTTGTTTTGATTGCAAGAAAAATCTCTGAGACTGGTGAATGGAGAAGACAAATGTCGTGGTCTTTTACAATGGAAGCTGGGGCACAATTTATGACAATGGGTGGGACATGAATGAATTTTTTGTAGGCAGCTTGCCTTTGGAGAGGCCCTTCAAGCCCTACCTAATGTTGCGTTTGGTGAAGGAACTGGCAGCAGCTTCCTGGATCAGGTCCAATGCAAAGGGGACGAATCCTCTCTTGAAGAATGCTCCCATAAACCTTGGGGCGTTCATGACTGTCGCCACAAGAAAGATGCTGGGGTGGTTTGCTCAGGTTTGCTAGACCCATTTTTATTTTATTTTAGTTTAGTGTGTCTAACTGAATACTAAAAAAATATAAAGGAAGTAATGATAATAATAATAATAGCAATATAATATAACCTCCTGGTTCATCAACATCAGTATGTCTTCTTCACCCAGACTGAAGTTCTTTCTTCAATTTTCAGGTCCTGCTGTATCCACATCACCACCTGGTAGGTATTTGCTTACATTACGATTGTTACTTAAAAGCAAATTTTGCATCCCAATTTAAGAGGAAATGATAAGTAAATAATTAAATTGGTGACTATTGCTTGTGGTTTGGTCAAAGAGTATAAGCAGCGATTGAATTTGCAAACAAATATATGTAGGAAGAGCACATGGATCGAGAGGAAGTTTAAAACCAAGAGTATACTTTTTTTCTCAACATTATTTTTTATCTCTATACATCATTGACAAAAAAGAACATCTGTAAAACTTTCAGAGTCCTATAACATATATTGTTTTTTTATTGTCAGCCCTTTCTACACCCTCTGCTAAGCTGACCACTCAGGGAATAAGAGGTATTTATTATATGTGGGACTTTCATTGTTATAACAATAATAACTATTACAACAATAAACTACTGCACTTTCAACTGATCACGTAGGGTGCATAACAGAACAGTGATTTCTCTGAATTTAGTAATAAAGAATTTTAGAAATAAGGTATGTGAGACAAAGGTGCAATCTACATTTGTTTTCTTTTCAAGAAAAATCTCTGAGACTGGTGAATGGAGGAGACAAATGTCTTGGTCGCATTGAGGTCTTTTACCATGGAAGCTGGGGAACAATTTGTGATGATGGCTGGGACATGAATAATGCACAAGTTGTTTGTAGGCAGCTTGCCTGTGGAGAGGCACTTCAAGCCCCACGTGATGCCGCATTTGGGGAAGGAACTGGCATCATCCTCCTGGATCAGGTCCAATGCAAAGGGGACGAATCCTCTCTTGAAGAATGCTCCCATAAACCTTGGGGCTTTAATAACTGTCTCCACAAGGAAGATGCTGGGGTGGTTTGCTCAGGTACTTTTAAACTGCATCAAGTGTTGTGATGTTTTACTTGCTTTACAATATGCAAACAGAGTAACAATAATTTTAAAATCAGGTTTTGTTGTAATGTGACTTTTGCCAGGTAGAATATTATCATTAGAAACCAAAGTTTGTCTTCATTCAGCTATTGTTTATGTTTATGTTTGTTTATTTACACTTATATACCGCCCTATCTCCCGAAGGACTCAGAGCAGTGCACAGAAGAATAAAAAGTAATAAAACACAATGACAATATAAAAGTTAAAAATAGATTAAATACTAAATCTGTGCTAAATACTTATGGTTAAAAGCAAGTAAAAATATTATTAAATTAGTATAAAATTGGAACTGTGTCGTTAGAACTTTGCTAGGCCAGCCGCATGAAATAGATATGTTTTTAAGGTCTGACGGAAGAGGAGTAGGTCCGTGATGGTACGAAGGTCGGGGGGCAGTTCGTTCCAGAGGGCAGGGCCCGCCACAGAGAAGGCTGTCCCCCTGCATTGTCCAGCAGACGGCACCCTGAGGAGGCCCACTCTGTGGGAGCGAACAGGTCGGAGGGAGGTATGTGGTAGGAGGCGGTCCCGCAAATAGCCAGGTCCTGAGCCATGGAGCGCTTTGAAGATGGTTACTAGCACCTTGAAGCGCACCCAGAAAGTCACAGGCAGCCAGTGCAGCTCGTGCAGGAGTGGTGTTACATGGGAGTATCGAGAAACTCCCATAATCCCCTGCGTGGCCGCATTCTGCACTAGCTAGAGCCTCCGGGTGCACCTCCAGGGGAGCCACATGTAGATAGCATTACAGTAGTCCAAGCGGGAAATGACGAGGGCTTGAGTGACTGTGCGTAGGGCATCACGATCTAGAAAGGGATGCAACTGGCATATCAGTCAAACCTGATAGAAAGCCCCCCTGGCCACGGCTGTCACATGGTCATCCAAGGACAGCCAAGAGTCCAGGAGGACCCTTTGGTTGCGAACTCATTCCACGGGGGCTAAAGATTCGCCCCCAATAGCCAGAGATGGAATCAACTGGCTATATCGTGACGCCGGAAACCACAGCCACTCGGTCTTGAACGGGTTGAGTCAAAGCTTATTCCTCCCCATCCAGGACCACACAGCCTCTAGATACCGGGACATCACTTTAATGGCATCGTTGGGGTGATCATGGGTAGAGATGCACAGCTGAGTGTCATCAGCGGACTGATAGAACTCTACCCCAAAACCACGGATGATCTCCTCAAGAAGCCGTCCCTGGATCCAGCATTGTTAGAGAACTATCGTCCGGTCTCCAACCTTCACTTTTTAGTGAAGGTTGTTGAGAATGTGGTGGCCCAACAGTTTCCACGACACCTGGAGGAAATTGATTATCTAGACCCGCACCAGTCCGGCTTCTGACCCGGTCACAGCACCGAGACGGCATTGGTCGCGTTGGTTGATGATCTCTGGAGGGCGCGGGATAGAGGTTGTTCCTCTATCCTAGTCCTGTTAGACCTCTCAGCGGCTTTTGATACCATCGACCATGGTATCCTATTGCACCAACTGGGGGGGTTGGGGCTGGGAGGTTTTATGGTGGTTCTTGTCCTACCTCTCTGGTCGATCGCAATATGTGTTGACGGGAGGGCAGAGGTCGACCTCGAGGCCCCTCTTATGTGGGGTTCCTCAGAGGTCGGTCCTCTCGCCCCTCCTGTTTAACACATATATGAAGCCGCTGGGCGAGATCATCCATGGCTGACGATACCCAGCTGTACATATCCACCCCAAACCACCCCAACGATGCCGCCGAAGTGCTGTCCCGGTGTCTGGAGGCCGTACGGATCTGGATGGTAACAAACTGAAGCTCAACCCCTCCAAGACCGAGTGGCTGTGGTTTCCAGCACCCCGGTTCAGCCAGATTACTCCAACTCTGGCCATTGGGGGCAAAACACTGGCTCCCGTGGAGAGGGCGCGCAATTTGGGTGTCCTCCTGGATACCCGGCTGTCGATGGAGGACCATGTGGCGGCGGTGGCCAGGGGGGGTTTCATCAGTTACGCCTGATGCGCCAATTGCGCCCCTTACTGGACCGGGCTGCCCTTCGCACAGTCACTCAAACCCTCGTGATGTCCTGGCTTGACTACTGTAATGCTCTCTACATGGGGCTTCCCTTGAGGTGCACTCGAAAGCTACAGTTAGTCCAGAATGCAGCCGCGCGGGTGATTACGGGAGCTACTCGATGCTCCCACATAACACCGATCCTGCGCGAGCTGCACTGGCTTCCTGTGGTCTTTCGGGTGCGCTTCAAGGTTTTGTCGACCATCTTTAAAGCGCTGCATGGCTCGGGGCCTAGTTATATGCGAGACCGCCTCCTGCCCCATACATCCCTTCAGCCGATCCGCTCCCACAGAGAGGGTCTTCTCAGGGTGCCGTCGGCCAGGCAATGCCGTCTGGTGACACCCAGGGGAAGAGCCTTCTCTGTGGCGGGCCCTGCCCTTTGGAACGACCTACGCCCTGAATTGCGCAACATCACCGACCTCCGCCTCTTCCGCCAGTGTCTGAAGACACATCTTTTCCAGCAATCCGGCCTAGCCTAACCTCCCATGGGGACTATTTTAGAGAGTTTTAAATTGGGAATTTTAAAATTGGTTTTAGCATAGGATTAGATTAATTTAATATGTTCTTAAATTATGTATTTATTGTTTATATGTTTTTTTAATTCCTGTGCGCCGCCCTGGGTCCTCTGTGGAGAAGGGCGGGATATAAATATAAATAAAATAAATAAAATAAATCTCACCCAGCGGTTTCATATAGGTGTTAAACAGGAGGGGTGAGAGGACCGACCCCTGAGGCACCCCGCATGACAGGGGCCTCGACGTCGACCTCTGCCCCCCTGCCAACACGAATTGCGACCGGCTGGAGAGTAGGAGGAGAACCACCGCAGAAAGGTGCCTCCCAACCCCAACCCCCCCAGTTGGTGCATTAGGATACCATGGTCGATGGTATCGAAAGCCGCTGAGAGGTCTAATAGGACCAGGATAGAGGAATGACGTCTATCCCGAGCCCTCCAGAGATCATCCACCAACGCGACCAATGCCGTCTCTGTGCTGTACCCTGGTCGGGAACCGGACTGGCGCAGCTCTAGATAGACTACCAAGAAGGGAAGGTTGGAGACCGGATGATAATTTACTAACACTACTGGGTCCAGGAAGGCTTCTTGAAGAGGGGCCTCACCACCACCTCTTTCAAGGCAGCCGGTAGAGACCCCTCACTCAAAGAAGCGTTCACTATTTCCTGGAGCCAGCCTTGTGTCACCTCCCGGGATGCCAGTAGAAGCCAGGAGGGACACGGGTCCAATAAACATGTGGTGGCATTCAGTCGCCCCAGCAACCTGTCCATGTCATCTGGAGTCACAAGGTCGAACTCTTCCCATAAAATGGCCTCAAGTCCTGCCTCCGCCCACCCACCCGGACTAACCTCATTAGAGGCCAGTTCGTCCCAGATCTGAGCGATTTTATCCTGCAGATAACATCCAAACTCCTCTGCACAGCCCTGCAACGGAGCTTCCCACGACCTCTGTTGAAGGAGGGAGCGGGTTACTCTGAACAGGGCAGCAGGGCGGTTATCTGCGGAGGCAATAAGAGCGGAAATATAAGTACGTTTTGCCGCTCTTATCACCACAAGGTAGGTCCATAAATGGGACCTTACCCGTGTTCGGTCAGATTCGGATCGAGTGGACCTCCAAATGCTCTCTATGCATCTCTTTCAGTGCTTCATCACCCTCAGCTCCTCAGAGAACCAAGGAGCCAAGGTAGATCAGCGCCGAGTGAGAGGCCGCAAGGGCACGACCCGATCCAGGGCCCCTGTGGCTGCATTATTCCAGGCAGCCACTAGGTCCTCAGTCGAGTCGTGGGTCAGGGTCTCAGGTATTGGCCCAAGCTCCGTCTGGAACTTCTCAGGGTCCATCATGTGCCTGGGGCAGAACCATCTCGTTATGTCTGGTTCCGCCTCCCCGCAGTGGGGTGTAGCGGTTGGGAACTCGAGCTGAAGGAGAGAATGATCTGTCCATGACAGGGGTGTGATGACTAATTCCCTTAATCCAAGATCATTCGTCCACTAGCTGGAGACAAAAACTAGGTCTAGCATGTGTCCACCGGTGTGAGTGGGGTCGTGAACTAATTGGGTCAGGTCCATGGCTGTCATGGAAGCCATGAACTCCCGGGCCACCTAAAGATGTGTCGCCTATCGATGGCAGGTTAAAATTCCCCATGACTAGTAGCCTGGGGGTAAAAACCGCCACCTCGGCTATCACATCGAGGAGCTCGGGCAGGGCAGCTGATACGCAGTGGGGAGCCAGGTACAGAATCAGAATGCCCAACTGCCTCCCAGGACCCCACTTCACACACAGGGACTCATAGCCAGCTGTCTGCGGCACTGCAGTTTCCCTCGGATCAAGACTATCCCTTATAATAACTGCCACCCCCCCAACCCGACCCCGGGCCCGTGGCTGATGGAATGCCCAGTAACCTGGTGGGTACATTTGCACAAGGGGTACTCCTCCCTCATGGCCCAACCAGGGCTCCATAATTCCTACCAGGTCCGGCTCCCCCTCCAATACCAAATCATGGATGAGGGGGGCTTTGTTGGTCACAAACCTGGCATTACATAGCATCAGACTGGGACCCGGGCCCTGTGGCCCTGAACCCCCTGGAATGTGAAAGGACCCCTGGGGACCGGAGGGCGCAACCGCTAGCAAACAGCGGGTGCGCCCTCCCGTAACCTGGTATGGTCCACGGCTCACGCCATACCTACCTCTCCCACACACTGTCCTGATGGTATGACCTCTGTAGAACTGACCTTTACTCTCCCCCCAATATTGGACCTAACTTCCTCCCCATCGGCACCATGGGCTGGCCTAGAATTAAAGTCCCGTGGGTCCCTCCCCTCAACTAAATTCCTAGTCCTAGGTAACCTTACACCCACCCTGGGGCCCCTTAAAAAACACGTTAAAAATTCCCCACAAAATTCCTGATTTTCCGTTTGTGCCATTGTAGGTGTCCTAGAATTGGCTTGCAAAAGATCCTAATTTCTATTATTTGTAAAGCTTTCAGAAAACCTTCATTCAGTACAAAAATGCAATTATTATTGAACATAGAAGATTTAGGGACTGGGTCTTGTTATTCAGGTTTCAATAAGTTATTATGTTACCTTTAAGTAAAGTTGTTTAAAGTTCTTATCACATTTAACAACCACAGGGCTTAACAATGGAGATAACAGACACAATTGCAGTCACTAAATGGGGACTACCTTAGTCTCAATATCAAAAGGTAATAGGCGTCACTACCAATACTTTGTCAGGTTTTCTACACCCTTTTTATTTTATTTTAGTTTTTTGTGTCTAACTGAATAGTAAAAAAAATAAAGGAACTAATGATAATAATAATGGCAATATAATATAACCTCCTAATTCATCAACATCAGTACGTTGTCTTCTTCACCCAGACTGAAGTTATTTCTTTTATTTTCAGGTCCTGCTATCACCACATCACCACCTGGTAGGTATTTGCTTCAATTTCTACTGTTACATAAAAGTAAATCTTGCGTCCTAATTTAAGAGGAAATGATAAGTAAATAACTAAATTGGTGACTATTGCTTGTGGCTAACTAGCAGTGATAGAGTTCTGAATGATTGGAAGCCAAATTAATTAGGCTTTAATATGGTTTGATCAAAGATAATGAAAAACGATTGAATTTGTAAACAAATATATGTAGGAAGAGCACATGGATCAAGAGTAGGTTTAAAACCAAGAGTATACTTTATTTCTCAACATTATTTTTCATCTCTACACATCCATGACAAAAAAGAACATCTGTAAAACTTTCATAACTTATATATTTGTTTTTATTGTCAGCCCTTTCTACACCCTCTGCTAAGCTGACCACTCACGGAATAACAGATATTTATTATATGTTGGACTTTCATTCTTATAGCAGTAATCTTTATAAATTAAAATGTAAAATGCTTTGTACGAAGCAGCTAATCTCAAAAACTACTGCAACGATTTACACCAAATTTTGACACAATGTTCCCAAGGACTTCTGCTAATAGAATACGTACTCCTTTTGTGCCTAGCAGACGTGTGTCATGTGCAAGGTACACAAACGTAAAATGTACCCACTGATCAGGTTTTCACCTTCCTGTAGCCCACCCATCAGGCTGCTTTTCAACTGTCATTTCCTCAGCAACGTATGGAAGCCTAAAAGTGCCAAAATACAGAGGATAGCAAACTCCCAGGTGGCCCATAGAGAGAGAGAGGGAGAAATACAGTTTAATAAAAGAGCGACTATATCCATTTGTTTTCATTGCATCTCTGAGACTGGTGAATGGAGAAGACAAATGTCGTGGTCACATTGAGGTCTTTTATAATGGGAGCTGGAGCACAATTTGTGACGATGGGTGGGACATGAATGATACACAAGTTGTGTGTAGGCCCTTCAAGCCCTACCAGGGGTGGGTTCCTACTGGTTTGCACTGGCTGACACGAGCCGGATCGTAAAATTTAGCGATCCGGGGTGATCCGGTTGGACTGTGGACCCGGAAGTAACTTCCGGAAAGCATGGCTCGCTCCGTCACTCGCATCTCACTTGCTCTCCTTCCTGTCAGATTAAACCAGCCCAGCCAGACTCTCACTGATTGGCTGGCATCCAGACAATCAGTGAGCAGGCTGGAGACGACCCTTGAAAACATTTCTCATTCTTCTTCTTGTCCTCGTCCTTGATCCTCCCTTCACTCTGATTCACCGTTCAGCAGCTTGCTGCTTTCCGCAGGTAAACAACTTTCCTTAGGGGGGTGGCGGGAGGCTAGTTTACGCCGGCTCACGGCATTTGAGAGAGAAGGGCTTCCAGGCCTTGTCCCTTCCCAAAGCAGCGAGCTGGCATAGCCACATGGCCGAAAAGTGTGTACCTTCGCACGTGGCAGGGGGCAGGATTGGGGGCTGTTGCTGATAGTGCTTCCCATCACTGCCCGGCGCTAAAATTTTAAAGCACGGGGGGGAGCCCTGTGCCCCGCTGCCTTTGGAGCCAGACTGGCCAGCGCGTTTAGCCTGGCACCAAAGGCAGCATGTCGCAGGGCTTCCCACCACTGCCCGGCGCTAAAAGTTTAAAGCGCTGAGGGAGGGAAAGCCCTGCACCCCATCGAGTTTGGAGCCAGACCGGCCATCGCTAAAAGCTAAATGCACTGGCCAGCCTGGCTCCAAAGGCAGCGTGGCACATGGCTTCCCAACGCTGCCTGCCGCTAAAAGTTTAAAGCGCCGAGGGGGGGGGGGAAGTCCTCGCCCCGACAAGTTTGGAGCCAGACCGGCCATCGCTAAAAGCTAAACGCGCTGGCCGGCCTGGCTCCAAAGGCGGTATGGTGCAGGGCTTCCCAACGCTGCTCGGTGCTAAAATCGGTGGCCGTCGGGGACTCCCTTTCGCTGCTTCTCGTTGTGCCAGGGACTCCCACCGCCACTCCACGTTGTGCCGTGACCGTCCCCACCATCATTTTACATTGCGCCATTGACCGTCCTTACCACCGTTCCATGTTGCGCCGGGGACCGTCCCCACCGCCGCTTCTGTATACGCCGCTACTGTATTGAGGACTTACATTCTCATTTGTAAGTAAATCATTGGATGTTACTTGTTTATTTAAATGATTTATGTGGCCACCTTACTTGGGACTGGGACTCTGAACTAATGAGAAAAATATGTCAGTTTTACCATATAAATTATTTCAGGGCTTTCCTCTTTGGCAAATTGATTAGTTTTTACCCTGCTACCACCACCACCACCCCATAGGAATAATAAAACATCTGGCATCCTTCACCTGTATACTATGCTTGCTATCCACTTTGCAAGCTTATAAAAGACATGTAAATTTCCAGCACTTGATATCTTGGAATCTGCTTTTAATATCAAAAATATAATTGGAGTATTTTTTTTACTTTGATACACTATTTGCCTTGTTTTAATTTTATTATACTGTATTGTGCACTATACTATACTATACTATTAATAATATTAATACTATATTATTATTTTTTAAATATTTATGCTGTCCATCTCACTGATGTAGTGACTCTGGGTGGCTTATAGTTTATTATGACTTTATATACATAATCTAACACCTTTCTAATGTTATTTTATATTTCTTTCCCCAATAAAATATTGTTGCTTGGGATAACACAATTAATTATAAAATCATAAAATATTTATTCAGTAGAAACTATGTTGACCTTTTTCAGGGTAAATTTTCAGAGTATTTTTCTACATATATTTTATGGGACGCGTTCGACTTTGTTGCTTCCGAAGACATGGACAGGCTGCTGAGATGGCTGAATGCCACCACATGTTTATTGTACCCGTGTCCCTCCTGGCTGGTACTGGCCTCCTGGGAGGTGACACAAGGCTGGCTCCAGGAAATTGTGAATGCTTCTCTGAGTGAGGGGTTCTTGCCGGCCTCCCTTAAAGAGGTGATGGTGAGACCCCTCCTCAAGAAGCCTTCCCTGGACCCAGCATTGTTAACTAATTACTGTCCAGTCTCCAACCTTCACTTTCTGGTGAAGGTTGTAGAGAGTGTGGTGGCACAGCAGTTCTCTCGGCACCTGGAGGAAACTGCTTATCTAGACCTGCACCAGTCCGGCTTCCGGCCTGGGCACAGCACCGAGATGGCATTGGTCGCGTTGGTGGATGATCTCTGGAGGGCCAGAGATAGAGGTTTTTCCTCTATCCTGGTCCTGTTAGATCTCTCAGCGGCTTTCGATACCATTGACCATGGTATCCTATTGCACCGACTGGAGGGGTTGGGACTGGGGGGCACTGTTTTACAGTGGTTCTCCTCCTACCTCTCCGGTCGGTTGCAATTTGTACTGACAGGAGGACAGAGGTCGACCTCAAGACCACTCACTTGTGGGGTGCCTCAGGGGTCGGTCCTGTCACCCCTCCTGTTTAACATCTATATGAAGCCGCTGGGTGAGATCATCCGTGGTTGTGGGGTAGAGTACCATCTGTATGCTGATGACACTCAGCTGTACATATCTACCCCCAACCACCCTAACGATGCCGTCGAGGTGATGTCCCAGTGCCTGGAAGCCGTGCGGGTCTGGATGGGAAGCAACAAACTTCGGCTCAACCCGTCCAAGACCGAGTGGCTGTGGCTCCCGGCGCCCCGGCATGGCCAGCTGATTCCATCGCTGGTCATCGGAATTCCACCGTGGAAAGGGCCCGCACCTTGGGTGTCCTCCTGGATTCGCGGCTATCCCTGGATGACCAGGTGGCGGCCGTGACCAGGGGGGCTTTCTACCAGGTACGCCTGGTACGCCAGTTGCGCCCCTTTCTTGACCGGGACGCCCACCGCACAGTCACTCAAGCACTCGTTACGTCCCGCCTAGACTACTGTAACTCTCTCTACATGGGGCTCCTCTTGAGGTGCATCGGGAGGCTCCAGTTAGTACAGAATGCGGCCGCGCAGGGGATTCTGGGAGCATCTTGAAGCTCCCACGTAACACCTCTCCTGCTCGAGCTGCACTGGCTGCCTGTGGCCTTCCGGGTGAGCTTCAAGGTGCTTCTTACCATCTTTAAATCGCTCCATGGCACGGGGCCTAGTTATTTGCGGGACCATCTCCTGCCGCATACCTCCCTTCAAGGCCCTTCAAGCCCCATGTGATGCCGCATTTGGGGAAGGAACTGGCATCATCTTCCTGGATCAGGTCCAATACAAAGAGGACGAATCCTCTCTTGAAGAATGCGCGAATAATAAGAAAAATCAGGTGGGTATGTAACATGTCTGTTCCTGGCAGAATATCCTCATCAGACAGCTAAATTATGTTAACATCTAACTAGGAGGTCTTGAATGAATCCTATTTGGTATTCTGTGTAAAGCTTTCAGAAAGTCTTCACTGATAAAGTGCATTAATTATTGAACCTATAAGAATTTGAGAATTTGTTCTTGTTATGCAGGTTACGGTAATATGACATTATCTTTAAGGAAGTTTGATTAAAGTACTCAATATACTTAATAACTACAGCGCTAATGTTAATTGTGTTGGCAGACTCAATTGCAGATTCACTATATCAGTGATGGTGAACCTATGGCACAGGTTCCACAAGTGGCACGCGGAATCATTTCTTAGGACACGCGAGGCGTTGCCCTGTCAGCTCCAGTGTGCATGTGTGCGCTGGCCAGCTGATTTAGGCCTTCTTTTGACGCCATTTTTCATCCTCTGGAGGCTTCAGGGAAGTTGTTTTCACCCTCCCCAGGCTACTAGAAAGCCTCTGGAGCCTGGGGAGGGTGAAGAAAGCGCGCCAAAGAAGGGGTCACGCTCATAACATTATGGGTGTGGCACACCCACCCACGACCCCCCTGCGCGCCCCTAGCATGCGAGCCAAAAAAGGTTAGCCATCACTGCACTATAGAAAGACTACCTATAATCTCAATATAAAAGACAACAAGGATCAGTTCCAATACTTTAAACCAGGTTTGGAGTACTCGTTTTTATTTTATTTTATTAAAATAATTATTTTAATTAATCCAAACTAAGGAAGAGTAAATAATATAAAAGAAATATGATAATAATTATCATTAATATAACTTTCTAATGCATCAACATAAGTATGTTGTCATCTTCATCCTGACCAAAGTTATTTCTTCTATTTTCAGGTCTTGCTGTCACCACATCAATACCTAGTAGGTATTTTCTGAAATTTCTATGGTTACTTAAAACTAAATCTTGCATCATAATTTCAGGAGAAATAGAGCCAGTAAAGTCTTTAGCAACAAATAGAGAGAGAGAGAAAATTCATCCAATATTCTTTTCTTTCTGTTCACTGAAAACAATGTGTGAAATAAAATTAATCTTTTAAATAGGCATGTACGATGAAGACTGCAATTTTGCTTTTCACAAATGATTGAAAAATGTGAATATAAATATAAAAAAGAAAGATTATATGTTTGTTTTAAATAAGGTGTATAAAAAAGTGAAAGCATTTAATCATGAAATATTTTGTTCTGGATAGTGAGATGGCTTATACATTTAATAAATAATGTTTAAATATTTAGTGTCTGGGGAATTTAATCATTGTTTCTTGTTAAGCAGTACTATTAATGCCTTTAATGATTGTCTAATTAGTAGAAAAGCAGTATCATGAAGTGATTTGATCAAAGGGAAGTGACAAATATTTAATTTGAAAACAAATATAGGCAGGAAGAGCAAACAATTGAGAGGCAGTAGAAAACCAAGAGAATGGATGTGCTTGTTTTTCAATATTATCTTTATCTGTATACAACTATGATAGAAAAGAACATCTGGCAAAGTTTCTGAATTGCATAATTTTGTGTTTTTGTCAGAACTTTCTGCAACATCCGCAGAGCTGACTACACAGGAAAGAAGAGGTATTTATTATATGCTGAAGTGGATTCACATTCTTGTAACAGTATATTTTTAAAAAATTGTAACAAGAGTTTGTTCAAAACTGCTAATCTCTGAAAGTATTGCACTGATCGCTTCCAAATTTTCACCACAACATTCCTTTGAAATATGGCACCAATGATACATATATATAGATTGTGTAGATGTCACACCTGTGCCAGGTACACGCAATGGAAATGTAAAAAATTGCAAAACATGTAGGTAGTTGGATACAGAGAGAGCAGTGGGCCACAGGTATTATGTCATCCTTTATGACATAAAATACTCTGAGTGAAAAATACAGTAGGTAGGTAAGTAGAGGGATAGAGAGGGAGAGGGAGAAATACGGTAGGTAGGTAGGTAGGTAGGGGGATAGAAAGAGGGAGAAATACAGTAGGTAGTAGGTAGAGGGAGAGAGGGAGAAATACAGTAGGTTGGTGTGATACGTTGGTTGTGTGTATGTGTTTGTGTGCAGGTGTAGATTTACACACAGATTGGTTGGCCATTTAACCAGTCTGGGCCAAAGCAACGCATGGCTGGGAACGGCTAGTATTAAATATTGCAACAATAAACCTACAGCACTTCCAGCTGATTGTAAGGGGTGCTTACATGCTGGTTCTAAATTGTTCCTTTGTTGAACCACATCTGGAATATTAGGTTCCTGGACTAGCTCTGGAGAAACCCAAGTTCAGGTCCACCATGAGAACTCATGGATAACATTGAGCCAATCATTCCCTCAGTTTAACCTAATTCACAAGGTTGGTGTGATTAATGAGTGCTCCTCATCCAAGTTGTTTTGAACTCGGAGATAGTCCATAAATCTAATAAGAATTTTTTTCACTCTATCATCATCATCATCATCATCATCATCATCATCATCATCATCATCATCATTATTTAATGACCCCATAATTCCTTGTGGGGTGGAGTCTGGGCAACTCAATGGAGCAAGCAGAGTGTTTAATGGCCAGATGGCCTTCCTGTCACCAGTGCGGAGTTTTGTTCAACAAATATATTCTCATTGTGTGAAGAGACAGAAATATCTGCCTCTACCTAGGACCGAATGCACAGCCTCCTGATTGTGAGGCGAGAGCTCCACCTCTAGGCCACCACACCACTCTTTCACTCTATCATGGACCAGTTAATATGTAAATAAACCCATTGTTTGAACTATCAAGCTCATAATATACTTGATAATGTTTGTGAGAAGATGAACGTCAGTCTTGTCAGGCATAATGCCACTTGAACACCTGCTGTTTTCTACTCACACAGCCATTTAGGGCAGGAGTCTCCAACCTTTGCAACTTTAAGTCTGAAGGACTTCAGCTCCCAGAATTCTCCAGCCAGCTTTGGAGAATTCTTTGCTGGCTGGAGAAGTCTGGAAGCTGAAGTCCTTCAGACTTAAAGTTGCAAAGGTTGGGGACCCCTGATTTAGGGTATGGTGAGATGGGTGCTGTTGAAACTCTGCAAAGAAGGTGTTCCTGAATGCTTCAGCACACATAAAACCATATTTCAATAAGCTACTGTATTAAATACAATACCTTTTGAAACTACAGTATATTTTGCTGAAGCAAGCATATGCATTTAGTATGCATCCCCTTATCTAATTTTCAAATTTCCTGTTTTTCATTGTTATTACTGAAATGTCTGCAATTCTTATTGAAATTATTTTATTCACGTCTATGACTAGAAAAATAAATTTGCTATTGAGATCTATGCAGAATTTTGTGAATGAATAATTACATACCATTTTTTCCTGAAATTAAAGCTCATTGAAAAGTTATTTGTGATTTAACTTGGAGTTCATTAAAATAAATGGGAAATAAACTTGATTAATCTCAATCGATGTACATATGTACATATGTACTATACATACCTACCTTTTTTCTTAAAAAATCCTAATCATCCTGTTATCTTGAGTCCTGTATTAAAAAAATTACATGTTCAATTACGAAAACTATTATCCTGGTTTTACAATCTTTAAAGGATCAGTTAGGAGTTGATATGAGTTCTAGTACTTTACACCAAAGATAATCCTTTGGTTGTGCTGATTAGAACTCCAAGGAATAGAATTGAGCTATAGAGAGGAAGCATATGGTTTCATATCATGCTATGGAACAACTTTCTTCTGATAGACCAAAACAAAATAATAAAATAATATGACTTGAATAAAATTGACATTAAAGTATTACATGGACATGCCAGAAGAAAACTAAATTAGAGTGAGAAATATAAAAGAAATAATTATGGTAATACTAACAATATAATATAACTTCATAATTCATCAGCATCTTTACGTTGTCTTATTCACCCAGACCAAAGTTATTTCTTTCATTTTCAGGTCCTGTTGTCACCACATCACCACCTAGTAGGTATTTGGTTAAATGTCTATTATTACTTAGTCAAATCTTGCATCATAATTTAAGGAGAAATAAAGCCAGTAAAGTCTTTATCAATACAGAGAGGCATAAGATTCATCCAACTTCCTTTTCTTTCTGTTCACTGAAAGCCCAATTTTCCAAATAAAATGAGTCTTCATGCTATGCCTAAAAATTGAGATTTGCTTTTCAGCAAGTAATTGAATAACATATGGATATAAGAAAGAATGACTATCATGTGTTATTTAATTTAAAGAAGGTGTAAACTAAAGTAACAGCATTGAATTGTAGAATGTTTTGCTTTGGATGCATTTATATGTGAGATAGCACATAAATTTAATAAATTCGTAACTATAATATTTGGTGCCTATGGGGTACTTAAAATTATTTGTGGTTAACCAGTAGTGTTAATGTCCTTAATCATTGGAAGTCAAATTAATTAAGCTAACTAGTACAAAAGCAATGTGATGAAGTAGTTTGGTCAAAGTGAATGAACAAGAATTGAATTTGAATAAAAATATATGTAGGAAGAGTAAATGGATAGACAGGAAGAAGAAAACCAAGAGAATAGCTGGTTTTTTTCCCAACATTATTTTTATCTTTATACATCTATGATAGTAATGATATTTCGGCAAAGTTTCTGAATCATGTAACTATAAATTTCTGTTTTTATCAGAGCTTTCTACAACCTCCAAGGATTTGACTACGCAAGGAATAAGAGGTATTTATTTTATCGTTAAGATGATTTGCATTATAACAATAACAACAACAACAATATAGTATTATTATAATATAATAGTAATGCATTTTTGAATGTTTAGTTTATTGAGTTTTATGTTTAATGAATAAAGTATATAATAAAAACGTTACCGAAAATGAGAAGATGAAGATCTTGTGGGACTTTAGAATACAGATGGATCATCATTTGGAACACAACACACCAGATATCATGGTTGTAGAGGGCCAAAATGTACAATGTATTGATATCACTGTACAGGAGAAGCCAGAGTCAAAGAAAAAGAACTGGAAAAAATCAAGAAATATTGTGACACGGCCATCGAAACTACATGGCTATGGATGAAACATGTAACAGTGATACCCATTGTCATCGCGGCACTTGGTACCAGAATTTTACAAAACATATAAAGAAATTGCAGCTTCCTGTAATAATACCAGCGGAACTGCAAAACACTGAGCTACTTGGAACATTATAGATCCTAGGAAGGTACTTGGCTGATACCTAGGACTCTGGCAGCAACCTGTATTAACCATTAGCACACGTCAATTGTATTTGTGATGCGTTTTTTAATGTTCAGTTGACTGAGTTTCATGTTTTATGAATAAAGTAAATAATAATAATAATAATAATAATAATAATAATAATAATAATAATAATGTAAGTATAAATCTACAGTACTTCCAGCTGATCGCAAGGGATGCTCTACACACAAGGGTTGCAAAACAGAATTGCAGAGTTGATTATTCACTCTTTAGTAATAAAGAATTTTAGAAATAAGATATCTGAGACCAAAATCCAACCTGCATTTGTTTTCATTTCCAGAAAAATCTCTGAGACTGGTGAACGGAGGAGGCAAATGTCGTGGACGCGTTGAGGTCTTTTACAATGGAAGCTGGGGAACAATTTGTGACGATGGCTGGGATATAAAGGACGCACAGGTTGTGTGTAAGCAGCTTGCCTGTGGAGAGGCCCTTCAAGCCCCACCTAATGCCACGTTTGGGAAAGGAACTGGCAGCATCTTCCTGGATCAGGTCCAATGCAAAGGGGACGAATCCTCTCTTGAAGAATGCTCCCATAAACCTTGGGGCGTTCATGACTGTCTCCACAAGGAAGATGCTGGGGTGGTTTGCTCAGGTAATCTGCTTATGTTTTAATAAAGTTATTGCAGCATATTGCAGTAAATTTATTTAAAGTGACACCTAATAGACAATGGAATAATAATATCTAGGTAAATAAAATATGTTAAATTATTCTTTTTACTAATAAGGAAGCCTCTTATTGTAAGCCAGGTTTGCTTTGCACCTCTTTTTCCTTGTAGCTTTTATATTCAGAGCTCACATCGTCTTCTGAAATGTCTCTGAAGAGTTCAATGATGCAAAGCTATAGAAATCATAATCAAATTTCACCAGTAGAACAGAGTTACAATGTGGCTAGAGCTTTATGTTTATTTTAAGAACCAAATGTCTGCTAATTTATTTTTTGTTCGGAATGCTACATTGCATTGACCATCTTGTGTAGATTGATTTATGGGTAGTGCTTGCTTACCAGCCAAATTAGCACTGAAAAATGAGACTTTTGACAATGGTTTTGCAGAATCCCTGTGATTGTGGTTTAGGCACTTGGGAACTGGTAAGCGTTTACAACAATCACAGCATACTGCAGTCATGTGATTGCCATTTGCAATCTTCATAGCCTGCTTCCAATAAAGTCAATGAGAGAGGAAAATAGAAGTTGCAAGTCATATGATGGGTCACCACACAACTTAATAATGGAGATGGAAGACTCAGATGCAGTCAACAAATGAACGCCACCTAAAGCAGTGATGGCTAACCTTTTCCAGACTGAATGCCCAAAGTATGTTTGTGCACAAATCTCAAAATGCAATGAGCGTGGAGTCCCTGCATGCGCCTTGCCAACCCCCCCGTGCATACCCAGCCCACCGCATGGCCCCCCTGTCCCTTCACAGTCTCGCATGTACAGCAGAGACCTGAAGACCAGCTAGCTGGCGGGAGGCACGCGCAGATGCACAGTGAAACTGAACCAGGGTGACATCTCGCATGCTTACAAAGAGAGTACTGCGTGCCACCTCTATACATACAAACATACCATTATTTTGGTGAAAGGCTTATGAGACCTAATAGGGTAGGTAGAGATAACCAAGTGAAACAATGTATTCAAGTATTAGACTCCCAAGTAGTTAGCCTACTGCAAAGAAGAGAAATATTTCAATCAAAGATTAAATAACATCAGTCAAGGAAAAATAGGTTTGGAGATATTGGATGGTCAATGTGTATGAGAGTAATTGGATAGTGTCTACTGTTAGAGGTGACTGTTACAATACAAGGAAGTTTGTTTCTGGACTGCAATTATCTATCAGCCATGCTCAATAGGCATTTGAGTTCTTAATAAGCTCTTAAAGCAAATGGTGTTTGAAATAATTGTAGATAACTGGAGTATCTGTTCTCCCATGTGTTCTAAGCACTCTTTGGAATGGAATACTAAGTACAAATATAATTTTTGACCTATGTTGGCCAAAAGCAGCCAACATTCTCATCATCACAGAACATGTTACATGTGTAATGGGGACAACTGAGGCATTCCTTAAAAATCATATGCAAAATCTCTATTAAACAGAGGATTCAGAACAAATATTAATTGTAAGATGCTTACATTTGAGATTTGTCATTATTCAAGTAACCGTATTTTTATCTTTTCCTTTTCTTAGCAATAAAATCTGTAGCTTTTCCTAACACTCAGAAGCCCACTCCTTCTGTCTGGTAAATTATCGGGCTGAAGTTTCTTTTTAGCATCTATTAATTAATTTAAAATTGCAAACCTCATTTTTTTCCAGAAACTAATTCACTGAAATTTTCTCCAGCACTACACATGTAAGATTGTGATCTATGTGGTTTTCCTTTCTTTCACTGGAAGCCACTTCACCTTTTTTACATATTAAAATAATAGTTTAAAAATAAACAGAAGATAACGCAGTTAGCCTACTATCATCTAGCACTCCACTGACACCGTAGTATGTCAAAGGCTGAAAAGAAATTATCACCAAATTTGAAATATAGACTATTTAGCTACAAAAATAATAGTGGTTTCCTTCTCAAAAATCTAAACTAATGGACCCCATGTTTAGTTATCTTGTTTTTCCTAGTTCAGTTCCTTGCTTAACAGTATCTCTCATGTTGGACAACAATGAATAGTTCTCTCTGTCTATTGACTCCAAATTTTAGTGGGTTCTTAATTTTATATTTTTAGCACGGGTAAATATTATTTAATTCTATTTTAATGTATGTATGCTGTATTTATTGTATATTGTTTTTAGCTTTGCCTGTGCACCGCCCCGGGTCCCTGTGGGGAGAGGGTGCGGTTAATAAATTTCAATTTCAAAATTTCAATTTCAATGTAATGTGTGCATTGGATGGGGACTATTTTCAGTTTTAAATTTTATGTATCCCAAACATCGTTATAAATGGAAGAAATAAGAGTCACATAGATAAGGATACTTCCAATCTCTGGGATATTTAAGTAATGTCTTTGCTTTATAGTCTATTCTTGGTTGTTGTTTTTTTGCTTATCCATTCTTAAGTAGGTTAAAAGCCACACAATGGGTTTGTCTTTAACATTCTCCTTTTTTATTCTTCATTCTTTTGAGTTTTTATTGACCAGATGCAGGGAACGTGGGCTGCTTCCCCATGCAGGCTGCTATTTTCTTTTCCCATAATGCCCAGATGCAGGGAACCTGGGCTGCTATTTTCTTTTCCCATAATGCTTTTATAAATGGCTTTATTTGACATGTGTAAGCAAGTGTGGTTTTCTACATTTTTTGTATATTTATTTCACTAAAATTATACGCATGTGTGTACCAACACAAACATACTATACAAATAAAGCCCTTCACTGACCTTTATTAATTTGTTTCCCTCTAGGCAAATGTCTTTGTGGCTGCAAACTCACAGGTCCTTCAGGTTCAATTTCAAGTCCATTCTATCCTTCAAACTACCCAAAGAATTCTTACTGTGTTTGGCAGATAGAGGTAGAGGAAAGACGTCATGTAGAACTCATATTTGCAGATTTGAGGTAATAAAAGCACCTGCTAGTTCACCAATGGAAATGCCGTTGAATAGCTTCTGCCACAAAGTCTTGCTTTAGTTACCAACTGTTGTAACTAAACATATTTCATACTTTATATTTGGAAAGTTTTACGGAAACTATCCCACAGAATGCAGGGTATTTTCTTGATTCTTCTACCCTATAATTTGAGTGATCTATAAACCAGAATATGTGTTTATGATTTTAATAGCATTATTGTCCATTGTATCCTAAGAGTGCAAGAATACAAAGTTCTAAGAATAAAATGAGAAGTGTATACACGCATTCATATGTATGTATGTTTTCGTTCTCTCCAATTTCTGCTTAACTTAACTATTTTTGTTCTCAATATATGAGGCATTAACCAATGGCACCTTAGAGCAGGGGTCCCCAACCTTTGCAACTTTAAGTCTGAAGGACCTCAGGTCCCAGACTTCTCCAGCCAGTTTTGCTGGCTGGAGAATTCTGGGAGCTGAAGTCCTTCAGACTTAAAGTAGCAAAGGTTGGAGACCCCTGCCTTAGAGAACAGCAAAGAAATACAGTATGTATTAGGCAAGAAAATTCTATCTGTTCTAATTGAAAATTCTTAAAATAATAACTGATTTGAAGTAAACTTTTTGTTTGTTTATGACCTGACAGATGTTTCTTTGAAAGCAAAGGGTAATGACAATTTAGTTGTTCTTGCTTTATACCAGGAATGCTGATCTTGAAAACACAGGATCTCAAATGGCCTATAACCTCATTAGCCCTAATCAAATTATAATATTGAATGTGCTGGAGTATTATGCATTTTTGCATAATAGAACATGCTGAAAATGTATAAGTGACTCTGCTTTCTATTTATAGTATTGTAGAAGGATGCATATATCATGAAATAGGCTCCAATTAGAAATAAAATTGTTCCCACATGTTTTGGCTTTTAAAAACTGAATTGTTAGATAGAACCTATGCAAGATAAAACAACATCATTGGCTTGTTATCAGTGCTAGTATTATAGCATGATTTTATTTTACTACTTTAAATTTTATATAACCAAATTTATAGAATATAAATATGTTGTATTGTTTATTGGCATATGGTTATGGTTAATCACCTAGCAGTTCCCCTACAACTAGAAATCAAATAATAAAATAAAATAAGTATATTTTCATTAGATTTAGTATTGTGGTGAACAACTTTTCCATCCTGGGAGCTTAGCTTTCTGAAGAAGGCAAGTAATTGATGTAATGTGGGTGGACCATGATTTTTTCCCTTTTTCCCTCTGAGGAGTTTAGTTTTATCACTCTTTTGAAATTCTGCTATGTCTGTCTTAGGGCTCACATAAATACTTTTTGCACATTTTGTGCCTCAGAACTGAAGCAAAGTTCTAGTTGGTTCGGAAGGAGAACAAGGAAGGAATTCAGAGGTTTCTGGGCATTTTTGCCTGGTTGCCCACCTCTGCTTTAATGGGACAACTGCTGTGGAAATAGTTGAGGAAGGACAGCTTTAACATATTTTTAAAAATGGATGCAATGGCAGTTTCATGTAATTCTGAAGGCATTCACCTACTCATCTTTTTCTCCACAGAATGGAAATTGCCAAGAACTGCTTGCTTGATTATGTGGAGGTCTTTGATGGCCCTTTCCCAACATCTCGTTCATTTGGAAAATTTTGTGTGAAGCCACGAAAGAAATACATATCCTCGTCAAACAAAATGAGAATTGTATTTATAAGTGATCGTAGCGGAAATGAAAGAGGCTTTCTTGCACACTATCGAGAAGTGCCTCCAAGGAAAACTGTGATTCCAAGTAAGGCTGCTTCACAATTATCCTTCTCTTGTCCAATTTCTGTATTAAGAACATAAGAACATAAGAATAGCCTTGCTGGAACAGGCCACAGCCCATCCAGTCCAGCATTCTGTCTCACAGTGGCTCACCATTTGCTTCAAGGTATTCCCAAGCAGATGTCTTCACCTGCTTATGATTCCCTGCAAATGGCATTGAGAGATATCCTGCCTATCTCTCGAACCTGGAGGGTGTCCTTAGGCATCCATCATGATAGCCACTGATATCCTTGTTCTCCATGAACTCCTCCACTTTTTTCCCTTCTTTCCAAAAGAACTCTATTTCACAGATATCTGTCGGATATTTTAGTCCCTTCAATATACAGAGAGCCTGCTTCAATATGTTGGTTGAAGAAGAAAAAGGGCCAAAAATGCTGAAAGTCCCTGGTTTATGCCCCCTCTCGGCTTTGAACCTAAGCTTGCATTCTGATTGGTTGTCAGACTCCCGTGGGGCCATGCAGGGGCAACTCTGTAGGCTGTGATGTGAGTCCAAGTTTGGTTGAGCATTGCTTCTTCCCAGGAGCCATGTGGGGAGATCTGTAGACGGTTAATCCTACCTTTGTTATGTAGACTGGACTGGCTCAGGCCTTAATTGCTCATTAACAAAGGTGGGGGGGGGAGCTGAGTTTCTTACTCCCTTTTAGGGGGAAGTATTCTGCCCTTTTAATATTTCACAAAATATTTCAGCTTCTAGTGGAGGGGTGGGTATTAACTTCCTACACTTCTGAGCTCCCATAGTTGGGAAGCGGGCAACATACAAACTGAATGCATTTCATAAGGAGGGGGACTTACAGCAAGCCCTTCCTAAATGATAAAATCAAGCTCCAAAGTAAGTTTGGATTTTGATCCAAAATTGTTTTTGGCAAAATATTCCAAGAATATGGAATGGAACTGTTCTCCTCGTACCCTTCACCTCGTACCCTTCACCACCCCTTGTTCGCCCCCAGGGTTTCTCCCATAGTCATTCCTCTCTACCATTTCGCTTCCGCCGTTAGGGCCCTAGCTGTTTGTCCTGATCAATGGGACCAAGTCTCTTCCATTCCAGGCCCTTCGTCCCAGGCCTTTGGGAGAAATACTGTTCACCCCGGCCTTTTGGGCTCAAGAGACAGCCGCCAACCAATTGGAGGAAGGGAAGGGAGAAAGAGGGAGAGGGAGAAATTGTTTTGAGTTGAGTTTCCAGTTGCCTTGGGTCCGAGCTAGAAAATCCTTTGCATCTGCATTCCCCTCCTCCCTCCCCCCGAAATATTGGGAAAGATTTCTTTGTGCCGAGAGGGCCTTTTTCCTCTCTTTTATCTTTGCACAGGCTTAAATGTGTATTATTAAGAGTCCACCATTGTTCTGTGGTATGGTTCCCCAACACGTTTCCTCCATAGGTGTAATTCACATTTTGAAAACACATTCAGGCTCTTTCAAATTGGTATTCTACTACATTGAGATAGTGATTGTGTTAAAGTATCCAACTTAAATATTAATATCCCGGTTATGTCCTCATGGAATTGATGGAGTGCTCCTTATATTAGTTCTACTTACCATTTCCATCTTTGGGGAGCAAAGTTTGTATGTGGAAAGAGTAACTGTGAAATGGTAGAGGTGAATAACTGAGAGAGAAACCCTGGGGGCGAACAAGGGGCGGTGAAGGGTACGAGGAGGACAGTCCTACACCGCCAGGAATATCCTAAGTCTTAGGACCTAAGAACTTGCTTTGGACCTGTCTAAGGTATTTTCAATTCTTTTTTGGCCCAGAATTGCCACTTCCTGTGAAGACACACTAGTTGCCCACTATCACAAACATTACATGTTTTTTCAATGACTAGCTAGCAGCTGAATTTCTGAGTTGAAACAAATGGAACTTGGGCTGTCGCAACCAATGCCTCCTAGTCTCCATAAGCTGTCATGTCACCTCTCACTCCAGCAACATATCTTACTAAGTTGAGAAGAAAACTCTCTCGTCTCTACTGCTCTGGCTTCTTTTAGACTTCTTTCTTCTGAACCCTCCTTGCCAGCCTGCAAGTACTTCTAAGGAAATTTTAAGTCCTTTTTCTTCCTTTCTGTGCAGATAGGTATGCACCTAGATTGGCAGCTGACAGTCAGATCATTTCAGAGAGAGAGAAAAAAATTATTGATAATTTGGCAATCTTGATAATTTCAGAGCAGTTCATCCTCCTACGTGGAGTTTAGTATTAATATGTTTCAACTGTAGATTTGTGGTCATGGAACAATTACTTTTGCCATTAGTCATCAGTTGGCATTTTATTTTCCCTTCAACTCAGATTTTAAAACTGTATAGTTTATAAAATTATAAAATATAAAGCTTTATATTTTAAAGCAACAATTATACCTCCTTAATCTCCCCATTCTCTCTGATACCTTAATGATGACATTGTGGAAAAGAACAATGTAGCAAACCTGCTAATAAAACTATCTAAGTTAAAATATGAAATAATAGTATTGCAAACATTTCTTTCAACAGCCTTGCCACCGCGGCTGCCGCCACCAACTACCACAGTGGCCACGATAGCCAGTAAGCAATGTTTTTATGATATGTAAATAATTAATATATGCATATGATCATTGTTAAGTTTGGTGAGCATTTTGTACCTGGTTGATAGATCAGAGCTCAGGATCAAAAATAACTTTATTTTAAACATGTTTTTAAACTTGGTGCACTTACAAAGTATCCCTTAAAATATATTTAAACACCCCACCCCAAAAATATATTTAAACACCCCATCACCAAAAAATCTATGTACTGTTTCTTTTTTTGATTGCTCCTAGTTCCTCCCCCAATTTCAAGAGATCCCCAAACCAAAGAGTTTGGGGATCTCTTGAAACCAAACTCACTCTCCGTCTGACAATGTACAAAATCCAATCCAGATATTCCCATGTTAAATCTATATAAATAAAAATGTAAAATAGTTTGTACGAATCCACTAATCTCAAAAACTACTGGGCCGATTTATACCAAACTTTCACATAATGTAGCCAAGGACTTCCGATAATAGAATAGCTACTCATTTTGTGCCTAGCACGCGTGTGTCATGTGCAAATTACACACAAAAAATGTACCCACTGAAATGTGTTTTAACTTCCCTGTAGCCACGCCCATCAGGCTGCTTTTCAACTGTCAATGTTGGAAGAGGCCTCATACGGCGGCCTCTTGGGGCCAAAAAGGCACTGGGATAGCAAACTCCTAGGTGGCCCAGAGAGAGTGCGGGGGGGGGGGGGAGAGAAATATTGCTCAAGACTGTTCTCTGAAGTAAAAACATGGAGGCAGGCAGCTGCTTTAAACTGTTGAATACGAACTGAACCAAACTGTAACAAAGAATCACCCATCTGACAGCAAATACAGTTTAATAAAAGAGGGACTAGGGGAGACATGATAGCAGCCTTCCGATATCTCAGGGGTTGCCCCAAAGAAGAGGGAGTCAAGCTATTCTCCAAGGCAACTGAGGGCAGAACAAGAAGCAATGGGTGGAAACTAATCAAGGAGTGAAGCAACCTAGAACTAAAGAGAAATTTCCTGACAGTGAGAACTATTAACCAGTGGAATATCTTGCCACCAGAAGTTATGGATGGCGCAACACTGGATGTGTTTTTAAGAAGAGACTGGAAAACCATTTGTCTGACACAGTATATAGGGTCTCCTGCTTGAGCAGCGGGGTTGGACTAGATGACCTCCAAGGTCCCTTCCAACTCTCCAAAACACCTGATGGCAGAACAAGAAGCAATTGGTGGAAACTAATTCAGGAGAGAAGCAACTTAGAACTGAGGGGACAGTTTCCTGACAGTTAGAACAATTAACCAGTGGAAGAGAAATTGCCTCCAGAAGTTGTGAATGCCCCAACACTGCATGTCTTCAAGAAGATGTTGGATAGCCATTTGTTGAAATGGTATAGGGCTTCCTGCCTAGGCAGGGAGTTGGACTAGATGACCTCCGAGGTCCCTTCCAACTCTGCTATTGTATTATTGTATTACAGTAGGTAGGTAGATAGGGGAATTGAGAGAGGGGGTTGCCACAAAGAAAAGGAAGTCAAACTATTCTCCAAAGCACCTGAGGGCAGAACAAGAAGCAATGAGTGGAAACTAATCAAGGAGAGAAGCAACTTAGAACTGAGGAGAAATTTGCTGACAGTTAGAACAATTAACCAGTGGAAGAGAAATTGCCTCCAGAAGTTGTGAATGCCCCAACGCTGCAAGTCTTTAAGAAGATGTTGGATAGCCATTTGTCTGAAATGGTATAGGGCTTCCTGCCTAGGCAGGGAGTTGGACTAGATGACCTCCAAGCTCCCTTCCAACTCTGCTATTGTATTATTGTATTATAGTAGGTAGGTAGATAGGGGAATATATAGATAGGGAGAAATACAGTAGGTAGGTAGGTAGGTAGGTAGGTAGGTAGGTAGGTAGAGGGGTAGATAGGGGGAAATACGGTAGGTAGGTTGGTAGGTAGGGGGATAGATAGGTAGGGAACAGCACAGTAGGTATGTATGTAGGTAGGTAGGTAGGTGTATAGATAGATAGCGAGAAATACAGTAGGTAGGTAGAGGAAAAGAGAGAGAGGGAGAAATACAGTAGGTAGGTAGGTAGAGGGATAGAGAGGGGGAAATACAGTAGGTAGGTAGATTAAGAAAAGACAAAGATTAAGATTTCCGGTAAGTCCAGGAAATCTTTGGCAGATGGGGGAAATAAGTTGTAGTCTTTCCTCCCGGTAGTAGGGGCATGTAAATACAATGTGAACTAACAAATCCGGGGATCGGACGTCACAGGAACAGTGGGTGGGCTTTACACCTCCTTAAAGTCTGCTATCTAGGGCATTTGAGGGGATCATGTCAAAGCGTGCCTTTAGAAATGCCAGCCTGTATTTAATGAAGGACAGCTCACAGAGATATTTAGGGGGATGAATGATGAAATAAGAACAATTAGTTATATGCATTCAAAAATGATAATCAGAACCAAAATTGTATATTATAAACTATACTTTCTGATTTTAATAGACTTGCAAAATATTCCTGAGAATAATTAAAATTACTCCGTAGAGAAACATCAAAGTATATCTGATTCTTGTGTCTGTTGTCTTTTCCTTTCTTCATTTATTAAACTCAACTATTTCTTTTCTTTTGGTTTCTGTAGAGCCCACAAAAAATACATCACAAGTGCCAGGTATTTACATTTGGATTATTTTTTAATAAACTAGATCTATGCATTTTAGTGCAAACATTATGCATGCCCATATTCTTTTGTGTCTTTAATATGTTGCTTTGTGGAACCACCAATATATTGTTTTATTTGAGCAAATGCATTTTTCAAACTTTTTTTTTTATTTTAGAAGTTTTTCTGGTGTACTCCCTAAAATAACCTTCCTTTTTTTTGCATTCAAGATTATTTTCAGTCCTAATGTTAAATTATATTTGCTCTATTTATTACCAGTTCGGAAACTGGTTATCTGCGGGACCACCTTCTACCACATACCTCCCTTAGACCTGTCCACTCTCACAGGGTGGGCCTCATCAGGGTGCCATCTGCCGGACAATGCCGGCTGGCGGCCCACAGAGCGAGAGCCTTCTCTGTGGCAGCTCCTGCCCTCTGGAATGGCCTACCACCCGACCTCCGCATGATCACGGACCTGCGCCTCTTCCGCCGGGCTCTAAAAATATATCTCTTTCACAAGGCCGGCCTGGCATAGCTCTAAATTTTAATCTTATTTTAGAAATGGGTTTTAATTGGCAATTTTAGCACGGGTTTAAATTTAATTTATTTTTAATATCCTGTATTTATTGTTTTTTACATTTTATTCCTTTCCTGTGCGCCGCCCTGAGTCCAATCCGGAGATAGGTGCGGGATATAAATTTGATAAATAAATAAATAAATAAATAAATAAATAAATAAATAAACAAACAAACAAACAAACAAACAAACAAACAAACAAACTACACAGAATCCAACTATTAGACTTGTTCCTGCAGTAACTAAACCAAATCCGATTATTCCAGGTCAGTACATTACCCAACCTCCTGATTAATGGACTTGACCAGTTATAATTAAATGTTGAAGAACATTCTGTGATGACTTCTTTTCCTTATGCAAAACAAACAAAATATTCCAAGCTCAATTATGCCTGGAAAAATGCAAATATAGATAATTATATGGGGTATTTATTTCTTTTCCACGCCGTTATTTTTCTCAGCACTTCCTCCATTTGACCATTTTTATTTGGTCTATCTAGATCAGGGGTCTCCAACCTTTGCAACTTTAAGTCTGAAGGACTTCAGCTCCCAGACTTCTCCAGCCAGCAAAGCTGGCTAGAGAATTCTGGGAGCTGAAGTCCTTCAGACTTAAAGTTGCAAAGGTTGGAGACCCCTGATCTAGATGATACATTAAATGTATTCAAGCTTTCAACATATGTGTTTAAGTAGCAGGAGGAAAGGTTGAACAGTCTGGCCTAGAATTGTAATAGGTGGGAAATTTGCCTAGCCTTTTCTGTATATACATACAAATATACCATTATTTTGGTGAAAGGCTTATGAGACCTAATAGGGTAGGTAGAAATAACCAAGTGAAACAATGTATTCAAGACTCCCAAGTAGTTAGCCTACTGCCAAGAAGAGAAAGATTTCAATCAAAGATTAAATAACATCAATCAAGGAAAAATAGGTTTGGAGATATTGGATGGTCAATGTGTATGAGAGTAATTGGATAGTGTCTACTGTTAGAGGTGACTGTTACAATACAAGGAAGTTTGTTTCTGGACTGCAATTATCTATCAGCCATGCTCAATAGGCATTTGAGTTCTTAATAAGCTCTTAAAGCAAATGGTGTTTGAAATAATTGTAGATAACTGGAGTATCTGTTCTCCCATGTGTTCTAAGCACTCTTTGGAATGGAATACTAAGTACAAATATAATTTTTGACCTATGTTGGCCAAAAGCAGCCAACATTCTCATCATCACAGAACATGCTACATGTGTAATGGGGACAACTGAGGCATTCCTTAAAAATCATATGCAAAATCTCTATTAAACAGAGGATTCAGAACAAATATTAATTGTAAGATGCTTACATTTGAGATTTGTCATTATTCAAGTAACCGTATTTTTATCTTTTCCTTTTTTTAGCAATAAAATCTGTAGCTTTTCCTAACACTCAGAAGCCCACTCCTTCTGTCTGGTAAATTATCGGGCTGAAGTTTCTTTTTAGCATCTATTAATTAATTTAAAATTGCAAACCTCATTTTTTTCCAGAAACAAATTCACTGAAATTTTCTCCAGCACTACACATGTAAGATTGTGATCTATGTGGTTTTCCTTTCTTTCACTGGAAGTCACTTCACCTTTTTTACATATTAAAATAATAGTTTAAAAATAAACAGAAGATAACGCAGTTAGCCTACTATCATCTAGCACTCCACTGACACCTTAGTATGTCAAAGGCTGAAAAGAAATTATCACCAAATTTGAAATATAGATTATTTAGCTACAAAAATAATAGTGGTTTCCTTCTCAAAAATCTAAACTAATAGACCCCATGTTTAGTTATCCTGTTTTTCCTAGTTCAGTTCCTTGCTTAACAGTATCTCTCATGTTGGACAACAATGTAATGTGTGCATTGGGTGGGGACTATTTTCAGTTTTAAATTTTATGTATCCCAAACATCGTTATAAATGGAAGAAATAAGAGTCACATAGATAAGGATACTTCCAATCTCTGGGATATTTAAGTAATGTCTTCGCTTTATAGTCTATTCTTGGTTTTTTTGCTTATCCATTCTTAAGTAGGTTAAAAGCCGCACAATGGGTTTGTCTTTAACATTCTCCTTTTTTATTCTTCGTTCTTTTGAGTTTTTATTGACCAGATGCAGGGAACGTGGGCTGCTTCCCCACGTGGGCTGCTATTTTCTTTTCCCATAATGCCCAGATGCAGGGAACGTGGGCTGCTATTTTCTTTTCCCATAATGCTTTTATAAATGGCTTTATTTGACATGTGTAAGCAAGTGTGGTTTTCTACATTTTTGGTATATTTATTTCACTAAAATTATACGCATGTGTGTACCAACACAAACATACTATACAAATAAAGCCCTTCACTGACCTTTATTAATTTGTTTCCCTCTAGGCAAATGTCTTTGTGGCTGCAAACTCACAGGTCCTTCAGGTTCAATTTCAAGTCCCTTCTATCCTTCAAACTACCCAAAGAATTCTTACTGTGTTTGGCAGATAGAGGTAGAGGAAAGACGTCATGTGGAACTCATATTTGCAGATTTGAGGTAATAAAAGCACCTGCTAGTTCACCAATGGAAATGCCACTGAATAGCTTCTGCCACAAAGTCTTGCTTTAGTTACCAACTGTTGTAACTAAACATATTTCATACTTTATATTTGGAAAGTTTTACGGAAACTATCCCACAGAATGCAGGGTATTTTCTTGATTCTTCTACCCTATAATAGAGTGATCTATAAACCAGAATATGTGTTTATGATTTTAATAGCATTATTGTCCATTGTATCCTAAAACTGCAAGAATACAAAGTTCTAAGAATAAAATGAGAAGTGTATACACGCATTCATATGTATGTATGTTTTCGTTCTCTCCAATTTCTGCTTAACTTAACTATTTTTGTTCTCAATATATGAGGCATTAACCAATGGCACCTTAGAGCAGGGGTCCCCAACCTTTGCAACTTTAAGTCTGAAGGACCTCAGGTCCCAGACTTCTCCAGCCAGTTTTGATGGCTGGAGAATTATGGGAGCTGAAGTCCTTCAGACTTAAAGTAGCAAAGGTTGGAGACCCCTGCCTTAGAGAACAGCAAAGAAATACAGTATGTATTAGGCAAGAAAATTCTATCTGTTCTAATTGAAAATTCTTAAAATAATAACTGATTTGAAGTAAACTTTTTGTTTGTTTATGACCTGACAGATGTTTCTTTGAAAGCAAAGGGTAATGACAATTTAGTTGTTCTTGCTTTATACCAGGAATGCTGATCTTGAAAACACAGGATCTCAAATGGCCTATAACCTCATTAGCCCTAATCAAATTATAATATTGAATGTGCTGGAGTATTATGCATTTTTGCATAATAGAACATGCTGAAAATGTATAAGTGACTCTGCTTTCTATTTATAGTATTGTAGAAGGATGCATAGATCATGAAATAGGCTCCCATTAGAAATAAAATTGTTCCCACATGTTTTGGCTTTTAAAAACTGAATTGTTAGATAGAACCTATGCAAGATAAAACAACATCATTGGCTTGTTATCAGTGCTAGTATTATAGCATGATTTTATTTTACTACTTTAAATTTTATATAACCAAATTTATAGAATATAAATATGTTGTATTGTTTATTGGCATATGGTTATGGTTAATCACCTAGCAGTTCCCCTACAACTAGAAATCAAATAATAAAATAAAATAAGTATATTTTCATTAGATTTAGTATTGTGGTGAACAACTTTTCCATCCTGGGAGCTTAGCTTTCTGAAGAAGGCAAGTAATTAATGTAATGTGGGTGGACCATGATTTTTTCCCTTTTTCCCTCTGAGGTGTTTAGTTTTATCACTCTTTTGAAATTCTGCTATGTCTGTCTTAGGGCTCACATAAATACTTTTTGCACATTTGTGCCTCAGAACTGAAGCAAAGTTGTAGTTGGTTCGGAAGGAGAACAAGGAAGGAATTCAGAGGTTTCTGGGCATTTTTGCCTGGTTGCCCACCTCTGCTTTAATGGGACAACTGCTGTGGAAATAGTTGAGGAAGGACAGCTTTAACATATTTTTAAAAATGGATGCAATGGCAGTTTCGTGTAATTCTGAAGGCATTCACCTACTCATCTTTTTCTCCACAGAATGGAAATTGCCAAGAACTGCTTGCTTGATTATGTGGAGGTCTTTGATGGCCCTTTCCCAACATCTCGTTCATTTGGAAAATTTTGTGTGAAGCCACGAAAGAAATACATATCCTCGTCAAACAAAATGAGAATTGTATTTATAAGTGATCGTAGCGGAAATGAAAGAGGCTTTCTTGCACACTATCGAGAAGTGCCTCCAAGGAAAACTGTGATTCCAAGTAAGGCTGCTTCACAATTATCCTTCTCTTGTCCAATTTCTGTATTAAGAACATAAGAACATAAGAATAGCCTTGCTGGAACAGGCCACAGCCCATCCAGTCCAGCATTCTGTCTCACAGTGGCTCACCATTTGCTTCAAGGTATTCCCAAGCAGATGTCTTCACCTGCTTATGATTCCCTGCAAATGGCATTGAGAGATATCCTGCCTATCTCTCCAACCTGGAGGGTGTCCTTAGGCATCCATCATGATAGCCACTGATATCCTTGTTCTCCATGAACTCCTCCACTTTTTTCCCTTCTTTCCAAAAGAACTCTATTTCACAGATATCTGTCGGATATTTTAGTCCCTTCAATATACAGAGAGCCTGCTTCAATATGTTGGTTGAAGAAGAAAAAGGGCCAAAAATGCTGAAAGTCCCTGGTTTATGCCCCCTCTCGGCTTTGAACCTAAACTTGCATTCTGATTGGTTGTCAGACTCCCGTGGGGCCATGCAGGGGCAACTCTGTAGGCTGTGATGTGAGTCCAAGTTTGGTTGAGCATTGCTTCTTCCCAGGCGCCATGTGGGGAGATCTGTAGACGGTTAATCCTACCTTTGTTATGTAGACTAGACTGGCTCAGGCCTTAATTGCTCATTAACAAAGGTGGGGGGGAGCTGAGTTTCTTACTCCCTTTTAGGGGGAAGTATTCTGCCCTTTTAATATTTCACAAAATATTTCAGCTTCTAGTGGAGGGGTGGGTATTAACTTCCTACACTTCTGAGCTCCCATAGTTGGGAAGCGGGCAACATACAAACTGAATGCATTTCATAAGGAGGGGGACTTATAGCAAGCCCTTCCTAAATGATAAAATCAAGTTCCAAAGTAAGTTTGGATTTTGATCCAAAATTGTTTTTGGCAAAATATTCCAAGAATATGGAATGGAACTGTTCTCCTCGTACCCTTCACCTCGTACCCTTCACCACCCCTTGTTCGCCCCCAGGGTTTCTCCCATAGTCATTCCTCTCTAGCATTTCGCTTCCGCCGTTAGGGCCCTAGCTGTTTGTCCTGGTCAATGGGACCAAGTCTCTTCCATTCCAGGCCCTTCGTCCCAGGCCTTTGGGAGAAATACTGTTCACCCCGGCCTTTTGGGCTCAAGAGACAGCCGCCAACCAATTGGAGGAAGGGAAGGGAGAAAGAGGGAGAGGGAGAAATTGTTTTGCGTTGAGTTTTCAGTTGCCTCGGGTCCGAGCTAGAAAATCCTTTGCATCTGCATTCCCCTCCTCCCTCCCCCCGAAATATTGGGAAAGATTTCTTTGTGCCGAGAGGGCCTTTTTCCTCTCCTTTATCTTTGCACAGGCTTAAATGTGTATTATTAAGAGTTCACCATTGTTCTGTGGTATGGTTCCCCAACACGTTTCCTCCATAGGTGTAATTCACATTTTGAAAACACATTCAGGCTCTTTCAAATTGGTATTCTACTACATTGAGATAGTGATTGTGTTAAAGTATCCAATTTAAATATTAATATCCCGGTTATGTCCTCATGGAATTGATGGAGTGCTCAATTCCTGAATAACTGAGAGAGAAACCCTGGGGGCGAGCAAGGGGCGGTGAAGGGTATGAGGAGGACAGTCCTAGACCGCCAGGAATATCCTAAGTCTTAGGACCTAAGAACTTGCTTTGGACCTGTCTAAGGTATTTTCAATTCTTTTTTGGCCCAGAATTGCCACTTCCTATGAAGACACACTAGTTGCCCACTATCACAAACATTACATGTTTTTTCAATGACTAGCTAGCAGCTAAATTTCTGAGTTGAAACAAATGGAACTTGGGCTGTCACAACCAATGCCTCTTAGTCTCCATAAGCTGTCATGTCACCTCTCACTCCAGCAACATATCTTACCAAATTGAGAAGAAAAATCTCTCGTCTCTACTGCTCTGGCTTCTTTTAGACTTCTTTCTTCTGAACCCTGCTTGCCAGCCTGCAAGTACTTCTAAGGAAATTTTAAGTCCTTTTTCTTCCTTTCTGTGCAGATAGGTATGCACCTAGATTAGCAGCTGACAGTCAGATCATTTCAGAGAGAGAGAAAAAAACTTGATAATTTGGCAATCTTGATAATTTCAGAGCAGTTCATCCTCCTACGTGGAGTTTAGTATTAATATGTTTCAACTGTAGATTTGTGGTCATGGAACAATTACTTTTGCCATTAGTCATCAGTTGGCATTTTATTTTCCCTTCAACTCAGATTTTAAAACTGTATAGTTTATAAAACTATAAAATATAAAGCTTTATATTTTAAAGCAACAATTATACCTCCTTAAACATAGCATCTCCCCATTCTCTCTGATACCTTAATGATGACATTGTGGAAGAGAACAATGTAGCAAACCTGCTAATAAAACTATCTAAGTTAAAATATGAAATAATAGTATTGCAAACATTTCTTTCAACAGCCTTGCCACCGCGGCTGCCGCCACCAACTACCACAGTGGCCACGATAGCCAGTAAGCAATGTTTTTATGATATGTAAATAATTAATATATGCATATGATCATTGTTAAGTTTGGTGAGCATTTTGTACCTGGTTGATAGATCAGAGCTCAGGATCAAAAATAACTTTATTTTAAACATGTTTTTAAACTTGGTGCACTTACAAAGTATCCCTTAAAATATATTTAAACACCCCACCCCAAAAATATATTTAAACACCCCATCACCAAAAAATCTATGTACTGTTTCTTTTTTTGATTGCTCCTAGTTCCTCCCCCAATTTCAAGAGATCCCCAAACCAAAGAGTTTGGGGATCTCTTGAAACCAAACTCACTCTCCGTCTGACAATGTACAAAATCCAATCCAGATATTCCCATGTTAAATCTATATAAATAAAAATGTAAAATAGTTTGTACGAATCCACTAATCTCAAAAACTACTGGGCCGATTTATACCAAACTTTCACATAATGTAGCCAAGGACTTCCGATAATAGAATAGCTACTCATTTTGTGCCTAGCACGCATGTGTCATGTGCAAATTACACACAAAAAATGTACCCACTGAAATGTGTTTTAACTTCCCTGTAGCCACGCCCATCAGGCTGCTTTTCAACTGTCAGTGTTGGAAGAGGCCTCATACGGCGGCCTCTTGGGACCAAAAAGGCACTGGGATAGCAAACTCCTAGGTGGCCCAGAGAGAGTGCCGGGGGGGGGGGAGAAATATTGCTCAAGACTGTTCTCTGAAGTAAAAACATGGAGGCAGGCAGTTGCTTTAAACTGTTGAATACGAACTGAACCAAACTGTAACAAAGAATCACCCATCTGACAGCAAATACAGTTTAATAAAAGAGGGACTAGGGGAGACATGATAGCAGCCTTCCGATATCTCAGGGGTTGCCCCAAAGAAGAGGGAGTCAAGCTATTCTCCAAGGCAACTGAGGGCAGAACAAGAAGCAATGGGTGGAAACTAATCAAGGAGTGAAGCAACCTAGAACTAAAGAGAAATTTCCTGACAGTGAGAACTATTAACCAGTGGAATAGCTTGCCAGCAGAAGTTATGGATGGCGCAACACTGGATGTGTTTTTAAGAAGAGACTGGAAAACCATTTGTCTGACACCGTATATAGGGTCTCCTGCTTGAGCAGGGGGGTTGGACTAGATGACCTCCAAGGTCCCTTACAACTCTCCAAAACACCTGATGGCAGAACAAGAAGCAATTGGTGGAAACTAATCCAGGAGAGAAGCAACTTAGAACTGAGGGGAAATTTCCTGACAGTTAGAACAATTAACCAGTGGAAGAGAAATTGCCTCCAGAAGTTGTGAATGCCCCAACACTGCATGTCTTCAAGAAGATGTTGGATAGCCATTTGTTGAAATGGTGTAGGGCTTCCTGCCTAGGCAGGGAGTTGGACTAGATGACCTCCGAGGTCCCTTCCAACTCTGCTATTGTATTATTGTATTACAGTAGGTAGGTAGATAGGGGAATTGAGAGAGGGGGTTGCCACAAAGAAAAGGAAGTCAAACTATTCTCCAAAGCACCTGAGGGCAGAACAAGAAGCAATGGGTGGAAACTAATCAAGGAGAGAAGCAACTTAGAACTGAGGAGAAATTTGCTGACAGTTAGAACAATTAACCAGTGGAAGAGAAATTGCCTCCAGAAGTTGTGAATGCCCCAACGCTGCAAGTCTTTAAGAAGATGTTGGATAGCCATTTGTCTGAAATGGTATAGGGCTTCCTGCCTAGGCAGGGAGTTGGACTAGATGACCTCCAAGGTCCCTTCCAACTCTGCTATTGTATTATTGTATTATAGTAGGTAGGTAGATAGGGGAATATATAGATAGGGAGAAATACAGTAGGTAGGTAGGTAGGTAGGTAGGTAGGTAGGTAGGTAGGTAGGTAGATAGAGGGGTAGATAGGGGGAAATACGGTAGGTAGGTTGGTAGGTAGGGGGATAGATAGGTAGGGAACAGCACAGTAGGTATGTATGTAGGTAGGTAGGTAGGTGTATAGATAGATAGCGAGAAATACAGTAGGTAGGTAGAGGAATAGAGAGAGAGGGAGAAATACAGTAGGTAGGTAGGTAGAGGGATAGAGAGGCGGAAATACAGTAGGTAGGTAGATTAAGAAAAGACAAAGATTAAGATTTCCGGTAAGTCCAGGAAATCTTTGGCAGATGGGGGAAATAAGTTGTAGTCTTTCCTCCCGGTAGTAGGGGCATGTAAATACAATGTGAACTAACAAATCCGGGGATCGGATGTCACAGGAACAGTGGGTGGGCTTTACACCTCCTTAAAGTCTGCTATCTAGGGCATTTGAGGGGATCATGTCAAAGCGTGCCTTTAGAAATGCCAGCCTGTATTTAATGAAGGACAGCTCACAGAGATATTTAGGGGGATGAATGATGAAATAAGAACAATTAGTTATATGCATTCAAAAATGATAATCAGAACCAAAATTGTATATTATAAACTATACTTTCTGATTTTAATAGACTTGCAAAATATTCCTGAGAATAATTAAAATTACTCCGTAGAGAAACATCAAAGTATATCTGATTCTTGTGTCTGTTGTCGTTTCCTTTCTTCATTTATTAAACTCAACTATTTCTTTTCTTTTGGTTTCTGTAGAGCCCACAAAAAATACATCACAAGTGCCAGGTATTTACATTTGGATTATTTTTTAATAAACTAGATCTATGCATTTTAGTGCAAACATTATGCATGCCCATATTCTTTTGTGTCTTTAATATGTTGCTTTGTGGAACCACCAATATATTGTTTTATTTGAGCAAATGCATTTTTCAAACTTTTTTTTTTATTTTAGAAGTTTTTCTGGTGTACTCCCTAAAATAACCTTCCTTTTTTTTGCATTCAAGATTATTTTCAGTCCTAATGTTAAATTATATTTGCTCTATTTATTACCAGTTCGGGAACTGGTTATCTGCGGGACCACCTTCTACCACATACCTCCCTTAGACCTGTCCACTCTCACAGGGTGGGCCTCATCAGGGTGCCGTCTGCCGGACAATGCCGGCTGGCGGCCCCCAGAGCGAGAGCCTTCTCTGTGGCAGCTCCTGCCTTCTGGAATGGCCTACCACCCGACCTCCGCATGATCACGGACCTGCGCCTCTTCCGCCGGGCTCTAAAAATATATCTCTTTCACAAGGCCGGCCTGGCATAGCTCTAAATTTTAATCTTATTTTAGAAATGGGTTTTAATTGGCAATTTTAGCATGGGTTTAAATTTAATTTATTTTTAATATCCTGTATTTATTGTTTTTTACATTTTATTCCTTTCCTGTGCGCCGCCCTGAGTCCAATCTGGAGATAGGTGCGGGCGAAGCGCAGGCTCAGGGGATTCCTGTGTAAATTTTTAATCCGACTTTTAGGGGTTCCCAGGGAAGGGGGGTGGGGGGACCAATTAGGGGAACGCCAAGAGAGAAGGCCGGCAATATGCGGAAATGAAAAGACGAAGGGGGATGGAGGGAGGGTCGGTCCCACCAGGGTATTTGCCATCAATACGGTCTTGGGGAGGGGCAGGGGCAGGGATGGTAGAAGGGGGGATGGACACCATCAATTGGAGCGTCGTGGCCGATGGTTACAGGTGATCACGCGCTCCAACTCCCCTTTCCTTCATCGCAGACTAGGTGAGCAAGAACCGCAGACCCGGGGCCTTGGACTGATGCTATGCAACGCCAGGTCCGTGGTACAAAAAGCCCCTCTCTTACATGACCTTGTGTTGGAGGGGGACCCGGACCTGATTGGCATTACGGAAACCTGGTTGGGCCACGAGGGAGGACATCCCCTCGTAGAAATGTGCCCACCAGGATACCGAGCCTTCCATCAGCCCAGGGCCTTAGGGAGGGGTGGGGGAGTGGCGATCATGGTTAGGGAAGGTCTTGAGCCAAAGGAGACCACAGTCCCTCAGACGACCGGGTGTGAGTCCCTCCTTGTGAAGTGGGGCCTAGGGAGGCAGTTGGGCGTGTTAGTTGTATACCTGGCTCCTCGCTATACAACAACAGCCCTGCCCGCGCTGCTTGAGGTTATAGCCGGGGTGGCGGTTGAAACCCCCAGACTTGTAGTCATGGGGGATTTTAACCTGCCATCTGCAGGTGAGACCTCTGGTATAGCTCGGGAGTTCATGGTTTCCATGACAGCCATGGACCTGACTCAGGTAGTTCTAGGCCCTACTCATGAGGGCGGACACACTTTGGATCTAATCTTCATCTCGGGTCAGTGGAGTAGTGATCTGGGAGTAGGGGATTTAGTCATCACACCCCTGTCATGGACAGATCACGCTCTCCTTCGGCTCGACTTTCCAACCGCCACACCTCACTGTGAGGAGGCGGAACCAAACATTCCTATATGGTTCCGCCCCAGGCTCCTGATGGACCCGTTAAGGTTCCAGAAGGAGCTTGGGCCAATTCCTGCGGACTTGCTCCACGACTCGGCTGAGGACCTAGTGACTGCATGGTTAAGTGCGGCCGCCGGAGCCTTGGACTGAGTCGCGCCCTTGCGGCCTCTCTTGCGGCGACGAACCACCTGGGCCCCTTGGTTCACCGAGGAGCTCAGGGGGATGAAACGCCACAAGAGACGCCTAGAGAGCAGATGGAGATCATCTCGCTCTGAATCCGACCGAACACTAATAAGAGACCACATTAGGACTTATTTAGTGGCAATAAGGCTGGCCAAACGTGAATATTGTGCCACACTTATTGCATCCGCAGAAAACCACCCTGCCGCCCTGTTTAAGGTAACCCGCTCCCTCCTCCAACAGAGGCCGCGGGAAGCCTCTTTACAGGGTCGAGCAGAGGAATTTGGGATTTATCTGCAGGAGAAAATCACTCGGATTCGAAGCGAGTTACCCTCCATTGTCAATAGCCCTGTCGAGAGTGCCAAAGCAGCTCTTGAGACACCATTGTGGGAGGAGTTTGACTTTGTTACTATCAAAGATATGGACAAGCTGTCAAAGAGACTCAGGGCCACCACATGTTTACTGGATCCGTGTCCCTCCTGGCTTGTACTGGAATCCTGGGAGACGACACGAGGCTGGCTTCAGGGCATTGTCAACGCATCTTTGAGTGAGGGGTCCTTACCTACTGTCTTGAAAGAGGCGGTGGTGAGGCCCCTCCTCAAGAAGCCGTCCCTGGATCCGGCATTATTAGAAAACTATCGTCCCGTCTCCAACCTCCACTTTCTAGTGAAGGTTGTTGAGAGTGTGGTGGCCCAACAGTTTCCACGACATTTGGATGAAGTTGACTATCTAGATTCGCGCCAGTCCGGCTTCCGACCCGGGCACAGTACCGAGACGGCATTGGTCGCATTGGTCGATGATCTCTGGAGGGCACGAGATAGAGGATTTTCCTCTATCCTGGTCCTATTAGACCTTTCAGCGGCTTTTGATACCATCGACCATGGTATCCTATTACGCCGACTGGGGGGGTTGGGGCTGAGAGGCACCTCTCTGGTCGGTCACAATATGTGTTGACGGGGGGGAAGAGGTCGACTTCTAGATCCCTCTTATGTGGGGTCCCTCAGGGGTCGGTCCTCTCGCCCCTGCTGTTCAACATATATATGAAGCCGCTGGGTGAGATCATCCGTGGTTTCGGGGTGGGATATCATCTGTACGCTGATGATACCCAGCTGTACATATCCACCCCGGACCACCCCAATGATGCCGTCGAGGTTATGTCCCGGTGCTTGGAGGCTGTACGGATCTGGATGGGTAGTAACAAACTCAGGCTCAACCCGTCCAAGACTGAGTGGCTGTGGCTTCCGGCACCCCGTTTCAGCCAGACTATTCCAACTCTGGCCATTGGGGGCGAAACACCAGCCCCTGTTGAGAAGGCACGCAATCTAGGTGTCCTCCTGGACTCCCGGCTGACCATGGAAGACCAGGTGGCTGCCGTGGCCAGGGGGGCATTCCATCAGGTACGCCTGATGCGCCAATTGCGTCCCTTACTGGATCGGGGAGCCTTACGCACAGTCACTCAAGCACTCGTCACATCTCGACTTGACTATTGCAATGCTCTCTACATGGGGCTTCCCTTGAAGTGCACCCGAAGACTACAGTTAGTCCAGAACGCGGCCGCACGGATAATTACGGGAGCGCCTAAACACTCCCATATAACACCTGTCCTACGCGAGCTCCACTGGCTTCCTGTGGTCTTTCGGGTGCGCTTCAAGGTCCTAACGACCATCTTCAAAACGCTCCATGGCTCGGGACCTAGCTATCTGCAAGACCGTCTCCTGCCCCATACATCCCTGGGACCGACACGCTCCCACAGAGAGGGCCTCCTCAGGGTGCCGTCGGTCGGGCAATGTCGACTGTCGGCTCCCAGGGGGAGGGCCTTCTCTGTGGCAGGGCCGGCCCTTTGGAACGACCTGCCCCCTGAAATCCGCACCATTCCTGACCTCCGCCTCTTCCGCAAATGTCTTAAGACTCACTTCTTCCAACTAGCCGGCCTTGCGTAACCCCAGCACCGCCAATTATAAACGAGGGTTTTAAAAACGGTTACAACACAGGCATCTAATATATATGTATTGTATTTTGTATTTATTGATTTAATTCTATGTTCGCCGCCCCGAGTCCCTTGTTGTGAGATGGGAGCGGGTTATAAATATGAAAAATAAATAAATAAATAAATAAATAAATATAAATTTGATAAATAAATAAATAAATAAATAAATAAATAAACAAACAAACAAACAAACAAACAAACTACACAGAATCCAACTATTAGACTTGTTCCTGCAGTAACTAAACCAAATCCGATTATTCCAGGTCAGTACATTACCCAACCTCCTGATTAATGGACTTGACCAGTTATAATTAAATGTTGAAGAACATTCTGTGATGACTTCTTTTCCTTATGCAAAACAAACAAAATATTCCAAGCTCATTTATGCCTGGAAAAATGCAAATATAGATAATTATATGGGGTATTTATTTCTTTTCCACGCCGTTATTTTTCTCAGCACTTCCTCCATTTGACCATTTTTATTTGGTCTATCTAGATCAGGGGTCTCCAACCTTTGCAACTTTAAGTCTGAAGGACTTCAGCTCCCAGACTTCTCCAGCCAGCAAAGCTGGCTAGAGAATTCTGGGAGCTGAAGTCCTTCAGACTTAAAGTTGCAAAGGTTGGAGACCCCTGATCTAGATGATACATTAAATGTATTCAAGCTTTCAACATATGTGTTTAAGTAGCAGGAGGAAAGGTTGAACAGTCTGGCCTAGAATTGTAATAGGTGGGAAATTTGCCTAGCCTTTTCTGTATATACATACAAATATACCATTATTTTGGTGAAAGGCTTATGAGACCTAATAGGGTAGGTAGAAATAACCAAGTGAAACAATGTATTCAAGACTCCCAAGTAGTTAGCCTACTGCAAAGAAGAGAAATATTTCAATCAAAGATTAAATAACATCAGTCAAGGAAAAATAGGTTTGGAGATATTGGATGGTCAATGTGTATGAGAGTAATTGGATAGTGTCTACTGTTAGAGGTGACTGTTACAATACAAGGAAGTTTGTTTCTGGACTGCAATTATCTATCAGCCATGCTCAATAGGCATTTGAGTTCTTAATAAGCTCTTAAAGCAAATGGTGTTTGAAATAATTGTAGATAACTGGAGTATCTGTTCTCCCATGTGTTCTAAGCACTCTTTGGAATGGAATACTAAGTACAAATATAATTTTTGACCTATGTTGGCCAAAAGCAGCCAACATTCTCATCATCACAGAACATGCTACATGTGTAATGGGGACAACTGAGGCATTCCTTAAAAATCATATGCAAAATCTCTATTAAACAGAGGATTCAGAACAAATATTAATTGTAAGATGCTTACATTTGAGATTTGTCATTATTCAAGTAACCGTATTTTTATCTTTTCCTTTTTTTAGCAATAAAATCTGTAGCTTTTCCTAACACTCAGAAGCCCACTCCTTCTGTCTGGTAAATTATCGGGCTGAAGTTTCTTTTTAGCATCTATTAATTAATTTAAAATTGCAAACCTCATTTTTTTCCAGAAACAAATTCATGAAATTTTCTCCAGCACTACACATGTAAGATTGTGATCTATGTGGTTTTCCTTTCTTTCACTGGAAGCCACTTCACCTTTTTTACATATTAAAATAATAGTTTAAAAATAAACAGAAGATAACGCAGTTAGCCTACTATCATCTAGCACTCCACTGACACCTTAGTATGTCAAAGGCTGAAAAGAAATTATCACCAAATTTGAAATATAGATTATTTAGCTACAAAAATAATAGTGGTTTCCTTCTCAAAAATCTAAACTAATAGACCCCATGTTTAGTTATCCTGTTTTTCCTAGTTCAGTTCCTTGCTTAACAGTATCTCTCATGTTGGACAACAATGTAATGTGTGCATTGGGTGGGGACTATTTTCAGTTTTAAATTTTATGTATCCCAAACATCGTTATAAATGGAAGAAATAAGAGTCACATAGATAAGGATACTTCCAATCTCTGGGATATTTAAGTAATGTCTTCGCTTTATAGTCTATTCTTGGTTTTTTTGCTTATCCATTCTTAAGTAGGTTAAAAGCCGCACAATGGGTTTGTCTTTAACATTCTCCTTTTTTATTCTTCGTTCTTTTGAGTTTTTATTGACCAGATGCAGGGAACGTGGGCTGCTTCCCCACGTGGGCTGCTATTTTCTTTTCCCATAATGCCCAGATGCAGGGAACGTGGGCTGCTATTTTCTTTTCCCATAATGCTTTTATAAATGGCTTTATTTGACATGTGTAAGCAAGTGTGGTTTTCTACATTTTTTGTATATTTATTTCACTAAAATTATACGCATGTGTGTACCAACACAAACATACTATACAAATAAAGCCCTTCACTGACCTTTATTAATTTGTTTCCCTCTAGGCAAATGTCTTTGTGGCTGCAAACTCACAAGTCCTTCAGGTTCAATTTCAAGTCCCTTCTATCCTTCAAACTACCCAAAGAATTCTTACTGTGTTTGGCAGATAGAGGTAGAGGAAAGACGTCATGTGGAACTCATATTTGCAGATTTGAGGTAATAAAAGCACCTGCTAGTTCACCAATGGAAATGCCGTAGAATAGCTTTTGCCACAAAGTCTTGCTTTAGTTACCAACTGTTGTAACTAAACATATTTCATACTTTATATTTGGAAAGTTTTACGGAAACTATCCCACAGAATGCAGGGTATTTTCTTGATTCTTCCACCCTATAATAGAGTGATCTATAAACCAGAATATGTGTTTATGATTTTAATAGCATTATTATCCATTGTATCCTAAGACTGCAAGAATACAAAGTTCTAAGAATAAAATGAGAAGTGTATACACGCATTCATATGTATGTATGTTTTCGTTCTCTCCAATTTCTGCTTAACTTAACTATTTTTGTTCTCAATATATGAGGCATTCACCAATGGCACCTTAGAGCAGGGGTCCCCAACCTTTGCAACTTTAAGTCTGAAAGACCTCAGGTCCCAGACTTCTCAAGCCAATTTTGCTGGCTGGAGAATTCTGGGAGCTGAAGTCCTTCAGACTTAAAGTAGCAAAGGTTAGAGACCCCTGCCTTAGAGAACAGCAAAGAAATACAGAATGTATTAGGCAAGAAAATTCTATTTGTTCTAATTGAAAATTCTTAAAATAATAACTGATTTGAAGTAAACTTTTTGTTTGTTTATGACCTGACAGGTGTTTCTTTGAAAGCAAAGTGTAATGACAATTTAGTTGTTCTTGCTTTATACCAGGAATGCTGATCTTGAAAACACAGGATCTCAAATGGCCTATAACCTCATTAGCCCTAATCAAATTATAATATTGAATGTGCTGGAGTATTATGCATTTTTGCATAATAGAACATGCTGAAAATGTATAAGTGACTCTGCTTTCTATTTATAGTATTGTAGAAGGATGCATAGATCATGAAATAGGCTCCCATTAGAAATAAAATTGTTCCCACGTGTTTTGGCTTTTAAAAACTGAATTGTTAGATAGAACCTATGCAAGATAAAACAACCTATGCAAGATAAAACAACATCATTGGCTTGTTATCAGTGCTAGTATTATAGCATGATTTTATTTTACTACTTTAAATTTTATATAACCAAATTTATAGAATATAAATATGTTGTATTGTTTATTGGCATATGGTTATGGTTAATCACCTAGCAGTTCCCCTACAACTAGAAATCAAATAATAAAATAAAATAAGTATATTTTCATTAGATTTAGTATTGTGGTGAACAACTTTTCCATCCTGGGAGCTTAGCTTTCTGAAGAAGGCAAGTAATTGATGTAATGTGGGTGGACCATGATTTTTTCCCTTTTTCCCTCTGAGGAGTTTAGTTTTATCACTCTTTTGAAATTCTGCTATGTCTGTCTTAGGGCTCACATAAATACTTTTTGCACATTTTGTGCCTCAGAACTGAAGCAAAGTTGTAGTTGGTTCGGAAGGAGAACAAGGAAGGAATTCAGAGGTTTCTGGGCATTTTTGCCTGGTTGCCCACCTCTGCTTTAATGGAACAACTGCTGTGGAAATAGTTGAGGAAGGACAGCTTTAACATATTTTTAAAAATGGATGTAATGGCAGTTTCATGTAATTCTGAAGGCATTCACCTACTCATCTTTTTCTCCACAGAATGGAAATTACCAAGAACTGCTTGGTTGATTATGTGGAGGTCTTTGATGGCTCTTTCCCAACATCTCGTTCATTTGGAAAATTTTGTGTGAAGCCACGAAAGAAATACATATCCTCGTCAAACAAAATGAGAATTGTATTTATAAGTGATCGTAGCGGAAATGAAAGAGGCTTTCTTGCACACTATCGAGAAGTGCCTCCAAGGAAAACTGTGATTCCAAGTAAGGCTGCTTCACAATTATCCTTCTCTTGTCCAATTTCTGTATTAAGAACATAAGAACATAAGAATAGCCTTGCTGGAACAGGCCACAGCCCATCCAGTCCAGCATTCTGTCTCACAGTGGCTCACCATTTGCTTCAAGGTATTCCCAAGCAGATGTCTTCACCTGCTTATGATTCCCTGCAAATGGCATTGAGAGATATCCTGCCTATCTCTCCAACCTGAAAGGTGTCCTTAGGCATCCATCATGATAGCCATTGATACCCTTGTTCTCCATGAACTCGTCTAATCCTTTCTTAAAGGTGTCGAGGCTGACAGCTGTCACCACTTGTTCTGGCAGGGAGTTCCATAGACCAGTGATCCTCTGGGTGAAAAAGTACTTCCTCTTATTTGTTTGAGGTTTAGTTATCAAATGTTTCATGGACTGCCCCCTAGTTTTAATGTTGTGCGATAGGGAAAACAGTTTTTCCTTTTCTACTTTGTCCCTCCACTTGGACAAGTGTCCCTTTAATGCTACTCTCTGTTTCCTGTTCCTTAGCCAGTTGCTAATCCAGGACAAGGCCTGTCCCTTTATTCCATGACTGGCAAGTTTATTTAAGAGCCTTTGGTGCGGGACCTTGTCAAAGGCCTTCTGAAAGTCCAGATAAACAATGTCAACTGGATCTCCCTTGTCCACGTGCTTGTTGACACTCTCAAAAAATTCCAGCAGATTAGTGAGGCATGATTTGCCCTTGCAAAAGCCATGTTGGCTCTCCTTCAGCAGTGCCTTCTCTTCTACGTGATAAAATTTAATATTAATTTTATCCTTTAAGATGGTTTCCATCACTTTACCTGGGACACTTGTCAAGCTGACCGGTCGGTAATTTTCTGGATCACCTCTGGATCCTTTTTTGAAGATAGGTGTTATATTCGCTACCTTCCAGTCATCCGGCACAAGGCCTGATTTGAGGGAAAGATTATATATTTTGGCAAGGACATCAGCAAGTTCATCTTTAAGTTCCTTGAGAACTCGTGGATGGATGCCATCTGGTCCTGGTGATTTGTTAGTGTTTAGTTTAACAAGACATGCAAGGACCTCCTCCCTGGTTATTTCTATCTGGGTTAATTCCTCAGTTTCCCTCCCTACAAAGATAGGCTCTGTTTTGGGCATGTGATCTCTGTCTTCTTCAGTGAATACTGAAGCAAAGAATTCAATAATTCATATTATTACCACTAACTTGGGCATTGCTCCACTTTTTTCCCTTCTTTCCTAAAAGAACTCTTATACAGTGATTCCTCGTTTTTCGCGGCTTCATGTTTCGCGGCTTCAGTGCGTCGTGGGTTTTTCAAAAATAAAGAATAGGGAAAAATGCATTGGTAGGAGGCAAGCGCCCCCTAGTGCTTGCTTTAAACGATGTCCACCAACTCAAGTTTCCGGTATAGTTTTCGCGGAAGGTTCCGGTCCCCATTAACAGCGAAAAACGAGGGATCACTGTATTTCACAGACATCTCAGTCGGATATTTTAGTGCCTTCAATATACAGAGAGCCTGCTTCAATATGTTGGGTGAAGAAGAAAAAGGGACAAAAATGCTGGAAGTCCCTGGTTTATGCCCCCTCTGGGCTTTGAACCTAAGCTTGCATTCTGATTGGTTGTCAGACTCCCGTGGGGCCATGCAGGGGCAACTCTTTAGGCTGTGATGTGAGTCCAAGTTTGGTTGAGCATTGCTTCTTCCCAGGCGCCATGTGGTGAGATCTGTAGAGGGTTAATCCTACCTTTGTTATGTAGACTAGACTGGCTCAGGCCTTAATTGCTCATTAAAAAAGGTGGTGGTGGGGGGAGCTGAGTTTCTTACTCCCTTTTAGGGGGAAGTATTCTGCCCTTTTAATATTTCACAAAATATTTCAGCTTCTAGTGGAGGGGTGGGTATTAACTTCCTACACTTCTGAGCTCCCATAGTTGGGAAGCGGGCAACATACAAACTGAATGCATTTCATAAGGAGGGGGACTTACAGCAAGCCCTTCCTAAATGATAAAATCAAGTTCCAAAGTAAGTTTGGATTTTGATCCAAACTTGTTTTTGGCAAAATATTCCAGGAATATGGAATGGAACTGTTCTCCTCGTACCCTTCACCTCGTACCCTTCACCACCCCTTGTTTGCCCCCAGGGTTTCTCCCATAGTCATTCCTCTCTACCATTTCGCTTCCGCCGTTAGGGCCCTAGCTGTTTGTCCTGGTCAATGGGACCAAATCTCTTCAATTCCAGGCCCTTCGTCCCAGGCCTTTGGGAGAAATACTGTTCACCCCGGCCTTTTGGGCTCAAGAGACAGCCGCCAACCAATTGGAGGAAGGGAAGGGAGAAAGAGGGAGAGGGAGAAATTGTTTTGAGTTGAGTTTCCAGTTGCCTCGGGTCCGAGCTAGAAAATCCTTTGCATCTGCATTCCCCTCCTCCCTCCCCCCGAAATATTGGGAAAGATTTCTTTGTGCCAAGAGGGCCTTTTTCCTCTCTTTTATCTTTGCACAGGCTTAAATGTGTATTATTAAGAGTTCACCATTGTTCTGTGGTATGGTTCCCCAACACGTTTCCTCCATAGGTGTACTTCACATTTTGAAAACACATTCAGACTCTTTCAAATTGGTATTCTACTACATTGAGATAGTGATTGTGTTAAAGTATCCAACTTAAATATTAATATCCCGGTTATGTCCTCATGGAATTGATGGAGTGCTCCTTATATTAGTTCTACTTACCATTTCCATCTTTGGGGAGCAAAGTTTGTATGTGGAAAGAGTAACTGTGAAATGGTAGAGGTGAATAACTGAGAGAGAAACCCTGGGGGCGAACAAGGGGCGGTGAAGGGTACGAGGAGGACAGTCCTACACCGCCAGGAATATCCTAAGTCTTAGGACCTAAGAACTTGCTTTGGACCTGTCTAAGGTATTTTCAATTCTTTTTTGGCCCAGAATTGCCACTTCCTGTGAAGACACACTAGTTGCCCACTATCACAAACATTACATGTTTTTTCAATGACTAGCTAGCAGCTGAATTTCTGAGTTGAAACAAATGGAACTTGGGCTGACGCAACCAATGCCTCCTAGTCTCCATAAGCTGTCATGTCACCTCTCACTCCAGCAACATATCTTACTAAGTTGAGAAGAAAACTCTCTCGTCTCTACTGCTCTGGCTTCTTTTAGACTTCTTTCTTCTGAACCCTCCTTGCCAGCCTGCAAGTACTTCTAAGGAAATTTTAAGTCCTTTTTCTTCCTTTCTGTGCAGATAGGTATGCACCTAGATTGGCAGCTGACAGTCAGATCATTTCAGAGAGAGAGAAAAAAATTATTGATAATTTGGCAATCTTGATAATTTCAGAGCAGTTCATCCTCCTACGTGGAGTTTAGTATTAATATGTTTCAACTGTAGATTTGTGGTCATGGAACAATTACTTTTGCCATTAGTCATCAGTTGGCATTTTATTTTCCCTTCAACTCAGATTTTAAAACTGTATAGTTTATAAAATTATAAAATATAAAGCTTTATATTTTAAAGCAACAATTATACCTCCTTAAACATAGCATCTCCCCTTTCTCTCTGATACCTTAATGATGACATTGTGGAAGAGAACAATGTAGCAAACCTGCTAATAAAACTATCTAAGTTAAAATATGAAATAATAGTATTGCAAACATTTCTTTCAACAGCCTTGCCACCGCGGCTGCCGCCACCAACTACCACAGTGGCCACGATAGCCAGTAAGCAATGTTTTTATGATATATAAATAATTAATATATGCATATGATCATTGTTAAGTTTGGTGAGCATTTTGTACCTGGTTGATAGATCAGAGCTCAGGATCAAAAATAACTTTATTTTAAACATGTTTTTAAACTTGGTGCACTTACAAAGTATCCCTTAAAATATATTTAAACACCCCACCCCAAAAATATATTTAAACACCCCATCACCAAAAAATCTATGTACTGTTTCTTTTTTTGATTGCTCCTAGTTCCTCCCCCAATTTCAAGAGATCCCCAAACCAAAGAGTTTGGGGATCTCTTGAAACCAAACTCACTCTCCGTCTGACAATGTACAAAATCCAATCCAGATATTCCCATGTTAAATGAATAAATAAAATCATGGGAAAGGTGTATTGCAAAACAACCAGTGACTCTCCTTAAAGAAACCTTGCAGCTGTTGGTTTCCCAAGATATACCCTAAGAAATTAGTTTTCTTCATTGTTAAAGAAGTTTGAATTCTCATAATAAGTATCCTTATACTGGTTGTAGAAAACTTATTTTTTATTTATTTATTTAGTTTTATTTTATTAAATTTATACCCCGCCCTTCTCCAAAGGACCCAGGGCAGTGCACAGGAATTTAAAATACAATACAAAATCAAGTAAAAAATTTAAAAAACTTATTTGATACCCATCCTGTGCTAAAAACAAATTAAAATCCCCAAATTTAAAACTGTCTAAAATAGTCATTTGTGGAGGTTACGCTAGGCCGGCTAAATGGAACAAATGTGTCTTTAAACACTGGCGGAAGAGGCGGAGATCGGAGATGGTACGCAATTCAGGGGGTAGGTCGTTCCAGAGGGCCGGGCCCGCCACAGAGAAGGCTCTTCCCCTGGGTGTCGCCAGCCGGCATTCTCCGGCTGACGGCACCCTGAGAAGGCCCTCTCTGTGGGAGCATATCAGTCTAAGGGATGTATGGGGCAGGAGGCGGTCTCGCATATAACTAGGTCCCGAGCCATGGAGCGCTTTAAAGATGGTTGTCAAAACCTTGAAGTGCACATAAAAGACCACAGGAAGCCAGTGCAGCTCTCGCAGGATAGGTGTTATATGGGAGTGTCTAGGCGCTCCCGTAATCACCCGCGCGGCTGCATTCTGGACTAGCTGTAGCTTTCGGGTGCACCTCAAGGGAAGCCCCATGTAGAGAGCATTACAGTAGTCGAGTCGGGATGTCACGAGTGCTTGAGTGACTGTGCGCAGGGCAGCCCGGTCCAGTAAGGGGCGCAATTGGCGCATCAGGCGTACCTGATGAAAAGCCCCCCTGGCCACGGCCGCCACATGGTCCTCCATGGACAGCCGGGAATCCAGGAGGACACCCAAATTGCGCGCCCTCTCCACGGGGGCCGGTGTTTCGCTCCCAATGGCCAGAGTTGGAGTAATCTGGCTGAACCGGGGTGCCGGGAGCCACAGCCACTCAGTCTTGGACGGGTTGAGCTTGAGTTTGTTACTACCCATCCAGATCCGTACGGCTTCCAAACACCGGGACATCACCTCAGCGGCATCGTTGGGGTGGTCTGGGGTGGATATGTACAGCTGAGTATCATCAGCATACAGATGATATCCCACCCCAAAACCATGATCTCACCCAGCGGCTTCATATATGTGTTGAATAGTAGGGGCGAGAGGACCGATCTCTGAGGTACCCCACATAAGAGGGGTCTCGAGGCCGACCTCTGCCCCCCTGACAACACATATTGTGACCGACCAGAGAGGTAGGACGAGAACCACCATAAAACGGTGCCTCCCAGCCCCAATCCCCCCCCAGTCGGTGCAATAGGATACCATTGTCGATGGTATCAAAAGCCGCTGAGAGGTCTAACAGGACTAGGATAGAGGAATATCCTCTATCCCGTGCCCTCCAGAGATCATCTACCAATGTGACCAATGCCGTCTCGGTGCTGTGACCGGGTCGGAAGCCGGACTGGCGCGGGTCTAGATAATCAATTTCCTCCAGGTGTCACGGAAACTGTTGGGCCACCACACTCTCTACAACCTTCACTAAAAAGTGAAGGTTGGAGACTGGACGATAGTTCTCTAATAATGCTGGATCCAGGGATGGCTTCTTGAGGAGGGGCCTTACTACCGCCTCTTTCAAGACAGCAGGCAAGGACCCCTCACTCAAAGATGCATTGACAATGCCCTGGAGCCAGCCTCGTGTCGTCTCCCAGGATGCCAGTACAAGCCAGGAGGGACACGGGTCCAATAAACATGTGGTAGCCTTAAGTCTCTTTGACAACCTGTCCATATCCTCGGTAGTAACAAAATCAAACTCCTCCCAGGATGGAGTCACAAGAACAGCCTCGGACAGTTCGACTGGACCACTCTCGATGGAGGGTAGCTCATTCCAAATCCGAATGATTTTCTCCTGCAGATAAATCGCAAATTCCTCTGCTCGACCCTGTAAAGGGGCTTCCCGCGGCCTCTGTTGAAGGAGGGAGCGGGTCACCCCAAACAGGGCGGCAGGGTGGTTATCTGCGGATGCAATAAGGGTGGCACAATATTCACGCTTGGCCACCCTTATCGCCACTAAGTAAGCCCTAATATGGGTTCTCACTAGTGTTCGGTTGGCTTCGGAGCGAGAGGCTCTCCATCTGCTCCCTAGGCGTCTCTTGTGGCGTTTCATCTCCCTAAGCTCCTCGGTAAACCAAGGAGCCTGGGTGGTTCGTCGCCGCATGAGAGGCCGCAAGGGCGTGACTCGGTCCAAGGCCCCCGTGGCCGCACTTAACCATGCGGCCACTAGGTCCTCAGTCGAGTCGCGGGGCAAGTCCACAGGAATTGGCCCAAGCTCCCTCTGGAACTTTACTGGGTCCATCAGGAGCCTGGGGCAGAACCATATAGGAATGTCGGGCTCCGCCTCCCCGCGGTGAGGTGCGGCGATCGGAAAGTCCAGCCGAAGGAGAGCGTGATCTGTCCATGACAGGGGTGTGATGAGTAGATCCCCTATTCCCAGATCACGACTCCACTGTCCCGAGACGAAGATAAGATCCAGGGTGTGTCCACCCTTGTGGGTAGGGCCTAAAACTACCTGGGTCAGGTCCATGACTGTCATGGAAGCCATGAAGTCCCGAGCTGCACCAGAGGTTTCGCCTACCGACGGCAGGTTGAAGTCCCCCATGACCAAAATTCTTGGGGTCTCAACCGCCGCCTTGGCTATCACCTCTAGGAGCTCGGGCAGGGCTGTTGTCGCATAGCGAGGAGCCAGGTATACAACTAACACGCCCAACTGCCTCCCTAGGCCCCATTTCACAAGGAGGGACTCACACCCGGTTGTCTGAGGGATCGTGGTCTCCTTCGGCTCAAGACCTTCCCTAACCATAATCGCCACCCCCCCCTCCCTAGGGCCCTAGGCTGATGGAAGGCTCGGTAGCCTGGTGGGCACATTTTCACGAGGGATAGTCCTCCCTCGTGGCCCAACCAGGTTTCCGTGATACCCGTGAAACTAATGTTTTGTGGCCATCATCTTGATAAAGAACCAAGTCACCTCCTATAAAATGCCATTTTCATGATAATTTTTAAAGCAAGGATCCCCAACCCCTGGGTCTCAGCCCACTACCAGGCTGTGACCTATTTGGAACTGGGCCATGTGAGCAAGGGACTAATGTGCACGTACATGCACACAGACATGTCGCCCTGGGTCCTTTTGTAGGAGAAGGGCGGGGTATAAATTTAATAAAATAAGACCAATTTGCGCAAGCAGTAGTCTGGCACAGGTGCATACAAGTGTGTAGCTCAACTTGCACAAATCAAGCTCTAACAAATAGAGCTGTGTGTGCGCGCGGCAGCCTACCTCTTACACGGCATGGTTCCCATCTTTCCTTTCCCGCCAAGCTGCAAATGTTGGGTATCACTGTTTTAAAGGCAGTTTAACTCTTTTCTTTAAACTCTAAGACTTTCAAGATTTTGTATCTCCCTCATTTGAATCTCCCGTTATCTTCTATGTGGCGTATATCATATGCTCCTTAGACTTCTAACATATTCAGTTTTCTTTCCAGCTGCAATCTTGCTTCCTCTATACACACCTGTTTTGGTTAAGATTCATAATGAATTGGCTAATGCTGCTTCATTCATATTATATAATGTTTGGACTAGCAGTGCAGTAACTGAATATGGACACCTCGGATGATATTGTTCATACATCTTCTCTCAATCCTGGAATAAGCAGGCTGTAAAGTTATAGGCCCAGTTGTTACACCATTAACTTTCATTGCAACATCTGGTTGGAATCTTAGCCAAACATATATTTCCTACCTGCCATGACTTCTTCAGCCAGTCATGGATCCACTGCTTGACTGTTGCTTAGTCTCTGGTCCAACAGTCATACCAAGCCTGGTATTTGCCAAGAGTTAGCTGCCTTATATTTGAAGAATAGTTACTGAGTCACAGATCTGGTAATTACTCCGTAAGTTACTTCTACAAGCTAATTTGAAAAGATGTCTTAATCATATATTTTTTTCTTTCATAGCTCTTCCAGATGACATCAAAGATTTTGGTAATTTTTATTGTTGTTCAATTTTTTAATCAAACATTTTCATGGACCTATGGCATTCAAATAATTATATTTATTTGTTCAGTAGCAAAATGTGTAGTCTAGTGAAAATGCTCACTTCTCTCTCAGAAGGTTGAGAGTTCAATCCTAGGTAGAAGCAGATATTTTTCTCCTAGGGTGCAATTTTTTAAAAAAATCTGTGAATTTCATGTAGGCATCAGGAAGGGCATCTGGCCAGTAAATGCTCAGCTGCATCTCATTGCCCCAACTCTACCAAGTAGAGACCACAGGATTGTAAAAAGAGAGTTTGGTAGCAAATTGCCACCAGCACAATAAATGAAAGTTTTAAAAGTTTTTGGAAACCACACAAATGTCAGTGTCAACAAGAGTGGGTGGGTGTATTAGACAGAAGTGTCTCCTTGAACTTACTGCTGCTTAAGGTCATGGTGAAGGGTGGAGAAGAGATTTAGTTCCTGATTAAGGTTATTGTGGCAAAAACATAAGTGATGGGAATGAAGGAGAAAGCAAAGCCAGTATTCTCATTACTCAGGATGCCACAGCTGAATCACGTCTCTGATTCGCAGAACTTTACAAAAAGTTCAGATGCTCTTACCTTCTATTTTTAACTCCTGACTACTTCGTCCATCTTTTATTTTATCATAGGAAGCTTGTTAAGAAGAAAAGATAGAACAACTGCACAGTGGCTTTTGACTCATAGTACTAGGACAGTGATGGCAAACCTATGGCACGCATGCCACTGGTGGCACATGGAGCCATTTGGCAGGGCACGCGAGGCATTGCCCTGTCAGCTGGCCAGCATGCATGCACGTTCTGGCCAGCTGATTCAGCCATTTTTAAAGCCATTTTTCGTCCTCTGCAGGCTTTATATGAGCCTGGGTAGGGCGAAAACGCCCCCCACCCCAAACCTCCTGGAGGCCATCCGGCGTCTTCAGGTGTTTCCCTGAAGCCTCCGGAGGACTAAAAAACGATGCTATGAGCTAATGTAAAAAATGGGGGGAGTGCCTGTCATGCGCGCATGCACACTGGCGCACAATCTCCCTGCGCTCCCCCCCTTATGGCACGTGAGCCTGAAAAGGTTCACCATCACTATACTAGGAGCTGTGAAGCTAATATTAATGTGTGGAAGCACACCAAACAATTTTGAAATGAACTAATAAATACTTACAATTGTAAAACAACATGAACTGATTGCTGATTGATTTGGAAATGTAGAATGAAAAATCTTAAATACTATAAGTATGGTTATTTTAACTAATGGTAAATCGATGATATCTGCATTTACAAGGTAACCTAGTTACAATTTTATATATTTTCTTATGTTTACTGACATCACATTTCTTTTCTTACTGTGCAGTAACACTTTCTTGCTATACGGAATACATGAAGGCAGTTATTGGGAAACAATATCTCATTTCAAAGGGCTGCCTTGACTGTAATTTGTACATAAGTAATTCTACTTGTACACCAGACATTTCAAAAGACAAATTTACATTCTATATACCATATGATGGTTGTGGAACCAAAAGAGAAGTAAGTATCTGATAATGTGACCAATCACTGTAATGGAATAGTTATTTTGGAAAGTTTAAGGCTGAAAATATCAAAATTTCACAATATATAGACAGATTTAACCATAGTTTCAATTGGGAAAATGTGACCAGCCTAGACCAAGTGTCCACTTTTTTCCCTGCAACAAGGAGACTAATTTAAGGTAACTAATTCTTATTTGGAAATGTTAACCAATATTTGATCACCTAAATTAGTGGACATTAAAACACTTTATGCCAGATGGCCAAAAGCAACAATGACAACATTAGAGTAGGTGGACCCAGTTAACCCAGTAATAGATTATGTAGACTAAATCCATGATGGCGAACCTATGGCACACGTGCCACATGTGGCAAATGTAGCCCATATCTGCTGGCACATGAGCTGTCAGCTCCAGCATGCATTTGCACACCAGCCAGCTGATTTTTGGCCTTCTGGAGGGTTGGGGGAAGCCATTTTCGCCCTCCCCAGGCTTCAAGAAAGCCTCCGAAGCCTGGGCAGGATGAAAAATGGGCACAACAGCCTACAGGAAGTTCAGAAATGATTTGTTTTCAGCTTCCAGGGGGCTGGGGGACACTGTTTTTGCCCTCCCCAGGCTTCAGGAAAGCCTCAGGAGCCTGGGGAGGGTGAAAAACAGCCCCAACTAGCCCTTAGGGCAGGGGTCCCCAACCTTTTTTGCACCAGGGACCGGTTTCATTTTAAAGAAAACTCTGCGGACCGGCTGAGTGGCTCAGCAGTCATGTGACTGGGTGGGCGTGGCCAATTTGGAAAATGGGAAACTCACTTAACAATGGTCTTGGTTAGTAACCAAACTTTTGGGCTCAATTGTGGTCATAAGTTCTCTCTCTCTCTCTCTCTCTCTCTCTTTTTTTTTTTTCTTTCTTTCCTTCTGTCTTTCTTTCTCTCTTTCTCTCTCTCTCTTTCTTTCTCTGTCTCTTTCTTTCCTTCCCTCTTTCTTTCTCTTTCTCTCTCTTTCTTTCTTTCTTTCTCTCTTTCTTTCTATTTCTCTCTTTCTTTCTTTCTCTCGGTCTCTCTTTCTTTCCCTCTTTCTCTCTCTTTCTTTCTCATTTTTTCTTTCTTTCCCTCTTTCTCTCTCTCTTTATTTCTTTCTCTTTCTCTCTTTCTTTTTCCCTCTTTCTCTCTCCCTCTTTCTTTCTCTCCCTTTCTCTTTCTGTCTCTTTTTCTTTCTTTCCCTCTCTTTCTCTCTTTCTTTTTTCTCTTTCTTTCCTTTGTCTCTTTCTTTCTCTTTTTCTCTGTCTGTCTTTCTTTCTCTCTCTCTTACTTTCTCTCTCTCTCCCACTTTCTTTTTCTTTCTTTCTCTTTCTCTCTTTTTCTTTCTGTCTCTCCTTCGTCCTCCCATCTCTGTCACTCTGTGTGTGTGTGTGTCTGTCTGTCTCGCATTCAGGCACTTAATCATGTGACTCTTTCTCTCTTTCTTTTTCCCTCTTTCTCTCTCCCTCTTTCTTTCTCTCCCTTTCTCTTTCTGTCTCTTTTTCTTTCTTTCCCTCTCTTTCTCTCTTTCTTTTTTCTCTTTCTTTCCTTTGTCTCTTTCTTTCTCTTTTTCTCTGTCTGTCTTTCTTTCTCTCTCTCTTACTTTCTCTCTCTCTCCCACTTTCTTTTTCTTTCTTTCTCTTTCTCTCTTTTTCTTTCTGTCTCTCCTTCGTCCTCCCATCTCTGTCACTCTGTGTGTGTGTGTGTCTGTCTGTCTCGCATTCAGGCACTTAATCACTCATTCTGTGCCTCTGTCTATCTTTCTCTCCCTCCCTCTGTGTGTGGGTTTGTGTGTGTGTGTGTGTGTCACTCTCTCTGATTCCCTCCCACCCTGTATCTCTCTGTGTCTATGCCTCTCTCTGTCGGTCTGTCGTTGTCCCGTCCCGTCCCCCCCCACCGCGGAGTCTCCTCAGCCCGGCTCGACTCGCTCACTCGCCTTAGCCTGCCCCGCCCGGGCGGCCGCTGCCGCACTTGGTTGCTCGTGCTCCTTCCAGGAGCTGAGAAGGCTCCGTGGGGTGGGGGTAGGGGTGGGGGGGAGGAACCTCCGCAGCCCCTGGAAGAAGACGAGTGGGTGGCATGCCGGTTGGGGAAGCTCTGGGGGGGCAGGGAGGAAGGGAATCCGCAGGCGGTAGGGAGGGCTGTTGCTGCGGCGCGCAGGAGTCCCACCGTCGACAAAGGTGGAGGAAGAGGCGCACTCCAACCGCGCGAACAGCCCCACCTGCGCTCTCCTGCGCGCTCTGCCCAGGGGGCTGCCCCTCCTCCCTCCTCCTCCTCTCCGGCCCTGCGGCCCGGCACCTACCCAGCCACGGACCGGCACCGGTCCACGGACCGGGGGTTGGGGACCCCTGCCTTAGGGTCCATTTTTCACCCACCCCAGGCTCTGGAGGCTTTCCTGGAGACTGGGGAGGGTGAAAACAATGTCTCCCGGACCCCCAGAGGAAATACCAAGCTCAGCTTGGAGGCAAGCAGTGTGGCACACGTGGGTGGAACATGGAGGAGAGGTTGTGCATACATGCGCATGTGGGGGCGTGCTTTGCATTATGGGTGCCAGCACACACATGTGCTATCGTGCACACGCACTCGCATTTTTGGCACCCAACAACAAAAGGGTTAGTTATTATTGGCTTCAGTGATGTGATAAAAATCTTTAGGTGAGTGACATTTCCTTCTTATCAATGTAAACGTGTCTAAATAGTCTACTTGCCTTCATTCTAAATACTAATAAGAGAGAATATTTATAGCTCAGAACAAAGGTGGTATTCTACTGGTTCACCTGAACTGGTAGCAGAAAATGTGGGTGGCCCCACCTATCTACCCCAGCATCACATTTAGGCCCTTTTTTCACCAAAAGTGCATGGTCAGAAGGGTGGCGCTTGCGCTCACATTTGCAAACTGTTGAGGAAGGTAAGTGAATACCATCCCTGGCTCAGAATTGATACGAGGGGTCCTTCGTGCTCTCTGAGTCTGCAGACATTTCATTATCCAAACTAGGTAACATCATCAGTGTTAGTAAGAAATGTTGTTTTCTGTCAGTTTATATTCTAGTGACTTGCCTGACAGTGTTGGTGGGGGTCGTCATAGAGATTCTTTGATTGGGCTGTTGGCTCCTTTGGCAGTTTCTTGACTGGTGTATTGTTTACTTGATTGTTGGCCTTGGAGTTAATCTATGCTGATCTGGGGGCTGATTGCTGGTGGAGAGGTTGTTTGATTATTATTATTATTATTATTATTTGTTCCTTTCTGGGCTGGGTGACAGTCTCTTTTGCATAGCCAAAAGATGTTGTTAATGTCTATGTGTCTACTGATGGCTAATTTGTCAGGGTGCCAGGCTTGTCATCCCTGCTATTTTTACCTTAAAAGAATTAAAGGGAGGGGAACATTTCAAAACTGTATTGTAAAACGGTTATTTAATTCTTTAGCTCCTTCCAGGAGAATAGAGGGTTATTGCAGCAATTCTTTTTACTAAATCATGGGTGAAGATCAAATGTTTTAAAAAGGATCGCATTTATATATTTTGCTTGATGTTTTAACAGAATTCTGGGAAGATAAGCACTTTCACCAATATCGTCAGCAGCACTGGGAATGGCGTAAATCCTCGGTTTCAATTGATCTGTAAAATGGAGCCCAGCAAAAATATGGAAGTCACCCACAACATTGATGAATTTGAATGCGCAAAGCAAGGGCCAAAATTTCATATGGAGTTTTTATTTTATGAGTCCCCTTACTTTCAAAAGCCAATAAATAACATGGGTTACTTTATGAACCTGAACCAGAATGCATACATCCAAGTCACACTCTACAGTTTTAATATAAATCAGATATTATTCATGGACAATTGTGTGGCTTCCCCTAATCGTTACGACTTCAGGACTGAAGCTTTTGTCATGATAAATAGAGGGTAAGGCTAACAAATCAGTATTTCTTCGCATAATCACTACTTTTTTTTAACATTGTTTTAGAAAGTTAATAGATAGTATACGGTGCATTGTGGGAAATTAAAGCTTGTCAAAATACATTAAACCGGCTGTGTGCAAGGCTGTTTATAAGTGAATTTGATTTGAAAATAAGTTGAAGGCAATATTAATGGATTATTTAAAGGTAAAATAAAATGAGAGAAGATCAAGAATAAATGGATGCTGAATGAAAGCAGATGAATACAAATGAAATAAAAACAGCCTTGATTTACGAGTACAATTGAACCCAAAATTTATGTTGCTAAGCAAAACATTCGCTAAGTGAGTTATGCCCAATTTTACGACCTTTCTGGCCACAGATGTTAAGTGAATCACTGCAGTTAAGTGAATCTGGATTCCCCATTGTACGAAGGTCACAAAATGGGATCACATGACCCTGGGACACTATAGTCGTCACCAATAGGAGTCAGTTGCCAAGTGTCTGAATTTTGATGACATGACCATGGGGGTGCTGCAGTGGTCATTAAGTGTGAAAAACACTCAGAAGTCATTTTTTTTCAGAGCCATTGTAACTTTGAATTCTTCAAAGCACCTGAGGGCAGAACAAGAAGCAATGGGTGGAAACTAATCAAGGAGAGAAGCAACTTAGAACTGAGGAGAAATTTCCTGACAGTTAGGACAATTAATCAGTGGAACAGCTTACCTCCAGAACTTGTGAATGCCCCAACACTGGAAGTCTTTAAGAAGATGTTGGATAGCCATTTGTCTGAAATGGTATAGGGTTTCCTGCCTAGGCAGGGAGTTGGACTAGATGACCTCCAAGGTCCCTTCCGACTCTGCTATTGTATTGTATTGTATTGTATTGAATGGTCACTAAATGAACTATTGCAAATCAAGGATTACCTGTATGTGAAAGTTGTTGTTCATATGGAGTAAATGAATGGGATTGAATTGCAAAACAACACAGAAAAGGAGAAGGAACAGATTAAGGGAAATTATTGAGAAAGTAAGGAATATACACAGTTGATCAAATTTTCAAAACTAGGATACAGTTCAAATAACAAAAGTATGAAGTGTACTCAGTGGAAATAAGGATGGTTTTCAAAGACCAAATGGTACAGAGACATATTGTGAATAGTGTTGGTAGAAATCAGAATTGGTCCTATTTCTGATTCATTCCATTATCTTGAGCCTCTAGTTTCTTTGGCTTAATATTTCTTACTCTTTTTCTGTGTTCAGTATAATGTTCAGTATAATAAAGAGAGGGCCTTCTCAGGGTGCCATTGTTCTATATGATGCCTATGTATCAGCAGTGGGTTCCCAATTTTTTTTCTACCGCTTTGAGCACAGACTCAGAAGTGTCCGGGCAAATGGACGGAGCCTCCTGCGGCCACTACTATTGGTTCGCCCGATCCAGGCTGAACCAGGAGCAACCCACCTCTGCTATGTACCGTACTTTTAGGAGTATAAGACACACCAAGATTTTGAAGAGGCAATTTTTTTAAAAAAAGATTTTGCACTCTGCAGACATTTTTTGCGAAAATAGGCCCCTTTTGTCTTTCAAAAAAAAAATGGCATGAATAGCCTTTAGGAGGCTTGTAGAGTGCTCCTGCAGGGTGGAGGGCCCCAAAAACAAGCAAAAAATTTGGGTGCATCTTATACACTGAATACAGCATTTTTATGTCTCCAGAAATCCCGCCCCCCTCACCAAAATGGCTGTGCAGAGCCTTTAAGAGGCTTATAGAGTGCTTCTGGGGGTTGGGGAGGCAAAATTTCTGCCCTCCCCAGCCCCCAGGAACACTCTGAAAGTCTCCTAAAGGCTCTGCATGGCCATTTTGGTGAAAGGGCCAGGATTTCTGGAGGCATAAAAATGCTGTATTCAGTGCATAAGATGCACCCAAATTTTCAGCCTCTTTTCTGAGGGAAAAAGGTGCGTCTTATACTCCGAAAAATACGGTATGTATGGTTTTTCAAAAATTTATATTTTAAAATCTTCCTCTTTCATCATTGTGTATTTTATTATCAGAATGGGTTGACTAGCAATCTATTTGCAATCATGCAACCATGTGCAAACTAGTAAATCTATGAACAAATGCTCTCTCATAAGCGTGATATTCACTGGAGCACCCTATTTCTAGTTTAATACAGTGAAATTGTGTTTGCGCAGGTTCTAACAAAAAAAATGACATCTGTATTTGCTCCATTTCTTTCAGATGCAAAATGGATAGTAGATACCAACTTTTTTCTTCAAGGAACAGGAGAAACATCAGCTTCAGATTTAAATCTTTCACATTGCGCAACAACTATTCCACAGTTTATATTCGCTGCAAGATATTGGTGTGCAAATCACAGGATTATTCCTCTCGTTGCTACCAAGGCTGCAATAGAATAACAGGGAAATAGTTTTTCTGGGCTTATTCATGCTTACCAAACGAATAGTAGCTTGAATGTAATCAAATGCATGGTCTTATCATGCAAATCTTTCTCAAGAATGACAATTTTTCACATGATTGCATTGTAGAATTAAACTATTCAACGTTTAAATGTTCTCACTCTTGTGCTTGTATCGATTGTCGTCATTCCTGTCATCTGGTACTCTTTGATTTGATGTGGGGACATTTACAACTCTTTTGCCTTAATTCATCATACTTAATTAGCTTAACAACCAAGCGAAATAAATAAAGATAGGTAGAAACATTCTGTTTTTGAGTATTTAATTACATTGGGGAAAATAGTCTCATAAATTGGTTTTTATCCATCATTATTACGAAGTTAAATGTTATTCTTATCATTTGGTAATACACTGAGTCTATATTTCTATTTTGTGAAGCTAGAGGCTTCTATATCTACCCTGTTTTCCCCAAAATAAGATCTCCCTGGATAATAAGCCAATCGGGCTTTTGAACGCATGCGCTAAAATAAGCCCTCCCTGAAAATATTGCAACACAGCAGCAGCCTTAAGGTGACCATGCTCATCACCTCCTCCATTTCCTAAATAATAAGACCTCCCCGAAAATAAGGCCAAATGCTTATTTCGGGGGTCATTCAGCATTTAGAACAATAAAATGCATAATAATTTGGATATTTAATGCACAAGTTCTGTTAAATTTGCATCACAAGTGGAGAACTAACGGAACTTGTACAGTGTAGAGAAGGGAAACTATATCAAATTATTTTGTTAAAGAGTCAAAGAATGTATTTTAGATTTTTAAAAAATGCAGCAATCCCAGATTTAGTAGCATGGACTAAAAGAAAAACCTTTACCCTTTACAATAAATATTGATCTTTTTTGCTCTATTATTATGATCCAAATATGTAAATTGTACATTCTACTCTGATCCAAGATTGTAACCCATCATAAGACAAATTGCTCTAAAAGTTAATTAAATATACAATCAGACTGGAACTAATAAACTGTAGGGACTTTTGTCTAAATGACAATAGAATAGTAATAGGTGATGTTATAGTGCTGGAATGGATTGTCAATTTTGTTTAAATGCACTCAAAATGTCAGGTCTGTTAGCCTAATTCCATACAGGAATATATATAATAGAAAATCAATTCTGTTCTGGGTGATGGTAGTATTGCAAAATTATTTTGCATTGTTCAACTTGTTTTGATTTGCCCCATTGAAGAATTTTGGCTATGTCTTTCATGACAAATTAATCTATATTTTATCAGTATAAAGTACTGTGTTCTTTATTTCTGTGACAAGTATAATACCAAACAAACTATTTTTGAAAGATCTTTTGGTCTTTTTCTCTTGAGAAGAAAGGTAGCCTTAGATTCTTTTACTACATGTGTTATTTAGAAAAGGTTTTGATTTCATGGAGATTCATGCATAGTCAAAAATTCTTATGCTAATTCAAGTAGTAAAAAAAAAATCCTCTACTATTAAATTCTGCCTCTTCTGTGAAGTAGACAATGGACAAATATACAGTACATATAGCCCTTTCTACAATTTCAGATTACTTTTGCTATTTCTTTGTCCATCTATACCCAATTAATTATAATAAATAATATAATGCTAAAAATTAATAATATATTTTAAATATATTAATATATAAAAATTAATAAGCATAGCTCAAAAGAAATTGCTCATTGCAAATGGGAGAAAGAAAACAACTTAAACAATATCTTCTTGATAAAGAAAAGATTCTAGCAATTTCCCCCAAGCAGAAGTTGCCGTACAAAAGTCAGAATGGGAATGAGGTCCTATGGAGACTGTAAAACAATGGGGGTACTTTAGTTTCCATGTTCCTAAAATAAGGTGACCAGACGTCCCACTTTTGGTGGGACAGTCCCGCAGGGTTTTTAAAAAGTCACAATTTTTGCCTGGGGCAGCGGTGGGGGGCGGGCGGGTGCTCTGCACGCGCTCAGAGGTGGCCTGGGGCCAGGGCAGTGGTGCGGGGCGCGGACAGGAAGCGGCGGCCAGAGCGGGCTATCGGGCAGCAGGAAGGGGCGGGCTGGCGAGGGAGGAGCAAGCCAGCACGCAGCAAGTGGAGGACGACGAGGAGGAGAGCTGTTCGCAGCAGGGCTGCAGCCGGAGCCTGTGCGGCTCTGAACTTTGTGCCACCACTGTCGCCGCCCCAATGCACTGAGAGCTGGTGGGGCTCCCGGCTGGCTCCTTTCACTGCATCGTAGCGGGAGCGGCGGTGCAAAGTTCAGAACTGTGCGGGCTCCGGCTGCAGTCCCTCTGCGAACAGCTCTCCTCCTCCTCACCCTCTGCCTGCTTCCTGCCTGCCTGCTGGCTCGCTCCTCCCTCACCGGCCTGCCCCTTCCGCCTGCCCGACAGCCCGCTCCAGCCGCTGCTTCCTGCCCATGCCCCGCGCCGCTGCCCTAGCCCCAGGCTGCCTCTGAGCAAAGCACCCGCACCCCCCTGGGCCCGCTCCACTGCCCCCCGGCCGCCCCTCAATTGAACAAAATAGCAATTGCTTCACTGGGTATCAAATCAGAATCCAGAATCATTTCAAATGTAAAGGTAGCATTCTTCCAGACACGTAGGCTTAACTTTCAGCAATAGTGTTGACTCAGTCCTGCACAGCCCTCCCCATAAACATGTATTAGGGCTATATTCAAAGAATGAGATGAATGCCAATTTTCCAGAGTAGTCCTTATATTTACACAGCTGCATATCACATGCTAATCAGAAAACGTCTCGGATCACACTATCAAGAATATTTTTTTAAATAATCCCACGTGCACATTTGCAGATATTAATACTGCCTCACTATGGTTTGAAGTTGAGAAACCTCACACCTGTGGATCTAGGTCATTGCTAGATATCATGGAAAAATCTATAAGAATCTTTGTCTCATTGCATCAGTCACCTCCCACCCAGTCAGGCAAGATAGATACATCAGTAAAAGAACTCTGACTAGCTGCTCCTCTGCCTATGTGCGATTTGTTCTCCAGAGGTGAGGCAGGCCCTCATTCTTCTGGCCTTTCAAAAAGGAGTTAAAATATCATAACTGATATATGCCGACAGCAGCAAGATTACTTTATGCACAAAAATGGAAGGACACTGATTTCCAAAACGGACAAACGGCTGCAAAAGTTTATGGAGTTAGCAGAAATGGCTAAACTGACTGCTTCGCATAGAGAAAAGAACACAAATAATTTTGTTTCCCATTGGAAACCGCTTTTGGGGTTTATGCTTTGAGGTGGAAAAAAATGAAACACTGATTTTGGGTTTTGCTGATTAGATAGGTTGGTATTATAGAATTGGCAAGTGGTTAAAGAGGCCAAATCCAGTCTCATCATCTGGCTGACAAGCCATAATAATAATATTTGACACTGAATTTTCCTCCCAGTTTTGTCAATTTTAGTATTCACGCACTGCAGAAATAATAATAATAAATAAATCTTTATTATGGTCAAAGACCAGCAATACACATTACTTTTTACAGTATATTAAAAAGTACTGACATTAAAATATAATTAAAAAGTATTGATGTTAAAAATGGATAACAACATACATGTTCTCAAATTGTTCAGGTTAAACCCTGGTTCACATGAGTGAAAAGCCGATAAGTATGGGAGTAAATACAATGGTCCAGAAATTGCTAGAGATATGTCCAAATAATTGGTACAAGATGACAACTATACTTCTGTAACCAATTTTTTTTCTTGTGGACATTATAGCAACACAGAATTTTGCCACTGCATACGTGGTAGCCGAGTTTGTGTCCTGGAGGAGAAAGGCTAGATAAAAATTATCTGCCCTCCCTGGCAATCTCTCTAATAAAGGGAGAATATATGCAGACCTACAAACTCTGTATAGCTCACAGTGTAATAGAACATATGAGATATCTTCAACTTCTCCTTTACCACATATACAAACCCGTTCTGCTGTTGGTGTTCTTTTATACCTGCTCTGGAGGAGTGCTGAAAGTAACATCAGCTTTTTGAGACAGGCCAGTTCAAGAGCCAGGCATTCAGGAAAAGCAATAACAATAGCACTTAAGACTTATATACCGCTTTACACCCCTCTCAAATCAATTTACAGAATCACCATATTGCCCCCACCAATCTGGGTCCCCATTTTACCGACCTTGAAAAGATGGAAGGCTTTGAGCCAGTGAGAGTTGAACTGCTGGCAATTGGCAGAGTTAGCCTGCAATTCTGCATTCTAACCACTGTGGTGCTCTTTTTTTTGCAACCAGATAGATTAACATAATTTTGTAAACCTGCCCAAGTTTCTCTATGTTTCACCTCGTACCAAACAAAATTAAAGCAGGGTTTTTTTTAAACATTTTTCCACTCAAGATGGCTTCTTTTACAGGAATGTGTGACCTATTCCATAATTTCCTACTCTCACACAACCTTTAAAGGCTGGCTCATTTCTTCCCAAGATCATGCATTCCCTTTCATGTCATTTATGAAAGCACCTTCAAAGTGAAGCAGCTCCCCAGCAAGGGAGACTCATTCAGGGCAACCAACTTCAAGTACTGTGTTATCTTTCAATAGTAGCATGAGGAATGGAATACACTGTACCAACAAACATTTGCTATTGTGTATCAAACGTACTTTATATTGCATAAGAAAACCTTTACGTTTAGTGGAACTCATGTAAATCAAGGTGTCATAGTACTGCTTGCAAAGCCCTAGGATTTGTCCATATATCCAATTGTAGACCTGTAGATTTTGAATGACTAAAGCAAACAATTATAAAAACCAGCTTTTGGGACATTACATGGCAACTATAAATAGATTACTCTAGTCTTTAAAAAAAATCTATAGTATGCAAAATCCATAACGTTAGCACCTGTTTCTTTCTCACGTACATCTCCAAATTGGGCTCAGACATTAATGATTACGAAATAAGCACAGATATAAAAGGCCTCAAAAGGCATTAACATTTTCTCAGCAAAATGTCTGCACTGAGGCAATATGCTTCTGCAGCAATCCTCTTGGCATTTTTCTTCGGTTTGAGTTTTGCTGAACAAAATCTGGCAGAGTTACAAGGTATGGAAAACTAGAACAAAAGTTAAACTAATATAAATATCTAGTTAATGTGCAAAGGCTTCAAAATCATCTTTGCCTAAATTATGAATATATATTAAGTATAGTCTTTTTCTTGTAAATGAATTCAAAATGTTATATATTTGAGAATATATACATCACTAGTTTATAAAAATGTTGTAATTGTTACATTGTTCTCTTGTGTAAGACAAAGTGTGATGTGCACATTTAAAAGTGTTTATTTATTAAATTTATATGCCACCTATCTCACTAATGCATGTCTCTGGCTTACAACTTCACTAAAATATTAAAAAGTTAAAACATTGATCATTGAAAATTAAGGAAAAAACCCTAGGTAAAATAGAAACTAAAATACAAATTGAGTGAAGAGTATAGATCTTTTCAGTCTATAACTATTTTCCGTGAGGGAACATGTAAATATATAGATGCTTTTATGAGAATTCTACATTCACATAAGTAATCTTCAAAAGTTTTCATTCAAAATTCCCCTATAAATTTTTTACTGAGATTAATGCTGGTTTTCTAGAACGGAATACAACATGTGTGAAAACACTGACGAAAAATTTTCAAGCAATGCCAATTGAACTCAACGCAAATGAAAATTGCATCTGGGAAATAAAGGGAGAAAGGGATACAAATCAAACCATTCGACTAATTTTTTCTTACATTGAGTAAGTATTCTTCATATGAAATGGCAGAAAAATCATAAATTAGATAAGCTAACTGGAAGTAACAAGATGCAAAGGAAATAAAATTCTTGGAAGGGGCAAGTTAATTAGAGAGTAGGATTAAGAGGAGAGAGGGTTTTGTTAGGCATTGTATAGTCAGTAAGGAAATCAGATTTGGAGATCCATAGAAGAGAGATCTGTAGATCTACCTCAAAACCTGGAGACACAAGAAACAAAACTTTGTTTTTTAAATGTTTTATTGGTGAAATACAGCAGCCAGACAATTTGATGTACAATGGTGCTAATAAAACCGGACACGAACATATAGAATGATTACATGAATGACATTTGAAGAAAGTAAAAATATATCCATAGGGTTAATATAGAATTAATTCAGCCTTATCATATTATAAATTCTAGGTGTATAGAACCAAAAAAACCAAAAAACTGTGAAGCTGTGGCTACAAGCCATAGATGCACACAAATGCACTAAGGGCAACAGAGAAAAACCAAAGCCACTTAGCCTGGCGTAGCATTAGGAAAAAACGAGAAAAGAAATGATCACCCTAAAGCAGTGATAGAACACTTATACTAACTTTATTGTCATTTTGAATGTACACTAATCAACATACATTAAAATGAAATTTCGTTGCATACAGCTCTCAAAGGGTCACCGCCTCCAATATATACTACAGCTTTTGCATTCAGTGCGTCAAAAAATTTAGAAAATATCTAACTTGACTGCTGCCCCCTCTCCCCCAATCTCTGTCTGTCTGTCTCTGAGAGAGGAGGGGGAGGGGGAGGGAGGGAGAGAGGGAGAGAGAGAGAATGAATGAGAATCTTTTCCCCTTCATCTAGATCAGTGTTTCTCAACCTTGGCGAGTTTAAAACGAGTGGACTTCAACTCCCAGAATTTCCCAGCCAGCATGGCTGGCTGGGGAATTCTGGGAGTTGAAGTCCACTCGTTTTAAACTCGCCAAGGTTGAGAAACACTGATCTAGACCAATCTTGAGGTATCCCACCGTCATAGTTTTGCCATCTCTGTCCCAGATATAAGCGACATCAGGGGGTAACAGAAATAAGAAAGCAGGTTGGCACGAAGATCGTGAGTAAGCAAAGGTAAAGGGAGAAGTCATGTAATCATCTTTTGTGTCCTTCGGGCAAGGAAAGTCAGTGGAAGTCAGATTCACTTAACAACCGTGTTACTAACTTAATAATTGCAGTGATTCACTTAACAACTGTGGCAAGAACAGTCGTAAAATGGGACGAAACTCACTTAACAACTGTCTCGCTTAGAAATGTTGGCTCAATTATGGTCAAAAGTCGAGAACTACTTATATAGGCATCATTTTTGTAGGCAGTCTTTCTTTTTTCAGTGAGAGAGGACTAGAGACAGCAGAATTATGACACAATTATATGAAGCCAGGATTTAGAGACCCTGTTTTGGTAATGTTTGCAGGAGGGAGATACAGCACTGCTATAATGGAAGCTTAGTGCAAATATTTTATTTGGTTTCAATAATCAGAAGATTGCACTATTGTTTTTTATCACGGGATTTCATTAATAGCAACTTATAGAAAAACCCATCTTCTCTTTTTCTCTTAGATTTAGCCCACTGTCATCATGTGACGAAGAATATATTGAAATATATGATGGTCCCTCAACCAATTCATCTGTCTTAGGAAAAATATGCCATACTAAAGACTCAGCATTTCAGTCATCATCTTCGGCTTTAACATTTCGTGTATCAACAGGCGCCACGAATTTTACACGAAAGATCTATGCACTTTATTACTATATTTCACCAGATACACGTAAGTCATCCACAGAAGATGGGAGGTCTCCATCCAGAATCACCTGGGAGTTCAGTTTTAGAATAGAAATTGATTGATGACACTTTTGGAGAATTGTTTGAAGCGATAAAAATTGCACTCAGCTTTTTATAGCTATGAAGAATTCTTAATTGAAAAGTGAGTTAAAAACAAAGTAAAAATAGCTTGAGCACAGAGAATTTGAAGTCTGTACATAATGTGTATACTCAATACCAGAAAGAAAGATTTTCACCGTACAGGTAGTCCTTCACCTATGATCACAATCAGGCTTGAAATCTTGGTCGTTGAACTAAGCCAAGGGTGTCAAACTGGATTTCTTCAAGGGCTGGATCAGCATTGTAGTTCTTCACCGCGAGACGGCGGGAGGGGGGGAGCAAGGGAGGACCCTGCAGGGGTCATTTTTGGCCAGTAGAGTGCTGCAGGAGGCCGAAAATGGGCTGTGAGCGGAGGCGGGTGCAGCCAGTTTGGGCCAGCTTGGAATGCAGGTATTCACTAGTAGAGTATTTTTACCAGATCTGTTCTTCCAGCACATAGTGGGATACCCCTCTGGAGGAAGAGACATCAAATCCAATATCCCCACCACTTAGAATATAGAATAACAGAGTTGGAGGGGATCTTGGAGGTCTTCTAGTCCAACCTCCTGCTCAGGCAGGAAACCCTATACCATTTCAGACAAATGCCTGACCAATCTCTTCTTAAAAACTTCTAGTGGAGAATTTACAATTTGGAGGCAAATTGTTCAACTGGTTGTTTTGTCAGGAAATTTCTCCTTAGTTCTAGGTTGCTTCTCTCCTTGATTAGTTTCTGCCCATTGCTTCTTGTTCTGCCCTCAGGTGCTTTGGAGAATAGCTTGATTCCCTCTTCTTTGTGGCAACCCCTGAGATACTTGCAACCTTCCCTGGCAGCTTCCTTATATAGTTCCTGAAGAAGCCAGCAGAGAAGCTTGCAAATGATTACATGATTACTGGGCACTTTGCAACTAGTTGTAAATGTGACCAGATTGCCAGGTGTCCAAAATGTGATAATATGACTGCGGGGAAAGTGACATTTTGCATCAACTGCAAGTGTTTTACAGCTTGTTCTTACCGTGACTGTGAATTTTAACATCTGGTCGTGAGTCAACTGAATACCAAGCAATTGTGCATAGGCATTAACTCACAGTGGGCTCAATCTGTTTATGGCCAATTCCTCTTTCAACAGCACACAGATTTAGTGGAAGCTCTATTAATCCCATGTTGTATGTACAATGTTTTAAAAAATCCAAACTTGAACCCTAAGGATTACTTTAAAGGTAATAAAGGCAGTTGCATAATTTCTAAACAGCTTGAATCCTTCCACTGGCAAAGGATAGGAACAGGAAGAATAGTAAACAATGTTGTATTTTCTACATACTTATATTGTTGGGTTTTTTTTTTAATCTTTCTAAAGCCATATGCGGAGGTTACCTTACTGGTCCAGAAGGAACATTCAACAGCCCGAATTACCCCAAGAAACACAAGCCCTTGACATATTGTGTCTGGCATATAGAAACCAAACCATATACCCAAATAAATTTAATTTTCAAGGACATGCTGTAAGTATATTTTGGTTTACATGTGTGTTTCAAATTTTGGTCAGAGTCTGAAATGCTAAATTTTCTAAATAAAGAAATAAGCTAAAATAAGTTTTAAGATTAACTTTGCATTTAAAAATAGGCAGAATTATATGATGACATCTCAATAAAAACCATTTAAAAAAGAGAAAGTGGAATTTCAGCAAAATAATTACAATATGCTTATCCTTAAACTAGTATTTGACCGTCCCCTTTTCCGAACTGATGCTCTTTATTTCCTATTTTCATTCAGTTTTGGGTCCCCTATTTTATAATCATCATTATAATACATTGATTCATGAATTAATTATACACATTTCAGAAACAAAATATACCTAGGATTTGTCTAAATCCTAGGTATACTTTACATCAGTTTAGCTTCTGTAGCCAGCATCCAGACAAGTATGAAAACTAGTCCCACAAACTCAAGAAGGTATTATTTGGCATAGAACTAACATGGTGTATAAGTTAAGATTGCCAAACTAGGACTGGGGAAAATCTTGAACCAAAATTATTCTAAGGATAAATTAAGATAAAGGAGAAAAGGGGGTATGAGAAATAATAGTAATAAAAAAACTGTTGTTTTTCTGTGTCCAGGATAGAAATGGATGCCAACTGCAGATTTGATTTTATCGCCATTTTTGATGGTCCAACGACCGATTCTCCTTTAATCAAAAAAGTGTGCGGTAATTCAACTCCATCATTTAAGTCTTCATCTAACGCTATGACAATTGTGATGTCTACGGACTATGCTAATTCTTACCGGGGCCTTTCAGCTCGCTACACAACTACACCAATATCACAACCGAACAGTAAGTCCAATGAGGCTGTAATAACTGATTTATGCTGATATGGAAAGGGAATACCCAATACAGATTGATTCTTCCGCTTTATGACATCTTTTCTAGGTTGGGAAACATGGCAAGGATTTTGTCCTTATTTCAAGTTATGACTAGTTTAACATAGGCACAAACACGCACAGATATTCTATCCATCACCAAAGATTCCTACTCCTATTTTTTAATTTGTGCCTTCAAGTCAGTGTTGACTCCCGTCTAATATGTAAACAAGTCCCTGTAGGACTTTCTTGGCAGGGTTTTGGAATTGGTTTGCTATTGCTTGTTTCCTTGGGCTTAAAGGTGACCAGCCAAAAATCATTCAGTTGGCTCTGTGCCTAAGAAAAGACTAGAACGCACCATCATGCCAAACTAGCTCTCATTACAACTACACCTGACTATAATTATATACACCTGATGACATGTAAGATCATTTATTTATTTATATAATTTCTATAGCTGCCACAGCAATGTCACAACAATGACTCTGGGCAGTATACAAAGTTAAAACCAAATATTTAGGCAATCCAAATAATAAATATTCAAGGTCACATACAGCTAATTACAATTTACAATTAAACATCAGTTGCTAGCAGATGCTTTGGAGGAGGGTATTTTTTTTAAACTCCTAGTTAGTTCAAAACGCAACAATTATGAGGACTCCTAAAAATATCACATGCTCCTTGATTTTCCTGAACAATTTTGCATAATATTTTCTGGATTTTTTGTAAATGTCTGACAGCATGGAATTGAGAATTTAGGTATATGTACTTGCTTTTTACCTTGTAGTGTTATGAAAAATGTTTTTTTTTGGTCATTTTTTTATTGTGTATTTTGAGGTCTCGGAAGGGCCGACGACTCTGACGTGAATGCTCTCAAAATTTCTTTGTATCCCTTACCCTACCCTATAGAAAAAATGTAAAACCAATAAAACTTTTTCAATATAAAAAAAAAAATATCACATGCTGAAAGCACTGAGCTTTGCTGGGATCTCTGCCTGTAGGATTATGACATCATACAGAGAACAATGATGATGTACCTTGAACCGTATTTTTTTTTACTCTTTACAGAGCAGCTGTTATAGAAGCTGAAATATGTTATACATTTCAGAATCAATGTACCATACCATATGCTAATATCTAGCTTACACCCAAGGAAATAATTTTAATATTTTTCTTTACTATTTTGTAAGTGCTTCAAGCTCAAAACATTTCCAAAGCGATAGTAATAGTCAGACTTCTATGTTTTAATTTACTATTTTGCCATGGAACTAGGCTTGGGGGGGGGGGGGGGCTCCCATTTACACACAAATCTGTTTAACACTGCTTAGCTTTTTCCAAGACCAAAGTCTTAGATGCTACTTGTCAGAGATGTCTTGGTTTTATGACACAAAAGAAGAAAAAAAGATCTTTTTCACTCAAAACAATTTTATAAACTCTATCATCTCCTTTCAAATTCATCTGCAATAGTAGTCACATGCTTCCTCCTAGGACAAAGAGTTTTTTTTTTAATATTATCTCTGAGACTATTCTATTTTTCTTCTTCTTCTTTTCCTGTTAGCATCCCTGAGTTGTTCTTCAGACAGGATGACAATTACTCTCAGCGAATTTTACTTGGCTTCTCTCAACTATAATGCAAGTTTCTTATATCTGAATGACCAAACTTGCAAGCCTATTTCTTACAACCCAGTGGTATTTTCTTTTCCAATCAACAGCTGTGGAACAATTAAAAAGGTAACATTTAATCTTGCTGTGAATTCGTTTATTTTTTCCAAAGCTATAGCTACTTTTAGTAGAGTGTCCAATCAGGGCTGAAAAAATCCAGATGAGGACTAGTTGGCAGCAGTGAGTTTTCTGTATTGTACTTGTTTCTTTCAATTTGTGGTTATCAGATTTTTGCAGCCAGTACTTAAGATCTTTTCTAACTTGGTCGTCTCCCCTATACACTATCCCTACATTTAAATATATCAATGGCATGCAATCTTAAATGAGTCCAATATAGTTGTATATATCTCTGTACTCTGCTTTTACACCACTCAGATATGAAAAAGAACACTATTAGAGCTGTAAATAAGTGTGTGTGTGGGGGGGGGGGAAATCCCATTAGAATACAGAGATAGTGGGGAAGCACAAGGATGCAATCAAACAGTATGCAAAGTGTTCTGAGCATTTACACCAGATTAATGGAATTTACAAAGTGGCTACAATCCCGAATATAGAGATCAAAGCTATAAAAAGCACATAGATTGCACATAGCTCATTAGTTTCCTCTGTAGTTTTATTTACTGGCAACAGCCTGCTTCATTAAACGTCCTGTGCTTTTTACAGAATTCAAATGCTGATTTTCAAGATACATCCTTGGTTTTCAAATAGTGAAAGTAGTAGTATCAACTGATATTGGAGAAGGCTTCTATTTTTCAATGTTCTTCAATGTATTATCATATATGATTTTGTTGCTACCGTACTGGTTGTTACATTTAAACAAAATACTTAAGTATAATTTTATAATTAGAGATGATAAAACTTTAGACTCGTGATGTATCTGTAGCTCAAAAACATTTTTTTCTGTCTCCTGAAACAGTTTAAAACCATTTTAAAAAAATACCTTCCTTTTCTTTCCTTGGCAGACTGAAGGTCAAAGCATCTCATACAGCAATATTGTAACCGCCTTGCCAGCCGGCATGACAATCACCCGCCAAAAGAAAGTTGAAATTGTTGCAAAATGTATAATGGAAAACAATTCAACGGTAGAAGTTGTGTACGTAACAGAAAGTGAACATTTAGACAACACAACGGCTGTAGGTAGATACAATCTCAGCATGTCATTCTATGAAACAGACTCCTTCTCCAAACCCGTATTTGAAACTCCCTACTTTGTCGACTTGAATCAAATGCTCTATGCACAGATCAGCCTACATTCCAGTGATCCAAATCTAGTAGTATTTGTGGATACTTGCACTGCATCTCCAGATCTTACTCCTGTATCACCAAAATATGATTTAGTTAAAACTGGGTAAGTATATTCACTGTTAATTACCTTTAGGATTGACTGTAACTATAAACTTAGTTGTATTACAATACTGATGTAAATTCCTTCATAGAGGAAAAATAGGACAAACGTTTCATATTATATTACATACATTACTTAATTATTTATTTAGAGTAAAGGTATCTGAATGACGTCTAAGTACTACTTAGTGATGTCCCGGTGTGTGGAAGCCGTGCGGCTCTGGATGGGAAGTAACAAACTCCGGCTCAACCCATCCAAGACCAAGTGGCTGTGGTTTCCGGCGTCCCGGCATAGCCAGCTAATTCCATTGCTGGTTATCGGGAGCGAGTCAATGGCCCCGTGGAAAGGGCTCGCAACTTAGGTGTCCTCCTGGATTCACGGCTTTCCCTGGATGACCATGTGGTGGCCGTGACCAGGGGGGCTTTTTACCAGGTTCGACTGGTACGCCAGTTCTGGGCCGGGACGCCCTCCGTACAGTCACTCAAGCACTCGTGACATCCCGCCTTGACTATTGTAACGCTCTCTACATGGGGCTCCCCTTGAGGTGCATTGGAGGCTCCAGTTAGTCCAGAATGCGGCCGCACGGGGGATTTCGGGAACATGTAACACCTCTCCTGCGCGAGCTGCACTGGCTACCGGTGGCCTTCCAGGTGCGCTTCAAGGTGCTTGTTACCATCTTCAAATCGCTCCATGGCTTGGGGCTTAGTTACTTGCGGAACCGCCTCCTGCCACATACCTCCTATCGACCGATTCGCTCCCACAGAGGGGGCCTTCTCGGGGTGCCGACTGCCGGCCAATGCCGGCTGGCAATGCCCAGAAATAGGGCCTTCTCTGTGGCAGAGCCTGCCCTCTGGAACGACCTCCCCCCGAATTTTGTACTATCACAGACCTTCCCCTCTTCCGCTGCTCACTTAAGACACACCTCTTTCAGCAAGCTGGACTGGCATAGAATTTAATGTAGGAATGATAGAGCCATAGCTAAATTTTTAATGGGATTTTTAGCACAGGTTTATTATTTAATTTCTTTTTACTTTTGTACATATGTTATTATTGTATATTTTTTAATGTCCTGTGCACCGCCCAGAGTCCGTCTCGACGGAGATTGGTGCGGTTTATAAATCGAATAAATAAAAAATAAAAAATACTTTTGTTTATAGCCAATCAAGTTCATTCTGTCTTCCTCCTTTACATATATTTAATAATCTGCTCACAAGACTCCAGGCATTTGATAAAATAGATTAATAACCACAACTATATAAATTGCAATACATCTCACATGGCTTTATTTTACATATGCAACAGACTGAGTAACCTTCTGGACAGAATATAAGTGGGGCTAACTATAGATTGAAAGAGCCCATGTGCCAAAGGAAAGTAAAGAAATAGATGTAGGATTGAAACTTTTTTTTGCCTTAAAAGCACCCATTCTTGAACTTTTACAAAGCATTTTCTGATAAGCATAATATATGAACGCATATAAGTTGAAGTATTAATCAATCTAAAATAATCTGAATATTCTATTTCAGCTGCACTAAGGATGATTCTTTTATGGCCTATCCCATCCTTGAGCATTATGGAAGATTCAGGTTCAAATCCTTCAGATTTCTAAAACATTACCCATCAGTTTATCTTCACTGTGAAGTTTTAATTTGCGACAGCAAGGATTCTAATTCTCGCTGCACCAAAGGTTGCATTACTCGGCATAAGAGAGAGATTTCCTCCTACAAATGGAAAGGCGATGCAGTGATTGGACCTCTCAGACTGAAAGGAGAAGAACGTTCCATGGACCGCTCAGGTGAGAATGTTTTCTTGGAATTGACTACATTTGTAGATTTAACAGGTTTCATTTTGAACTGTTTAAGAGCATTTTCAGTATTATAAATAGCAATCCAAGCATGATACCACTGAACTGCAGACAAGCAGAACTGCCAGTACTCCATCTCTACCAATCAATAAAAATACTGGTTTAAAAAGGAAATTTTTAGCCAACAATTTTCCAGATTTTATTTTAAAAGTATTGTTCCATGATTTTGGAATTTGCGAAGACCTCATAACCTTCTTTTGTCTTCTTTTTTTTTTAATATATTCAGCTATTTCTAGTGAAGTTTATCCAGAAGAAAGTCTTAATGCACAGCCCCAAATCCTATACATCCTTGCATTTGTTGTGTTGGCAGCAAACACTGTACTTCTTGTTGGTCTAGCAGCAAAGCGTCTCATCACTCGAGAAACCGGATACAGATACCAGAAACTGAGTCGCTAACAAGGATCTTCATCTGACTGTTTCACATCTACAGAGATATGAAAGGAATGTTTTGTCGTCGTTCCACGTTTTTTCCCTTAAAAGGACAATTTCAATTAAAATAAATGAATTAAACAGCATTAAACTCGTCTGGAAGGGAAATAGCCAAATACAAAACACACATACAGCCAGTTACCATCAGATACCCCCAAAAAAGAAACAAAAATTGAGGAAACTTATGGTCATAAATACGATTCTTCTCTTCTCCCACCTTTTTCTTCTGGTAAATTTTTCAGGAGAGACAGGTGGCTGTAGGGAAGAAAATGGCCAGGAATATTCTCTTTCCATGAACTCCTTCATGTTAAATTTATTTTTAGGCAAACTCTTTAACCTTGTTTGCTTATATATTAATACACAAACATTCAAGGAAACTACTGAAAGAAAAGTGTACATGAATAAATCATTCAAGGCAAAATAGTTCTTGATGTCAGAAATCATTTGATTCTATTGCTGTACTGCAAAAATTCATCCTATGTATAATATTTACCCATGAACCTTTGTCAAATAGTTACCGTATTTATCGGCGTATAACACGCACTTTCCCCCCCTGAAAATAGGGGGCAAATTATGTATGCGTGTTATACGCCGATATGCGTGTTATACGCCGATACATGGACCCGGGAACCGTGGACCCTGGCAGGTAGAGCAAGGTCGAGGGGCTTCCCCCCTTTCCCCACTTCCCGGCTCTTTCCAAACCCCGGGAGCTCGCCGAGGGGCGGCGGCGGCAGCGGCGGCGGCAATCCCCCCCAAAAGGGCAACACGAGGGAGGGCGCTGCTCTCCCGTTAGGGAAGGGACCGCAAGGAGGGCTAACCGTTCCCAGGGGAAGGAGGAGAAAAAAACCCCCAACCTCTCCATTAATCCCCATGGATTCGCTTGCAAGGCAACCCAGCCAACGGCATCGAAACTGCCCCGCGGAGGACGGAGCCTCCTTCTCCTCCTCCGCCCGATCACCTTTTTCCCCACGCCGCGGCAAAAGCTGGCACGAAGGTAATAACGGCGGAGAGGGGGGCTAACGCCAGCTCACCGAACCGCCGAAGCTGGCTTCTTTAATCGCCGGGGCTGGAAGCCAGCCAGCCAGCGGGGCGACACAGTCCCGTCCCTTCCCTCCCTCCCTCCCGTCCTTCTTCCCTTCCCGCAAGACTGCAGCTTCCCGTACTTGCCCTCCTCCGATCATGCCCTCCGGGGGTGCCTGCAGGGCGCGGGGAAAAGTTGTATCCCGGCGGGATCGCTCCAGCGGCTGCTTTCCCACCGCGCGGGATCACCGGGATTTTGGCCGCTCCTGGCTCCGCCGGGCTTCCGTTCTCTGCGGGCGGGGAGATGGTAAGAGGAGAGGCGGTGCGATCTCTTGAGCAGCCGCCCCGTGCCGCCAGGCGCTCCTTTGGTCGCTTCCACCCGCGCCCCTCTCTCGCGGGCTCCGAATTTTGATACGAGCGCAAGGGCAGTGGTTTGCCAAGGCTCCATTAGGGGTGGAGGGATGGACCCGGGAACCGTGGACCCTGGCAGGTAGAGCAAGGTCGAGGGGCTTCCCCCCTTTCCCCACTTCCCGGCTCTTTCCAAACCCCGGGAGCTCGCCAAGGGGCAGCGGCAACGGCAACGGCCGCCGCCGCCGCTGCTTCGCATCCCTCCACCCCTAATGGAGCCTTGGCAAACCACTGCCCTTGCGCTCGTATCAAAATTCGGAGCCCGCGAGAGAGGGGCGCGGGTGGAAGCGACCAAAGGAGCGCCTGGCGGCACGGGGCGGCTGCTCAGGAGATCGCACCGCCTCTCCTCTTACCATCTCCCCGCCGGCAGAGAACGGAAGCCCGGCGGAGCCAGGAGCGGCCAAAATCCCGGTGATCCCGCGCGGTGGGAAAGCAGCCGCCGGAGCGATCCCGTCCGGGCACCGGGCGCCCGCCTCCCTGTACGCACGGCTCCACAGCCCCCTGGAGCGAGCGAACGGGCGGGCGGAATGCCCGGGGCTGTGGCTGCGCCGGAGCCACAGCCCCCTGGAGCGAGCGAACGGGCGGGGGGAAGGGCCAAAGAGGGGGCATCGGGCAGGGAAGCCCCGCGCATCTCCCCCGGCTCCCTTTGACAGCCACCACAGCACACGTTTCTCCTCCCTGTCGGAGGAAGCCGGCGGAGATACGCGCGGCTTCTCTGCCTTTCGCGCGGCTTCTCTGCCCTTCCCAGAGCCTTGCGCCCGGCAGGGGCATCGGGCAGGGAAGCCCCGCGCATCTCCCCCGGCTCCCTTTGACAGCCACCACAGCACACGTTTCTCCTCCCTGTCGGAGGAAGCCGGCGGAGATACGCGCGGCTTCTCGCGGCTTCTCTGCCTGACGCCCCTGCCGGGCCACCTGGCCCGCTGTGGGAGGAGGCGTCCGTAACCTCTGGCATGCCGGCCCTTCTGCTGCTTCCCGGTTTGGGGCGGGGGGAGAGGGAAGAGAGGGAGTGACTGACATACACAGAGAGAGACAGAGGGGAAGGGAGGGAAAGACAGAGACAGAGAGAAAGAGAGGGAGGGAGAGAGACGGAGAGAGACACAGATAGAGAATGAATCGGAGACAGACAGGGGGAAAGAGGAAGAGACAGGCATACAGAGACAGAGAGAGGGAGGGAGAGAATCAGAGTGAGTGACACACACAGAGAGAGGGAGGGAGAGACAGATAGATAGAGACTGATTAAGTGAGTGAGAGACAGACAGACAGACAAACACAGAGTGAGAGAGATGGGCAGAGGAAGGAGAGAGAGACAGATAGAAAGAGAGAGACGAAGGGAAAGAAAGAGAAAGAGAGAGAAAGAAAGAGAAAAAGAGAGAAAGAAAGAGAAATGGAGAGAGGGGGGAAAGAGGAAAGAGAGAGAGAGAAAGAAAGAACTTATGACCACAATTGAGCCTAAAAGTTTGGTTGCTAACCAAGGCCGTCGTTAAGTGAGTTTCACCACATTTTCCTTTTACATTATTTACCTTATAAATGGTAATAATATTAATAAAAAAAAGTTCTGAGCTACCCTTATTTTGCTTCAAAGTTCTTTATTTGAAATTTAATTTTCTTTCCTGAAATTTCCCTCTTAAAATGAAGGTGCGTGTTATACGCCGGTGCGTGTTATACGCCGATAAATACGGTAAATATATACAAAATAAGATCAGAGCAAATACATTTTGAAATTTCTAGAAGTTCTACATGGATAACAAGACCAGATATAGAATGGGTCAATGACTCCTTTCCCTTAATTAATCTGCTTTTTTAAAGATTGAAGATTAATTTAGAATCCAGAATGAATGGATATAATTTAATTTTTTAATGCAATATTACCCTATATTAAACTATACAAATCTTATTAAATGTTGATAAAGCTGCAAAGCACTTTATTTAGAATAGTTCAAAATAATTTAGTAAGATACTTTATCATGCCCAAAATCTATTTTTAAATAGTTACGAATAAATAGGTCATAAACAGATGTAGAAAATACTCTGAAATGTAAAAAATACTTATTTTGCACATTACAGATATATAACAATTAACATTAGCATATAATACTTGCAAAATTACAGAAAAAGTACAAAATCTGAGGTGTAAATGTTTACAAGCTTATAAGCAAAATAGTTTGTAAAATATTGACCCAGCCTTATAAAACATATTGAGGTCTTTGATTTTTATAAGGATTTCCTACCTCTTCCCGTCTGTGTTTTCTTCTTTCAAAGGACCACATTCTTGAGAAACAATATGCAAATTATTAACCAAATCCATGACTGCAGCAAGTTTATTATCAACATGTTCCTGAAGTTTTTGCATACGTAAATCAATATAATCCATTAATCTCTTCTCTGTCAGGTCGATCTTTTTGGACATGAACTTTTCCAAATACAGACAAATATGTTGCTGTTCTAAACTGCAAAAAAATGCAAACAACCAAAAACTGATCCATGCTATCCAAAAGTATAAAGTATGTACCTTAAGCAGCATAAATTTTACAAATACCCCCAACAGAATATCTGACAATGAACAATCAAAATCTGAAAATCTTCCAAAGCTAACATTACTTAATAGTACACATAATTAATATTAATAATTTAGAAATCTTAAATGTGTGTTTTTAAATGCTAAGCAATATCATCTACCACTTTCTAGTTGCTCAAATGAGCAGAAGATTTATTAAATTAAGTCAATCAAATACCTCTGGTAAGGCAGGAAGAAAAATATGGTTATAGCCACTTAATGGATACCGAGGCATACAATTTTTCAGCATTTGAGTACAGATAATCATTACATTACATTGGAATTCTAAGACAACACTCTTATGAATTTTGAATATATGAATTTTGCTAATTATTGTACCCAATGCTGCAGTGTGCTTTTACAAATTTGTTGGATTTTTATTACTGATGTATTATTTCATGTCTTAACACTGTGAGCTACTCACAATCACTTGATAAGTGGATGCCCATATAAGCTGAATAAGCAAATAAATATCTTTCTTTTCTATGATTTCATGCCAGCATCTTAAAACTGATTTAAAGAAGTAATTTAGGGAACCAGTAGATATTCAGAAAAATAACTGCCTAGTTAACTAGCTTTCAAATTCAACTGATTAATCTTCTGTATAGTTCCTGCTATTAGAGTGCAAAGATTTATGGAAAGTGAACCATTCAGAAATTAGCAATTTGAGTGATCTCAACTTTAATGTATTAAAAAAATCTAGCTAAATTCAAACTCATGCAATGATGAAAGGTTTTTGTTAACAGTTACCTAGTTCAACTGCCTGGTAAAATTTACCTTATTTTTTCAAAGAGGCATTTTGAGACCAATTTTAAAAATGGATTTTTTTTTTTCAATACGAACTCACCCAACAGTTTGAATTCCATCTTTCTGAGAAGCAAACTTTTTTTCACAGCATTTATCCTTTTCATCTATGGATAGGCGATCTACTTGACCACATACTGTTTGAAGAAGCGGAAGCAGCAATGTAGAATTAGGCATATTTGAATTTTCACGTCCTTGTTCTTGACAAAACGATGCCAGCAACCCTTTACAGTCACTTTCAGAATGTACAGTACAAGGCTGAAGTCCAGGGAGCGCAAATATATTACCTGTAACCTGTTTAGTTATCTTGGAATGTGCATTCAAATCTTCTGCAACTGTTTTAGCTACCAAATTAGCTTTTAAAAGAGAAGGTCCGTTGGACAAATGGTCTAACCGTTCAAAGTCAGATGCTTCTTTCAACCCATCAATAGGATGATTTTTTCCATACACAAATCCATTTCCTCCTAAGATGTTTTGTAACTTGCCTCCAAAAGAAATTCCATTCTAATAGAAATAAAATACACAGTCTCGTTAATTTAGATATACTGTATAATCCAAGAAAATAACTGTACAATTTCTAATCCCAATAGTGTCTCTTTGTATATTGCAGACTCACATTGAACTGGTGAATATTCCCCTTATTGGAAAACCATTTGCTCAATCCATTGCTTTTCTAGCAATTTTCTGAAATTCCTCCATATTCAACCAATTGGCTCCTGCTAACCCTGGCTATGTTGGAGAGAAACTCACGGAGCCAGCGGGAGGAACCAATCAGGGAATTAGTCTGGAACTGTAATGTGGGCATAACAGGGCAAGGTCCAACCCCCCCTTGAATATTGTCAAATCTAGTTTGGCCCAGAGCAAACTGCCAATGTCTTGTGAAATAAGTATGAGCAAGAAAGTAGCTAATGGAATTCTTCATTGAGTTGTGTAGATTTGATTATCCATGCCTAACAGGTTGTTTGAGAATATTTTATTGAACTTGGCCTTGTTTTACTATAATTGTTGATAGAAGGACATAGTTTGGAGCTTTCAAGGAGAAAGTATCAATGGAGGTTCTTTTTAATGTTACCTTAAATGCATGTTGTGCTAAATGTGGAATGAACAAGACAAATGAAAAGGAGAGTAACTAAGGAAGAGAAAAATATAATTGCATTTTCACTGTTATTTTCTTCATTGCTAAACTGATCCAGAACCATGATAATTAATGAATTGCATACTTTTCAAACACACCTACCATTCACATTTAATTAGTTATAACATGAATCACCAGTGCAATTTTCTTGGCAATAATATGGAAAATGTTTGCCATCCCTTAGTTCATTGTCCTCCCTTCCAGACTATCCTATAACTCTGAACTCTGGTAGCCTCCCAATCTTCTTTTGTAGTCTAATTGGAAGGTTCACATGTTGCCATATAACTTCAATTTATATATACCCTACATTTCCAGAGTTGATGTAACTTTGTGTTATCTATTTATCTATCTTCACTATGCAAAATGTCACAAAATTAGTCTGAAAATATAAATCTATATAAATAAAAATGTAAAATAGTTTGTACGAAGCAGCTAATCTCAAAAACTAGTGCACCGATTTACACCAAATTTTGACACAATGTTCCCAAGGACTTCCGATAATAGAATACATACTCATTTTGTGCCTAGCACACGTGTGTCATGTGCAAGGTACACAAACATAAAATGTACCCACTGATCAGGTTTTCACCTCCCTATAGCTCCTCCCATCAGGTTCCTTTTCAACTGTCATTTCCTCAACAACGTATGGAAGCCTAAAAGTGCTAAAACACAGTGGATAGCAAAATCCCAGGTGGCCCATAGAGAGAGAGAGGGAGAAATACCGTTTAATAAAAGAGGGACTAGGGGAGACATGATAGCAGCCTTCCAATATGTCAGGGGTTCCCACAAAGAAGAGGGAGTCAAGCTATTCTCCAGGGCACCTGAGGGCAGAACAAGAAGCAATAGGTGGAAACTAATCAAGGAGAGAAGCAACTTAGAACTGAGGAGGAATTTCCTGACAGTTAGAACAATTAATCAGTGGAACAATTTGCCTCCAGAAGTTGTGAATGCCCCAGCACGGGAAGTCTTTAAGAAGATGCTGGATAGCCATTTGTCTGAAACGGTATGGGGTTTCCTGTCTAGGCAGGGGGTTGGAATAGATGAACTCCAAGGTCCCTTCCAACTCTGCTATTGTATTATTTGTATTACAGTAGGTAGGTAAATAGCGGAATAGATAGAGAGGGAGAAATACAATAGGTAGGTAGGTAGATAGAGGGATAGATAGAGAGGGAGAAATACGGTAGGTAGGTACGTAGGTAGGTAGGTAGGTAGGTAGAGGGAGAAAGGAAGAAATACAGTAGGTAGGTAGGTAGAATGATAGATAGAGAGGGAGAAATACAGTGTATGTAGGTAGGTAGATGGGGGATAGATAGAGAGGGAGAAATACGGTAGGTAGGTAGATAGATAGAGGGAGAAAGGAAGAAATACAGTAGGTAGGTAAATAGAGGGATAACAGAGAGGGAGAAATACGGTAGGTATGTAGGTAGGTAGAGAATAGAGAGGGAGGGAGAAATACAGAAGGTAGGTATGTAGAGGGATAGATAGAGAGGGAGAAATACAGTAGGTAGGTAGATAGAGGGAGAAAGGAAGAAATACAGTAGGTAGGTAGGTAGGTAGGTAGAGGGATAGATACAGAATGAGAAATACAGTAGGTAGGTGGGTAGGTAGATAGAGGGAGAAAGGAAGAAATACAGTAGTAGGTAGGTAGGTAGAGGGATAGATAGAGAGGGAGAAATACAGTATGTAGGTAGGTAGAGGGATAGATAGAGAGGGAGATACAGTAGGTAGGTAGGTAGATAGGGGGATAGATGGAGGGAGAAATACAGTAGGTAGGTAGATAGATGGAGAAAGGAAGAAATACAGTAGGTAGGTAAGTAGAGGGATAGACAGAGAGGGAGAAATACGGTAGGTAGGTAGGTAGGTAGGTAGGTAGAAATACAGTAGGTAGGTAGGTAGAGGGATAGATAGAGAGGGAGAAATACAGTATATAGGTAGGTAGATAGAGGGAGAAAGGAAGAAATACAGTACGTAGGTAGGTAGGTAGGTAGGTAGGTAGGTAGGTAGGTAGGTAGGTAGGTAGAGAGATAGATAGAGAGGGAGAAATACGGTAGGTAGGTAGGTAGGTAGGTAGGTAGGTAGGTAGGTAGGTAGGTTGGGGGTTATATGGTGATTGTGTGTATGTGTGCAGGTGTAGATCTACACACAGATTGGTTGGCCATTTAACCAGACTGGGCCACAGCAATGCGTGGCCCGGTATAGCTAGTTTAATAATAAAATTTTAAAAAGGAAAGCTATAAACAGAAATTCTAGTATGTAACTAAATTTTGTACGAGACATTTGAAAAAAGGCAAAACCTGCCTTTATTTCAGTTATTAAACAGCACACAAATAATATACAAGTTGAGAATACAAATATCCCACATTATACAATCCCTTCTATTTCTTGTACATAAAAAGGACATTTTATGAACAGTGTTTTGCAAATGATAACTTACCTTCTGTTGAAAACGAACCATATCGAGGAGTTGTTGTGCCCCAGGTGATAATTTGGATCCCATTGATTCCATTATAGTTTGTACTTTATCTAGGTCTATTCCTGATCCTAATGTAACACTTGGCACAGTTTTTGCACAGGCTGACTGGACTTGTACTATGATTTTATTGATGAGTACTCTTTGTTTTTCACTGATGGACAATAGCTAGGGAAAAGAGAATTCTGGTGAATTGAGGAAATAATTCAATTAATTTAAGACACTCTTAAAAAATCTCCAATTTTCTCCTCTTAACTCTCATTGTAAACTTTATGCAAGTACTAATAATAGGTCTGATATAACTAAACATAAGAATAAATTAATGATAAGACTAGGTTGAAGCAAAACATTAGTTGCATTAAAATTTGTTGTTAGATAGCATTAAAGCCACAATTTCTTGATTCTGCACTAGTGATTCCAGGCTTACATTTTATAGAATTTTTGAGAGCAAATTGCCAATTATGTCAGTAAACATGAGTTTCTAATCTTTTATTTTCTGCAAAATGGAGAATGATGCTGAGTGAACCTCCTTTCTATTTTTCTCTGAATCAATTTTATATTTGTTAGGCATATTGAGTTTCACAGGCCAGGGATGGAGGTTAAAGAATTAAGGAAAGTTTTGGGGTACAAACAGGAAAACGTGAGACTGAGAAGATGAGTTTATTTCATGTTTGCAACTGGGAAGGAATAGTTTTTCAGGGTAAACGCTTGGTACTTTTAAAAATTATCAATCTGTCTCCCTAGCATGGTTTACTTGTGCTATACTGCTTTTTGTTCCATCTCTAAATCCCCTCTTTGCAAAAGAAAGATACTACTTATAATCAAAATGTCTAGAATATCACAGATTAAAGGAAATGGTTTTCTTTTTACGACTTCCAAAATGTAAGAGGGAACAGAGTAATTTTATTTATCACCACTAGAGTTGTGCAAGGCATTCAACAGAGGCTCTTTATAAAGTGTTATCTCTTCTCAAAGCAGCTCTATCACTGGAAGGCCTGTACAACCGCTTCAAATATTGTTTCAAGAAGTTTACAGGTATGCATGTTCACCTGCTTTATTTGCAGTTTCAGAAGTGTTGCCTGTGTATACAGATATACATAATGGACAGACAGCCGGAGAAAGTTTTTAAAGAAGCTGCAATACAGTTGTTTCAACGCTTTCAGGAGTAGTCCTTCGCACATTATCATACTTTGCAAAGGCCCTCTTTTGAATAAGTTATAAAACTGCTGGAATTATCTTTTAAAAAATGACCCCAAAATTTAAAAGGTTTTTTAAAAAAATAACCTACCTTAATCTTACAAGAAACTGTTGAGGGCTCCAATTTAACATACTTTTTGTATAATGAAATCTGATCACCGTTGCTAGAAAAAAGTAAAATGAAGGAATTGTAAAGTTTTTATAACGCTGCATCAAGAAATAGTTTTCCATTTAAAAAAAACCACAATACTCATTTTTTTTTCAAAATGCCACTTACATATTGTCCAAATAAACCAGAGAGCAGTACTACATTTTCAAATGTTAGAAACTTTCAATAGCACTTACGTTTCTTAGTAATCTGCAAAACACCAGCAGTTACCTAAACATAGCAAAAAATTAAAGACCCCACTCATAATCCAGAAATAGCAAGCACTTCAGAGTTAACACAGGGTACCTCTATCAAATGTAGTACACACTGAATTCCACAGAAAGCTTTTTCCCCCAAAATCACAAGAGCAGAGAAGTAGACATTACAGTGAGATGGTTGAGAAAACTGCAATGAAGAAAAAGCTTAATGCTCAGCAGGAGCTCCAAAAATGAACTTTTGGGTTTTTTAAAGCTATTTTGGAAAAAAATATCAAAAATAAATGTTATAAAGATAGTCATCCATATATGATTAAAGCTCTGTTCCAGGATTATTTTTAAATAAACTTCTTGGAAGCAACCTGGCTATAAGTGTTAACCTCTCCTTATAATTTCAGCGTGTATAAATAATCCTTTTTTCTTTCATGAAATGAAATGTTAAGATCTCTATCCAACATGTCAAATTATTAATATCATATCTATTATATTCCAGCTATCCCAACATGTTTCTTTATGAAAGACAGAACTTTCAAAAATATTATAACCAATCATCAAAATGTTCCTTTCAGTTTCACTGCATTAGCAAAATACAGTCTACATACCAATAAGAATGCAGAAGAAAAAACAATCAAGCCACATTATGATATATATTAAAATACTTTGAGTATATACTTTCTGGAAGTTTTATCTGCAAGACTGAATATAACCTCATATTGTTGACTGAATCAATGCTGAAAAGACAAAACAACTGACCTGCCGTGTTTGACAGTAAACACCCGCTCTCCCCTTCCAGTTCCATAGTATTCATCTCCTAAGTACACTTCCATGTTCCTTGCTTCACTTACAATACTTAGACTGGCAATTTCTTCAGATCCACATGGATCAAAGTGCAAGTAGAGCAAACAGGGAACTACACCATCATCATTTATTTGTCCTTCAAGAACGACAACATTCTGACTAAAGAAGGGAGAAAGGTTATCTTAAGTTACTCATTTGAACATCAGTACCTCTTGGAAACAAACATTTCAAATATATATGACAAAAATCTGAAAATATTTATCCCATGGCTAAAATCTTACACAGGCATTCAAATGGCTATCTCTTCAAAGTTGCAGTTAAATGAAGTAAGAAGTGGTTTTTCCTACCCTGTGAAGAGAGAGGCTGAATTTAGATTCAGAAAATAGAAGTATGGGCTATTGAAAGAGAGAAAATGAATCTTGAGCGCTAAAACTGTATGGCGTCCATACATAAAAGAACTGAAAATTGTGCATTATTAAATCTGCCTAGCTTATTTTAGGATCTGCATTGGAGCTTTTTCACAGCCAAAAATGAATGACTAATGAAATACATGAATATGAACTGAATACAAAAGTGAGTTATCAATATTAAACAAGTATGTTGAGATGTTTTTATTACACAGGTAGTCCTTGCTTAATAAACAATAACTGGGACCACCTAGTAGCATACTATGTATGCTAAGCAACAGTCGTAAAAAAGCAACGTCATATGACTGCACCGATTAATATGGCAGTCAGCACTTGTTGCAAATCCTCCATTTTGTTAGTTGTGACATCACATTATTGCCATTTGCGACCTCCTGCCAGATTTCCCCACTGACATCATTAGTCAGAGGCCAGGAGTGAAGGTTGCAAATGATAATCATGCAATGCTGCAACCATTTTAATTGGGAGCTGGTTGCCAAGAGCTCAAATTGCAACCACACTAGCGTAGGGATACTCCAACAATGAGAGCCAGTAGTAGTCACCTTATTCAGTGTCATAGTAACTTTGGTCTCTGAATGAGTGGTCATTACATGAAGATTACCTCTACAGAGAATGAATGAGGACCAAGCATGAACTAAATCAATAAAGGAAGATAAAACAAGTCCAGAAGAAAGGCCCAAGGTCCCTTCCAATTCTGCTATTGTATTCTATTCTATTGTAAAGTTGTGACTGAATGCAGGTAGTGAGAACTCAGAAAGGAGGAGGTAGAGAAATTTAAAAAACCAAAAAAGCCAATGATAGTAATGGGTGCAATAGAAGCGAGGATGGGTTGCACAGAATTGTTTGTGTGTGATACATTAAATGTAAACTAGATTTCATTCAATTTCTTTTCCTTTTATCTCCTGCCTTTCATTTTTTTTTTGTTGTTGTTACTTCTTACTATCTCCCCCACCCCCCACCCCTTTCTGCACTTTACACAATAAGGCTCAATTCAAAACAGATTAATTCGATTTTGGACATTTGATTTATTCATGAAATATTTGAGTTAGCAAGTCTGCATTTAGCAAATCTGAGTTTAGCAAGTGGGAATGGAGGGGGGCAAGAAAATATACGGTTAATTGTCAGCAGTTCTGCTCCAAGATATTGGGGAGGTGGCACCAGAAAGCCCCCAAATTTGTACAGGACACCATCAATTGTTTCTTCCCCCCTCCCATTCCCAATTGCTAATCCCAGATTTAGTGCCCTGAATAAATCCAGTCCTTCTATTTCGACGTTTTTAAATTGTTTTGGAAGCCTGGCTTTGCCAGCAAATCCCAACGGACTGCATTCACACATCCAGGTAAACCATTCTCACCCGTTCGGGGGTGGTTCCGAAAGCTCCTCCGCATCGAATTCCCCCGCCGGGACAACACAGAGAACCCTCGCCAGATCTCCCGGACACTTCCAGGAACAGGCGACCGACAGGCGGGGGCTGCCGGCAGAGACATCCCAGCCAACCTGGGGCGTCTCCGTGAGGCTGCTGCTCGCCATGGTCATTAAGAGACCCGAGCCTTGATAACTCAGCAGCCCCGGCCGAAATGAAACCCTGGAGGAGTAATTTTAAGGCGGAACTGAATGTCCAAGGGACGAGTTGCTCGTCGGACGTATGTTTAATAGGACTTCCGCCCTCTCACATATGTAACCATAGACAAGGAGACTTTCTACTTTCCTGTCATCAGTATACAGGAAGTGAGTTGATCAAGCACATGATAGCGTCGCGGCTCATCTGTCAGTATGGCGGCCCGCCTGATTTAAGCACTGTGGTCTCCGGAGGCGGGGGTGGTTGTGCTTCATGCAACTGATCAACGAGATTGCAGAAGACCAGTTTTTGCTGTCTGCTGTAACGTAGCCGCAGTCCCTCTCCGGCAATAGAAGCCAAGAAGGAAATTCGTGGTTATTTTAAGGTTCTGGGTGCAGAGCAAATAATGTAATTTTTATTTTTTTTAAACAAAATTCCTGACGCTTCCAGTATTCGAGAGGAATATTAAACTACTCAGCATGACTAAAAATTAAAAAAATAATGCCTAGACTCCTTTCAGGAAATCCAAGGTTGCAGCATGCCTTGCCTGCAGGCAGTGATTATAAAGCTGAGTCTTCCTTGTAATAAAAATGTAACGTACGGTCTGTTTGCGCCTATAGATAGACATGGAATATAAGGAAGGCACAAAGTTGTAATTTGCTTAAGAATTGTCAGGGTTTGCCCAGTTTAGGAATCATAGGTTACAAACTACATTGTGCCTTGGGCTGATGTGAAAACTTAACCAGAAATTTATTTGCATAACTATGCGCAACCTTGGAAATGAATGGCTATGGAGATTCTCAGTCATCCAGGTCATGGTTGTTCCAAAGGTGCTTTTTCACGAGGCAACTGGACTTTCTGGTTTTTCTTTGAAGATATTTTCAAAAAGCTTCTTGCATGAGAAGCGAAATGTCTTCAGAGAAAAACCAGAAAGTCCTGTTGCCTCTTGAAAAAGCACCTTTGGGACCTCACAATTAAGAATGAAAAATGTACTATATGTATAGTGCAGATATGCAACTTGCTGTTTGCAATGACTTTCAAAGGCTGGAGTGGAGGACATTCAGGCTTTAAAATTTAAAATAACCAGTTTCGTTGTATTTATTTTGTACAATGACAATAAAGACTATATTAAAAACCCTCAAAACATTTTTATCACTGAAACCCTGGGTCCTTCGTGGAGAAGGGCGGGATATAAATTTAATTAAAATAAATAAATAAAAATAAACTGCAGTGTGGTAGAACAAACACACGGAATGTAGAAATATTTTAATTTGATTAAAAGTCATGCTTTCTTAGGCCAGTGAAGTTTTATAAAATAGGTTTTTTTAGGAATTCTTAAGAGTGCATGACATTTTCATGTTAGTATGTTGCGTAAACCAAAAATAGATGGTTCATTTTATCAGGCAAACTCAAAATTGGTTTGAGTAAACCATTGTTGAGTAAACCATGAGTAAGTATGTTTTATAAACACAACTTTCATCAGACGATATGGTAAAAGTTAGAAAACAAATGGGCATAATAAAGAGCTAAACAAGGAGCTGCCAAAAGAATGGATGGAATAAAGAATAAAGGGCTAAATTATCTGGGATAAAATTAACAGGAAGGAATGAAGCTAAAAGTATTTTAGAAATCCACTGGTAAACTTTTGATTGATGGGCAAATATCGGTATTTTAATTGATTATTTCTGGAACTGCAAGAAAACCATGGGTTGTTTAAATCTGCTTAATGGCAATTGTGGAAGGGAGAAAATATGCAAATGCATAAGAGTTCATCAAACTTAATGCTGTCAGTCTAAATCAGGGGTGTCAAACTCACGGCCCATGGGCCGGATGTATCATATGTTGGCTTCACCCCTGCCCAGTTTCATGAGGGGGGGGGGTTCCCAATGTGTCATGTGAGTTTGACACCCCTGATCTAAATAGCAGAAAACTACAGCCCAAGAAACTCAAGCTGAGCAACAGTCTAAAATAGGAAGGATTCCTTCAGGGGAACTTGAAAAAGAAGGCAGAAAAATCTAGGTGTTTTCCCTTCGCCATCTCCCTTATATCTTTCATTTCCCAAAGAGAAAACATCTATTCAGTCTGTTTCCTACTTCCAGGCCCAATTGTGATAGTAAGTCAAGGACTACCTATATACTGTTAAATAAATATGCTTTGAATTGATTGTATACTGTCATCTTTTGTGGTTAGTCAATATTTTCCACAGAAGACTTTTCTTACATGATTCATTAGACTTTTTAAAAACAAAAATGAAGGAAAGCTAATTTGGGCTGTTCTATAGAAAACTGTGAAACAGACAAAAGTTTATTCGGAAGATCTAGTTCCTCTTATATTTGTGCTCTTAATTTCCTGTGCACCACCGCGAGTCCCTTTTTGGGAGAGTGGCGCGGTATAAAAGTCTAATAAAATGGGGGGGAAATGAAAATGAAAAATCTTGTGGTGAACAAACAAAGAAACAGTTTAGTTTCTTGTTTTTGTTCCTGCTGTCTTTTTTTGGCAAGCAACTAGTGAACATGGTATATGTATGTGTGTATGCACACACACATTTGCTCTCTTATGGATGTAACTATTACTTGATAGAATAACAATGTTTCTAATGTTAATGTAATAATAAGGCAAATAATAAATATAAATACACAGATCAACCTAGCAATGGAGAATAAATAAATGATCTTAAGCACTATTTCTTCAATTAGAAAATAAAAGAATTTCTGATGCCATATGGAATAATTAATTAATTGCTCTTATCTCTAATTCAATATTGTCTATAAATTTGCCACTTTCAGCTGATTGGGTGGTACACAGATTCCTTCAGCAAATTTTCAAACATATAAAAGAATTTTATTGTAGTTATATAGCTACCTTGGATTAGAGGGTTTTCTAGGTGTTTCATAATTAATTCAAGGCTAGAATAGATGAATAATACAAAATAACAACTGAGAGGTCTCATCTAAGAACTCTCATATTTCAAATGGTAAATACTAAATTGCATAAATAATTTCCAGAAGACTACTTTGGTTTCAATAGGATTGTAGCTGGTATATCATTTTTAGGTTATAACAAACACTCTGTATTGGATCTAGGAATATTCCCCTCAAAGTATAAGTTTGACCTTTCAAGGGAAGTTCCACTATTTCAAAAATAGGATGAATTTTGCTTAGCTGGCAAGCAAAAGTCATCTGCAATCATTCACATCTGAGTTTTCAGTTCCTTGACCCTCAGTCAAGCCATTCACAAACATTGATCCAGAAGCATCCTCCTTGCCTTTAGAGGAAAGAAATAAGCTCTTCTATCAATCTTGAAGGTAGGGGAAAATACAATAAATCCTAGAGACTATGTAATCTATACTGACAGCAAGAATTTCCATGTTTACTTTCTGGAATCAATTATGCAATGAATGAAGTAGCATAAAATATCTCTCCGTCCAACCACTTAGTTAAAAAAAAGTGGTGGTATTGAAAGGTGCTGATACCATCATGCAGTTACACTCTGCATTTAGAAAAAAATAAGTACTGAAATTAATCAAAGATTTCATTGACTCATAACTCAGGACTGTTTCCACTCCCAAAGTAATTATGTCTTCTTATCACTCAGTACAATTCTGTAGTTAATGTGTCAAGTATACTCAGATTTCCACACCCTGAGGAAACCTTGACATTACCTGCCCGGGGTTTTATAACATTCCATAATGGTGATGGGATATCTGTCAGATTCTTTAGCCAACTGTTGACTTACGTGAAATAGTTTATTTCCCACCTACATGGCAGCGACATTTGGACAGGGACATCTGCAGAACAATGACTCAGAAACCCAAATAACTATGTAATCCACAAAGATGTCAAAACTCTTCAGTTAGCAAAAGTAAGACTTGTGGTTCAGATCACAAGCTCCTTGCTAATGTATAGCTAAAGAAAGCAAAATCACAAGACTCACAAGTGAAACGGCAGCAATTTTTCATACAATTATGTAATGAAAGTAAACAAACATAGATATAATGGGTTAGATTTGACAGAATGCTTGAAGCGTGAACTGAAGTTTGTGATATCATTAAATACCAACAAACAGAACTATCTCAAAATACAGAAAACCAAAGGAGAACCAGCTGTTTGCTAAAACATTGAAAGTGATGGAAGAAAGTTAGAAAGCCAAAGGCAACAGACACAGAGCCTTTTGTGATGAAAAGTTTGTCGGAAACTCTTTGTTTTTCTCCTGCTGCACCTTGTTATTTTGTATTGTTTTAAATGGCTTTAATCTTGTACACCACCCAGAAAATCATGATGATGTCAGGCAGCCTTATAAATGTAATAAATAAAGTCATGGGTGTATCTGATCATATTGAAGAATCAATATCCAGGAAGCAATAGAATGGAATATGGAGTCATCAAATGGGTCATGATTGGGAATGGATATACCACTATTACCCACTATTCCCTTATTTATTTAATTTATATGCTTGATATATTATGAGAAATGCTGGACTAGAAGAAACAGACACTGGAAATGAGAGCCGTTGATGCTCTCGGAGCTTGCTTGGTTTCTTGCAGACTTTTCATTACCGAACTAGGTAATGAATATTGGTGTTCACATAGTTTGGGTAATGAAATGTCTCCAAGAAAATGTCTGCAAGAAAACAAGCACGTTCAAAGAGCACCAAGGACCCTTCCTTTCAACTCTGAACTACCAATATTCTCCTTTATTGGAGACACTGGGAAATTTGCTGGGAGACATTTAAGCAATCTCAACTCGGCTGATGGCTGAAACTGAGGAAAATGTAAAAAAAATCCATGTTGAAGGTAAAAGAAAAATGAGCAAAAGCTGGACTGCTGTGTAACGTTACATAAAACAAACAAAAAAGAGAAATCAGGTCAAAGATAAAACCAACCCAATACAAATAGGAAGCGAAGTTAAAGAAAGTTGATCCTGCTAGACACTAACATTCACAGAGCTGGTAACCATAATGAGAAAACAACTATGACAGATCTAGACAAATACTAATAAATAAATAAATGTGTGTGTGTGTGTGTGTGTGTGTGTGTGTGTGTGTTAGTTTTTATGTGCTGATCAATAAATTTATTTAAATTTGAGAGACCAAGATAGATCTATTTCGAGCTTATTAGCTCTCATCAGTTGGCCACACTCCACTGGGAATCGAACCGGGGCTGCAATGCATCCAAGGCAGAAGCCTAGCAATTCAGACTAATTGGTTCTACCCATTTCATCAGCTAAGACAGGAGTATTTAGTATAGATAATTGTTTTCACAACTTCCTGTAAGGGCCCCGTAAAGGGAGGAGACATACTGTTTCCATTATATATGAAATGTTATTGCAACGTTTCGACAAGATCTCACTTGTCATCGTCAGGCTTTGGTCTGTCTCACTTGACGATGACAAGTGAGATCTTGTTGAAACGTTGCAATAACATTTCCATGCCTTATACACGGGAAAATACCACGACGTTTCGATGAAATCTCATTCATCATCTTCAGGCTGGTGCTTCTGGCTTGGTGCTTCTACGCGGGAGAAAACCCGAACAACCAAAGACCTACATACAAACACCCGCGAAAACCTCAGAAAACATATATATGAAGTGGATATATATATATATGAAGTGGATTTATATATATATGAAGTGGATTTATATATATTTATATATATATAAATCTGTTAACAGAGGGATGATGATCATCAGAAAGAAGATGATCTAAACAAAAAAGATGGATACTTTTGGACTGTGATACTGAAGAAAAAAGCTGATCATATTTTGCACCACAAAAACAAATACTTCCATATGTGAAGTAAAACCAGGTTGTTCACTGGAAGCACTGGTAATAATGCTAAAGCTGAAATGTTTAAATGCTCAATTGAAAGCAAGAATCATTGAAAAAGACCCCGTTTGTCAGAAAAATTGAATGTATTAAAAAGAAGACTACAGGTCTCACACTATCACAGATAACACACACACACACACACACAAATCAAGAAACAGTTACTGGTGTACAATCCCAGCAACATGATATCCATTAAAGCTAATTCAGAACCAGCAAAATCCATTGTAAGTGATAAATAAATTAATGCCCATTGACCATTATCCACCACTGTGGGAGGGAGTGTTTGTTTTGCTTTTGCATATATTATTTTTAACAAAGCCACCTATTATTAGCAAAGCATTAGAGAAGAAAATGTAAACGGTATCTTTAAAAGTTTAGGAAGCTTTCAGGTTACCCTCCCTGGATGAACAATAGCTGAGCTGGATATTTTAATGCAATCCTTTGTGGACTGGTGAAGGCATGTATTTATGGCATCACACACATACAGAGAGATGTACATTTATAGTACATCTGTGTATGTATGTGTGTGTGTGTATAGATATAGATATATAATTTATTTATATATTGTACATTCCAAAGTTTATTTTAGGAGGAAGAATGAATAAGGATAAAAGAACACGTGGGGGGAAAGTGCCACTAATCTCACCTTAACCAGCAAATTAAATTGGTGTTTGATCAAGGAGAGATTCAACCTAGAAATAAGAAGGAATTTTCTAACAGTGAGAACAATCCATCAATGGAACAGAAGTCGTGGGAGCTTTTATCACCAGAGGCTTTCAAGAAAAGATTGGACTGCCATCTGTCAGAAATGGTGTAGGGTCTCCTGGGGGGGAGTGGGTGGGTGGGCTAGCCCAGGGGTCTCCAACCTTTGCAACTTTAAGTCTGGCTGGAGAAGTCTGGGAGCTGGCTGGAGAAGTCTGGGAGCTGAAGTCCTTCAGACTTAAAGTTGCAAAGGTTGGAGACCCCTGGGCTAGATGACCTACACAAGATCCCTTCCAGCTCTGTTAATCTGTTTTGTTTTGTTTTTTAAAAAAAACCACCTCGGTAATTTGAAGCTGCGTGAACTTCCCTGAAATAGAAGACGCTGAAATGGTTGAAATAGAAAAAACGCCGACTCTAACCACAGTATGATTGAGCTACTTAATTTCGCTTCCTTCTGGGTCTGGAGTTTGGTCTTTTTTCCTTTTAAGGAAATCCCCCCTCCCTCCCTCCCTCCCTCGAAGTTTTCAACCTCTTGGAATCTAAACGCACGAGGGGGACGCGCTCTCTTTATTGGAGTGTAAAAGAGATTTATTTATTTATAAGACGCCATCGAGGTTTGTTAGCTGGCCATCATCCTCCTCAGGACGTCCCAAAGGTGCTTTTTCAGGAAGCAACTGGGCTTTGGTGTTTGTTTTTGTTTGTTTTTTCTTTGAAGACCTTTCGCTTCTCATCCAATCATGACCTGGATGACCGAGGTTCTGTGCAGACTCGATATCCTTCCTTAGAAGCAACCCGGCTTGAGATCATCACTATAAAAAAAAATATCACTTGTCTTTAACTTCTTCTTTTTTGGAGAAAACTCTTCCCCAACTCTTTCTGCTTCCTAAAAACAGCGGGGGGGGGCGCGGGGGGGGTTAGGTAATCCCCCTAGCTTCGCTCGCTGCCGCCCGGCTCTATCAATCGCCGAGCGCGCCCGTGGTCAGTGCTTCAAATGCTGCGGAACGAGTTCATCAATCCCAGGACCGGCGCTCCCCCTTTGGTGGGGAGGGGTTTGTGAACTCCTCCCGCTGGGCGCCGAAGGTTTCAAGCGCGGTTGTTTACCCGCAGTCGTCGGAGGAAACTCCTCCGGGGAAGTCCTCGCCTCGGCCGTCGGAGTTGGCAGAGCGGATCATGTTAGCAGCCTGTTACCTGAACTTCCTCGTCTTGGGACTCAGCGCCGTGGGAAAACAAGTCGTAGCTCTGGGCAAGTAATGGTCTTGGTTGGCTTTAAAAGCAAAGAGCAGCGGAGAGAGGAAAGCTCCGAAAACGGTCAAGCCCGAGTTTCTTGGGAAACGATCTGGAGGTTCCTTATATGGAAGGAAATGCTGTCAGCTAGGTCCGCTTCCCGGCAAAGGCGTTCTCGGTGAAAGAGTTGACTGGCAGTTGACACTGTTTGTTGAAGGGCAAGCTGTGAAGCACAGTTCTCGTTTCTCACGAACTTTCAGAATCGGCCCGGCCATCTAGACCTGGGTGGAGGGTTATTAAGGGGTTAAGGGAGGGAGAGCTCTCTGCCTCTTTAAAATACCCATTGCTGTCACGGGGGAATGGATGCTGAGCATGACAGAAAAAGTTGAGCGGGGCGCCCCTGAGAAAAGGTCATTTGTCAAAATGAAATACTGGATTCGGTGTTTGAAAAGAGAGAGAGAGAGAAAGAGAGATTGAATTACACACAGGTTTTCTTAAACTGGATTATTCATTTGCTCACTTTAAGCCCATTTTTCCCCCCTCTCTCTCCTTGTCAAGTTGTCCGCAACTCTTAGCTGTCCAAGAAACTGTCCCTGGTTTTGCTGAATTGGTTTCTTTGAACTTTTCATGCCTATGCACAAAGTATAGAGGTGAAAGAAATGGGAGTGTAGAAGATGGAGTTGACTTTCTAAGCCCAGATCTAGATACTTCTAGGTGTTTAAGCAAGAATTCCCCCCCCCCATACTGCAAAGAAATAATTGATATTTCTGTGGAATCGACTGTCTCTTTCCAATTTCAGTCCTACATCAGTTTAGCCACTTTCCACATCTGATATGCCTTTTAATAAAATTTGTTAGTCTGAGAAAACGTTGCTTCTGATTTGTGGATTCCCTTAGTTGTTATAAATATGTTGTAAAGTAAAATCCTGCATTCTTTATTGTTGTAATAAAACTAAGAAGTTATTGGAAAATCTCTCTACACTAACTCTTAAAAAATTTATTTGTAGGTGGACATACTCAACAGATCTCTAGGCATTCCACATATGAGATTATAATTCCTAGAAGATTAACAGACAGGGAGAAGCGCTGGACGCATTTTAATGAGGTTTGTTTCTATTTAAATTATTTTCATTCCTGTGATGCTCCTCAGATGGTATGCCACAGTATTTAACAATGTATATAAGTAGACAAGACATGCATTGTTGGTCAATCTATGTCCTACTAATTAAACAAAATCAGGAAAATAATAACACTCTATTGAGTTAGTTGCTATTGCCAGACAATTTAGGGCAGGGGTCCCCAACCTTTGCAACTTTAAGTCTGAAGGACTTCAGCTCCCAGAATTCTCCAGCCAGCAGGAGAATTCTGGGAGCTGAAGTCCTTCAGACTTAAAGTTGCAAAGGTTGGGGACCCCTGATTTAGGGTACCACAGAGCCACTACTAGTATTAATAAGAAAATGTTTTATCACATATTTTATCAGTTTTTTAAATCAACATGGTTGGTAGCTAGACACAGCAATCCTATCATTCAGTTTAGAGGATTCCAGTGCTGGACATCCCAATATATATAAAAGCTGGATAGTATAACGCTGCCATTTAAAGAGAAGAACCCTCTTTCTCTCCCTCCATCCCTTCCTTCCATCCAACCAACCAACCAACCTACCATCCATCCACCTTTCCGGAACAAATGTCTTCATGGCAGATCTAGAATACATATAAATTAATCTCTTTGAGATTAGGAGTTGGAAAACATTGGATCCAGCAGATCCTTTGGCCCTCTCTGAAGTCAAAGAGAACTAGCCTTGTACCCAAGAAGAAATGGGAGGAATCTGAACAAGCTAAGAGTCCATAGAGCATGTCGACTGCAACCGTGGTGGCACGGTGGTTAAAATGCAATATTTGCATTCAGTATTAGGCTAACTCCGCATTCAGGAGTTCAATTCTGACCGGGTCAAGGTTGACTCAGCCTTCCATCTTTCTGAGGTCAGTAAAAGGAGAACAATATGCTGACCCTGTAAACTGTTTAGAAAGGGCTGTAAAGCACTACTTCTATTGTAAAACATGCTGGGGAAAGGTGGGAGCATATTCTATTCTCCATGTTAGTCCATTAAGAAATCCAGTGAATTTAGCAAAATGGTCAGAATATAATTTACGCTATGTAGATCTGCAACCTTGGTAGCTGGCAATCAGCAGAAGTAACCTGGAGTGCTGCATTCTGATTGCGCCACCACGGCTCTTGTAAATTCCCAAATACCTAAATAAATAATATATGTATATGTATGTGTGCGTGCACACACACACACACAATTTTGTTTTTAGATGCATCTAAGTTGCATAAGATATAGTAAAACATACAGTACATTAAATGTCAGGCCGGACATTATTTTCTGGTTAAAAGTAAGCATAACTGTACCAGCATAAGGGATTTTTTGTAAGCAACAATACCATTTCAAATAATTGGTGAAGTACATGTCAAATGCTCTTTACGCATATATATATATCTGATTATATTTCAGGAACACTTAGATGATCAGCTATCTTACTTGATTCAAACTGGAAATGGAACACACATTCTGAAATTAAAGAAAAATAAGTACGTTGGATGCAGTTCTGAATCTTTTTCTCCCATTTTATTTAAACTATTTTTTTGAGAGATATGAGAATTTAACTAAAATAAGCAGTTTGAAAAGTGAAATACAATAGAAGAAACCCTTTAAAGAATGGCATTTGCTAGCATAGAGATCGAGTAAAAATTGAGTAAAAAAAAATCCAGAATATTCTTTATCTCACAAGAACTGAGAAGTTGTGCTAGATTGTGGACTGAAATAACTTTATTGTAGGTGCCTGAGGAAAGAAAATATTTTGGGTGTGGATGCTATGTTTTATGAGTATATGTTATCAGAATGAAAAGTTTTGTAAAATGCAGATGGCTTTTGCAGATGAGAAACAGATGGGACTTATGGAATCCACAGTCTAGTTGAACTGGCTTTAGTTCAATGGACCATTAGGTCATACAGTGAAAATGATACAACTCTTCCTTGTCATTTCAGAACATTTAAGGACAAAGTATAACAAACAAAAAATAGGAGGGACAAGTTAAAGCATTACTTGCTGATAGTATCTTGACAACTACATTATCAGTTAGGCTCTGGCAATACAGTAGAGCTATTCAACAAGCAGTACCCCATAAGTAATACATGTGAAAAGCAAATGACCAAGAAATCTATATCTAAATCATAAAATCTTACCTTGAACCATATATATCTATTGGAACATCTCCATCGCTCTATTTACATGACATGCACAACTGGATCAATGGGATGATTAAATGTGACTTAAAACAGCAAAAGGGGTTAATTGAATTGGGTTAGTTTCCTTTCAGTAAGGAAATTTGACATGATTAGTGGCTGACTTGAACAAGCATGCCATAGGGATAGCTTGTGAGAGTAACTCAATATATATAATATCTTGGCAATATCTACTGGAATGCTGCTTGCTTAAAATACTTGGCATTTTAAGATTATTACACAATAACTATTGTAGAATTAATTTTGGCACAAAATATTGCAGGGCTAATCTAGCACTAAGCTCCAAGGCACTGCATAGTTATTTCTTCTTTTCTACCTTGATTTTCTCTTGAAACATAAATTATCAAAACAGTCATAGAAAAAGATCAAAATATTATAAATGCAGGGTAATATTGGCAGCTTTTAAATGATGAATATAGCAGGGTAATTACACAAGTGAGAACTCCTGGTGCCTGTGATTTAGGTAATGAAGGAGTTCCTTATTATTCCTTTTGACTAGGGCAGGGGTCTGCAAAGTCAGCTCTTTTAAGACTGGTGGTGTTCAACTCCCACCAGTCTTAAAAGAGCTGACTTCAACTCTGGGAGTTGAAGTCCACCAGTCTTAAAAGAGCCGACTTTGCAGACCCCTGGACTAGGGAAAGTCTTAAGATGATGGAAGGATATCACAGTATAGAATTACTTTCTGACCGCTGAGATCTTTGTTAAACTACATAGGGTGGTTTTATTTCTTGTATTACCAGAATAATAATTATTAATAATCAACAATTAATTATGAATCATTATTGTATTATTCATTGCTCAATACGACATTTTAACATTACACTGACTACATGATGGATTAACAGGATGTGGCACTAGCATTGCTTAAAATGATTAGATTTCTGTATTTAAAATGGTTTGAATGCTTACTTTAAAAAAAAAAAATTCAGCTTACATTTCATTAAAATATTGGTATATGGGTAAATATTATTATGAACTTTGACCAGTATATTAAATGTTGTAGTGTTATCATTCACTGATGAATAGCTGCATCTTAAAATACTATTGAATGGAAATTTGTTGCAGAAACCTACTTGGGGAAAAGTTCACAATATATACTTATAACCAAAAGGGAAAGCTGGAGAGTACTCCTGTGGAAACTCAGGTATGTTGTACCTGTGAAGAAGCCAACTTTCTATTCTAATTTTTATTATTGAAGGCAAAGGTGAAGGTTTCCCCTGTCTGATTGTGTTCAACTCTAAGGGCCAATGCTCATCTCCATTTCTTAGCCGAGGGAGCCAGCGTTGTCCAAAGACACTTTTGTGGTCATGTGACCAGCATGAATATACTGTACGCCAAGGCACACAGAACACTGTTACTTTCCCACTGAAGTGATACCTATGTATCTACTCGCATTTACATCCTTTAAAACTGCTAGGTTGGCAGGAACTGGAACAACTAACAAGAACAAACCCTGTCACATACTGTAGTGCTTGGGTCTTGAACCCAGGCTGTCAGCTTTCCAGCATTTGTAACTGTTGAGCCATCTATTTTGATAAATGAGGGGCATGAATAGTGACAGATACACCTTCTTGAGTTTCTGAAGGAATGGTAAAAAAAATAAATGAATAAATAAGGCTTTGAGTTACACAAAATATTTTCCAATCGCCCTATTAGCTGAATATGGTGTGAGTTGTGTTCTAGCATGTGTGAAACATGAGAAAAAGATAATATTCCATTCCAGAAATCCACATTTCTGTGCCAAGGCTATTTTGTCATGTTTGGTTTTTGGAATACACTGTGCTTCCTCCTTTGCCATGATGATTAATAGTCTGGGAAGTTAAACAATATATCTTAAGAAACTATATTCTTTTACTAGCAGAATTTTTAGCATGCAACAAGCCACCGGTTTTATAAGAAACTTTATTACTCAGTCTGAACGTGCCTGTGAATTTGAGTTGCAAATATTTCTGACTGATGTTCTAGTACTTCCACAAAAAATAGCACCCCCAGAATATTCTTCCTATTACCCTGGGCATGGGAGGGATAGACATCATGAATCTAAAAAATACTATACAATTCACTTCCCTTGAGTCCCAGATCAATTCATTGCCATTGGTGCCAAATGAGAGTTGTGCAATTAACTTGGTAATTTGTTATCTAAGTTGACCTTTTTGCCAATAACTTTATCTGCTAATAAAAAAACTTTAAAAGGCTGCCATTCTGACATTCGTGGCTCAAAGAGGAGTGGATTCAAAGCTTGAAAAAAATCCATTCCAAAAAGGAGTGAAGGATTAGATCTAGACTTCCAACAAATCGTGCTGAAGTGCAGCTTCTCACTGTTTGAGCCAATTAAAACATTATGATTGTCTCGGCTGAATTTTATGCAAAACATAGTATCAAAGACTACTCACTTGTATTGAGTTTGGCTGTCCTGGAGACCCCAAGGTCTGGAGGTTTTAACTATTTATTTGATGTACATTTTTCTGCAGAGATAGTTAGCTAACCTAGCTCTTTGATACTGTTTCTCTTCCAATGCAGGAAACGTTTTTTGTTTTTTTTAAAATGGGGGTAGGGGAAGAAACTATATCTAGAACACAGTTGAAATTCCCTAGTTCAATGGGAAAGTCCTGTGAAAACCAAAATTAGAATACACACTTTGTATTACATAGAATGGTCCTATGCCTTCAGGTTTACCTAACTAAAATAGCAGCAATTTAGTGTTTGAACATTACACTGAGCAAAAACCAACAAACCGTACCTCGCACTGCAACCACACTATAAAAGCCCTGTCACTATATCCTTTATATAAAAATGATCCAGAGAACTATTATATCTTAATTGTTTCAAACCATAACAAGAAATTATTTATAATGATTCATATATTATAATGCAAAAATGTTCATCTCATTTTTCTGTGAGACATAAAGGAAGGAAAATGAGAAACCTCCATGGTAAGCATGTCGTGGAGATTTATCATGTTTCCTTTCACATGTGCCATACCAGTGGTGGGATACGACCGGTACGCCCCGTCTTAGGAACCGAGTGACTACAGATAAGTCCTTGGCTTACAACTGTTCATTTAGCAACTGTTATAGTGACATGGGAAAAAGTGGTTTATAAGTAGTCCTTGCTCTTATAATTATGGCAGCATGATTAAAATTTGGACACTTGGCAACCAGCATGTATTTACGGTTGTTTCGGTGTCCTGGGGTCACATGATCTTCCCAACTAGGTCCAACAAGCAAAGGGAATGGGGAAAGAAGATTTGCTTAAGAACTGCCCGATTCGTTTAAGAATTGCAGCTATTTAATTAACAACGATGCCCCCCAAAAGTTGTAGAATTGGACACAACTCACTTCACAATCTCCTTGTTTAAAAACAGAAATTACAGTCCCAATAGTGTTCATAGGTTGAGGGCTACCTGTATGGCATCCTTATTTCCATCAGATTGGATTTGCTGTTTGCCTTATGAAAACTGCTGTTAATTATCTGATTTCAGACCCACTGTTACTACCATGGAAATGTTGAAGGCGTTCCAGATTCTCTGCTTGCCCTCAGTACCTGTGATGGCCTTAGGTATAATCCTTCTTTTCTTTTTGTCAATACTTGCAGACAAGTCATTTTCAATACAGCAAGAAAGTGAGGCCTGGGGCACTTTCATATTCTGTGGTAATTTAAAATCAACTCTGCAGTCGAGATTCCCACAAATATAAGTTGTTTTGAACAGTTTTGCTGAGACATTTCTGACTCAGCTGTAGTATAGCTGAACCTACTGTGTGGTTTTGTATCTTGTTTCATCCAATCTTTATGTCTGAGCTTTCACTCAAATAAGGAGAACTTATTTTAATTCCTTTTTGTTGTTGTTAGTTGCAAAATCATGTCCAACTCATCGTAATCCCATGGACAACGTTCCTTCAGGCCTTCCTGTCCTCTACCATCCTCAGGAGTCCATTTAAGCTCACGCCTACTGCTTCAGTGACTTCATCCAGCCACCTCATTCTCTGTCGTCCCTTTCTTCTTTTGCCCTCAATATTTCCCAGCATTAGGCTATTCTCGAGATCTTCCTTCTCATTACATGGCCAAATATTAGGTGGCCCATTTTCTCTGGCAGAGCATTCAGGCCACCCCAGGTGCCACCAACACAAGTGACATTGAGCTGGCCATGCCCACCTTGGCTCACTTAATGAAATCGGTTTTGACACCCCTGCGATAGTGGATTGTAGCAGTAGCTTAGAGCAGGCAAATGATTTTTTTTCTCCTCCCAGTATTTTAGTCCAGCAACGGTGAAAATATTCATGGATCATCTTCATGTTACTTTTGAAAGTTTGAAGGATCCAGATGTGTTAGGATTGTAATTCTTAAGATTCCTTGGTTTTAGCTATACTGATCGAGAATTTTACCATCAGGACAAGGCCAGATTGAAAAAGGCTGATAAGAAACAGTGTGTTGCTACTGGTGTATATAAAAATATGGATTACATGTATTGCCTTCCAGTATTTTCTGAAGAATAACTTTCTGTAGTCACAGCCAATAAGGACGGTGGTAAAGGAGAATGGAAGAGTGTATTTCAGAAACTTTTGGAGAGCCAAACGTTCCTGTGCCTAATTTGCATTATTGCAATTTTGGAAAATCATCTGGTCTTTCAAAATACATATAGAAATTTTTGCCAGAATTGAATCTGACATTAATTCTCCCTATACAGTTAATTCTCGACATACAGCAGTTCATTTAGTGACCAATTGAAGTTACTACCACACTGAAAAAGTGACTTATCATTTTTCCCACTTATGGCCATTGCAATATCCTCATAGTCATGTGATTTCCATTCAGACGCTTGACAATTGATTCATGTTTATGACCGTTGCAGTGTCCTGGGATCATGTGACCATCTTTTGCGGCCTTCTGACAAGCCAGATTTATTTAACAACCGTGTTATTAATTTAACAACTGCAGTGATTCACTTAACAAATGTGGCAACAAAAGTTGTAAAATGGGACTAAATTCATTTAATAAATTTCTCACAGCAACATAAATTCTGGACTCAACTGTGGTTGTAAATCAAGGACTAAAGACATATTTCCTTATTGAGAAACTAGTAGATTTGTACTGTGATATTGCTACATGTTACATTGTAGTACTTATTAGAGTTATTTTTGTTTAGATAGCTGGCCTTTGATTAAATAACTTTTCTTGTCCTTTTTAGGGGAATCCTCTATATTGGTGACGAGCAATATGGCATGGAACCAGTTAAAGGATCAAATAAATTTGAACACTTTCTTTATGTATTAGATAAATCTCATGAACCTTTTTCCTGTGGTGTACAAAATGATGACCAATATCATGAACCTATTTTGAAATACTCTAATATATCACATTATCCTTTCAGTGAGGATACACTTCGAAGGGTAAATATATTTTTATCTTATTTTTCAAATATTGCATGCTTTAATCTATGTATTTTAGATTTCAGCCACAGCTATTTTGCTTTTAACAAATTATTTACTTCACATCAAGGACATTTTTCCTCATGTTATTTTTTTCTGAAATTAAATAATGCTTGGAAAGGGGGTGGGGAACAAAGATAAAATAATAATTTTAAAATTCTGTACCTTGAGTTACTACACCTGAAGTCAAATTCAGATAATTCTCGGGAGGGGGGGGGGGAATGTACCGCTGCCTCATAGTTTGATCCCAAATCCAGTTTGAATTGAAATACAAGAAGGAAACAAGGAAGTTTGATTTGATTTGATTTGATTTGATTTTGAAAATAATTGTTTGACCAATCTAAATGAGATTGGTTATTTTCAGACAACAATAGTTCACATCATAAATTGGCTTCAAATGCCTGGTGTTAACTTTTTACTTAATTTTTGAACTATAATTTTGAGCTAATTCCAAATAAAACAGTTATGTAATGGGGTTCTGTTTTCAATTTTACAGAGAAGAAGAGCTGTGCTGCCAGAGAAACGATATGTCGAACTCTATATGGTTGTTGATAAGAACAGGGTAATGTCTCTCAGCCAAATATCTTTGGCTTCCTGGTATTACTGTATATCCAAAAAGTTTCTGTCGCTCCACTGCTGATATGAACACAATAATAAGTTTTTATTTCTGCCAGGACAAAAAGTTGAGTTTCGCTCTAGGCAAGAGATAAATAGATGACCAATGGCCTTAATTTAATGATACTTGTGTTAAATTGGTTAGTGCATATGAAAGTACCGTATTACCTAATTTTAGAATTTTGATTTTCTGGTGGACCAACGTTGCTATGGAATATTTTTTTTAATTTCCTAATTGCCTTTCCTGATTGTCTTCTTTCTTTAATTGTTTTAGTATTTAATCAAAAGAACTATTGAAGCTGTGCAGAAAGAAACAGTTGAATTGATTAATTATGTAGATGGGGTAAGTCAGCATATTTGTTATTCATTTGTTATGTCACTTTTTAAGAGAACATAAAAAATAGGACAATAATGCAATTTCCATAATGGAAGCTGGTCACAACGTAAGTTTTAGAAAAACTAAAGCCAAGGTACAGAAGTTACTTTTACATTCTGCTGCTGCAAAAAATTAGATACTCTTTATGTAACATAATTCTGTTTATAGTTAGCCTTTGTTGCTATTAACTTCATGAGATATATATACCAGACAAAAGCAAATATATTTGTAAGAATAAGATTGTGATCTATTAAAGGAATCTACAAATATATGAATTGTGCCAGGACCTTTCTTGTTATTCTTCAGAACAAAACTTAAAACCTACTGCTGTCTTTAGAATTTCATAAATATTGCTTGTAGAATTTTTATATTTCTTTTTTATATAAAAATTATATGTCAGTTATATGTAATTAAGTGTTAAGAGTTGTTGCAATGGCAACACAATTTTTTTTATAAATAAATAAAATTAGGCTAAATTCCAGGTATTAATTTTATTATCATTTTTTAATCTTGCTTACACAGAGAAACAAGTTTAAGAGTAAATGATTATCCCCAGTATTAGAAAAACAAAGCATGTTAAACAATGTAATTATTTGGATAATTTATCTATCTATCTATCTATCTATCTATCTATCTATCTATCTATCTATCTATCTATCTATCTATCTATCTATCTATCTATCTGGAGAGTAGCAGCTTATCAAGAGAAGTTTACCTCAACAGCCTATAAATTGGATAATGATGAATAAATGGGTCCTTTCCTATAAGATTAGTATCCCATTCTAGAAAGCAGGCTCCGTCCCTTAAACATACAATCATTCTTCTTGCAGTCATACAATTTCTTATACAAAATTGTAGTCTGTTAGTCTGTGGTAGGAAGACTTTTCTAGCTCATCTTTCATGGTTGCACAAAGATTCCTCCTGCTATGAACTTTACCCCTTTGTTATCTCAAATAATTGTGAGAACGTAACAAGTAAATTTTGGGAGATAGGAACTTTTGGATTAAAATGTTTGTTTATTGCATTAGTTCTTTTTCTTTTTCTTGAAATGAATATAGTTTAACCAATATGCAGCATAATTCATATTATGAGTGATAATTTTGGGGAAGGGCTTGTACGCATTAGCAGGAATTACCTACCGAAAGCCACGGTGGGTGCTTATTTCTGCATGTTGTGGAATCTGTTCAAACAAAGACAATATCCTTAAGTAACGAGGTTTGTAAATCTCAACCTTGGAATTTGTAAACTATGCCTTTTGGTAGTGCATTATGTCAATTATGGTTTGCTTTTTAACTCATAGGTAAAGTGGACTATGAGTTCAACATGTAAACATAATCATGTGCTGATTCACATTCATTGGCTAACTAGATATACTTTTTTGCATGGCATATTTCCCATTAGCTTAGAGCAGGGGTCTGCAAAGTCGGCTCTTTTAAGACTGGTGGACTTCAACTCCCAGAATTCCACAGCCAGCATGGCTGGCTGGGGAATTCTGGGAGTTGAAGTCCACCAGTCTTAAAAGAGCCGACTTTGCAGACCCCTGGCTTAGAGGATATCAGAGTTGGAATCAGAGATGGGACAGTTTGGAAGAAATTATCTAAATTTACTGAAACCTATACAATAGCAATAAATTGTATATTTACAGATGTTCCGTCCCTTAAACATACAAGTTGTCCTAATTGGATTGGAAATATGGACAAATGGAAACCAGATAGAGGTGGAGGGTAATTCAGCTGGAGATGTGTTGGGCAAATTTGTGACTTGGAGGAAAACAAATCTTATTAAGAGATCAAGAAATGATATTGGTCACCTCATCATGTAAGGATTTTTCTTTGTATTATACATACAGATATATTGTAATGTTGAGAACAAAGTGAAAATTTACAGTTGTAATATTCTAGTAATTTTAGAAATTTTTATCCCAGTCTCATTTAGGGAAAGATTTTTGTGGATATGCTGGTTTCATGTTTGCAAAGATTGTGGGGATTCACAATCACACACACCCCACCCCCCCACACACATTTCTTAGCTATTAGAATGTAAACCAAAATATGTTTCAAGCTTATTTTTACATTTTTGAACATATTTAAACTATTATAGCATATTATAAATAAACGATAAAGAAGTTTAAAATTCTCATGCAATAGATTAATTAAATTATCATTACATGGCATAGGATTAATCTAGCATGGGGAAAGATACAATATTATATCTATCTGCTATTAACATAAAATACAAGATATTCAGTCTGCCAAAGACATTATATCTGTCTTAAAATCAAATGAAATTAAAATAATAGGCCGAAGGTCCAATGTGTCTCAAATCCAATTCAATAACTTTTTTCTCCGAATATTAAAATACTATAACATCTGAAAAAGTCAGGGAAGCAGGGGAGATTCTTTTTTTTTTAATAAAAAGTTTTATTGGTTTTTAAAAATATTCATAGGAAAAAGGTATAAGGGTACATAAAAAATTTTGGTAGCTCCCATGCTGGTACTAGAAATTCCCCTCAACCTCACAGATTTACAATTTTAAAAGTAACATATAAAGGATAAGCGTAAACAGAGTTCTTACATTGTATCAACCATGTGTTCAATTTCTCTTTCTTTGCCATTTTCTATTATACATTTCAAATAAAATTATTTTTGTGACCTGAGCCTTTTCGATATTGCTCCCTCCTCCCTGCCATCATGTGGGGCCTTAGCCCCCTCCGTTCATGTATCTTGTATCTTACTGCCCGCCCCCACTATCTTGGTCTCCTAGGAGAGAAGAATGTTTTTTTAATAAAGGCTTCTGCCTTGTTTACTGTCTTAATCTTGGTTCTGCTTCCTTCCCAGAAAATCATCATTCCCTCTGGCAGTAACCATCTAAACCAAACTCCTTTATTGAATAATTTCTTTGACAAGAAGGAATAGCTCCTCCTTGCTTCTCTATTTTTTGGGGGGGAATTTGTTTTAAAATGGTAATTTCTTTATCCAGATATCTTAAAGGTCCCCCCCTTTGAGCCTCCAGCATCTCATCTCTCGTGGTACTCCTGAGAAATTTAACATGTACCTCTCTTGGAACATTATGGGTTCTAGCATATGCTGAATTAATTCTATAAACCAGGTCCATATCCCACCAGAGCTGTTTTTTTATCTCTTTTAAGGTATTCTGCTAAAATTGTTCTCAGAAGCAGGGGAGATTCTGTGTTAGTGTGTGTGTGTGTCTGTGTGTACCAAAATATCTATAAATAAAGGAAATGTGTACATTATTCAGTCTGGAAAGGCATCTCAACCCATCTCCCCCTTTAATCTGTTCCTGCATTTCAGAGGGAGAAGGCCATTTGGTTCAACTGTTGGAATGGCTTTTGTTGGCACAGTCTGTAGTGCAGATCACGGGGGGTCTATCAGTACGGTAAGTATAAAATCCCATTTCAGTTGTGAACATAAGAGTCTTTTACATAGAGACACCTTCATCTATTCCATTACATTATGTCAGGATTTTGAACATTCATTTCATTTCATTCATTTATTCGACTTATTAACCGCCCCCTCTCCCCAAAGGGACTCGGGGCGATGCACAGGCAAATATAAAATACAATACATCACAATAAATACATAAATACATTAAAACTATATTAAATTACACCCTGTGCTAAAAACTACCCCATTAAAATCCCTAAAGCCCAATTTAAAATTTCTATACTAAACAACTAAGGCTAAAAACGGTAGGTTAGGCCAGGCCGGCCTGTTGGAAAAAGTAGGTTTTTAGTTGCTGACGGAAGGAGCGGAGGTCCAGGATAGATCTAAGTTTGGGGGGTAGGTCGTTCCAGAGGGTTGGATCCGCCACAGAGAAGGCCCTTCCCCTGGGCGTCACCCGCTGGCATTGCCTAGTGGATGGCACCCGGAGAAGCCCCTCTCTGTGGGAGCGAATCGGCCGAAGGGATGTATGGGGTAGGATGCGATCCCGCAGATAACTAGGTCCCATGCCATGGACCTCAATTCAACATTGAGTTTAGATTTCTGTGGCAAGCAGAAGCCCTTGGCAGATGCCTATTCTGGTGTTGACTACTAACCCATTGACAAAGTCATGCTATACACCTACAAGGGTATAATACTACCAACCGGGAACACAGAAAAGTAATCCAAATGAGAGCAAAGGCAGTTGTCCTACAGCAAAAGCTTAAAATAATAAGGCTTTTTATGACAAACAAAAAGCTGATAAGCGGCAACATGATTGAGCTTTACAAAATTGTATATGATAGTTAGAAAATTAAAACAGATGTTTATTTTTTAATTGGTGGTCTAATTTAAGAGTAGGGAAAGAAAGTTTTCCAAATTTTCCGTAACTATGCAATTCATTACCATGAACTGTTATAATTGCACCGTCCTAATGATGGTATGCTGTGCCAAAACTGAATGGAATGGAATAATGCAACTAACAATGTGCTCATCTCCTAATTATGGACTTCTCATCAGAATATGGAGTTCAAAGTGAAAAATAAAATGACTGATGGAAATAGACTTTGATTTGTCTGGCTCAGCTGTTGTTTTCTATTCTCCACTGTTGCTGTCTTTCTTGTTTAAAAAAAAAAAATCATCTCCCACCCCATCCTGTGCTAACAATGCTGATATTTCTGCCAGTTCGATCATCAATCTCCCATAAATCAGGCTACAGTGGTTGCACATGAGTTGGGACATAATCTCGGTATGAATCATGATGATGGAAGATGTGCAAATACCTATATAATGCACGAATCAGATAAGTAAGAACATTTGCTTAACATTACTTTTATATACATATTTTTTTTAAAATTATATTTATACTGTATATTAAGTTTACTATGCCAAATTTTTGCTGGTGTTTGATCAATTAGAGAGTTTAGGATCAAGCATTGCAATCCAATGGAGATACAGTGTTAGAGCATTTAGCTCAGTGATGGCAGGCAGAAACACCTTGTAGATACTAAACTTAATAAAATATTGATCATTGCAAACTATTATAATTACGAGCATTCAACTATCTTCGAAAATCAAAGACTATCGAATTATACTCTGAACGGTGTTTCAGTTTTAAACAAGCTATTTTCTATATTAGTAGGCTATTTTCAGTGATATTTTATTGCTACCATATGGTCTCAATCACAGGTACTTGTGCATTTAAAAGTAGGCACATATACCTGATGAAAACACGAAATCTTTGTTTTTGGAACAATTTTTGAGTTTAGAGTCACATATAGACAGGGTATTTATGCTTTCAGTTATGCTAATTTAGCCAATAGAGACTAAAATTGAGAGTTTTACTTTTTGGAATCTATTTATATACAGCTTTCATTTAACAGAAAATTTGGTTAGTTAAACCCAGGTGTTCGAGATTTAGCTACGTTAATAGAGAAGGGAAGAGGCAAGGAAATAAAGTCAGATGATGAATAGAGGAACCAGGAAAAACACAAGGGATGGAAAAAATGTAAAATAGAGATATAATAGGACTGAACAATGTTTGGAGTAGAACACAGAAATTGAAAAAGGTAAAGGTAAAGGTTTCCCTCGCACATATGTGCTAGTCATTTCCGACTCTCATCTCTGTTTCAAAGCCAAAGAGGCAGGTTGTCTGAAGACGTCTCCGTAGTCATGTGGCCAGCATAACTAAATGTCGAAGGCGCATGGAATGCTGTTACCTTCCCACCAAAGTGGTCCCTATTTTTCTACTGCATTTTTACGTGCTTTCGAACTGCTAGGTTGGCAGAAGCTGGGACAAATAACGGGAGCTCACTCCATTACGCAGCACTAGGGATTCAAACCACCAAACTGCCGACCTTTCTGATTGACAAGCTCAGCATCTTAGCCACTGAGCCACCTTTGAAATTATCATTTAAATAAAAAGGAAAATTAAAAAACACAGATACTTACCTATCTTAGATCTGATGTGGTTGGTATAAGATTACTGAACAGACTCGGGGTCAAGTCAAAGCACATTCATATAACTCCCTTAGTGATTTGATCTGGTTTCTCTCAGTCCAGTATCTTCACAGAGCAGTTGTTGGATAAAACTGGAGAAGGGAATGTTATGTATGACATTTTAAGCCAAGGGTGTCAAACTGGCAGCCTGCAGGCTGGATGCATTATAGGTAGCCCTCAACGTTTGACCACAATTCAACCCAGAATTTCTGTAGCTAAGCGAGACAGTTGTTAAATGAGTTTTGCTTTATTTTACAACCTTGCTTGCTACAATTGTTAAGTAAATCACCACAGCTGTTAAGTTAGTAACTCAGTTGTTAAGTGAATCTGGTTTTCCCTTTGACTTTGCTTGGTGGAAGGTTACAAAAGGCAATCACGTGACTCCAGGAATACTGCAACTGTTATATTTATAATATAAAGTTGCCAAGTATCTGAATTTTGATCAGGTGATTATGAGGATGCTGCAATGGTCATCAATGTGAAAAATGGTCATGTCACTTTTTCAGTTCCATTGTAACTTTGAACAGTCACTAAACAAACCGTTATAAATTGAGGACTATGTGTACATGCTAATAATCATTCTATTTATAAACTATTTTCATTCCTGAAGAAGGTAAAGACTTTGACAAGGACTTTAAGCATCCAAAATACTTATCAAATCCCATAGAGCCTAGCCAGTTATATCGATCAAAAGAAAACAAAACAATTTAAGGGCTCCTTAAACTTTTCTTAAATGGTTCAAGAGGAAACAAGGAGCTGCTGTTTCTCTGGAGAATGAACTGGGTAGAAGTGGATACATTAGGATAGAACCTAAGTAACAAGTTCCCTATGGAACAGTTCAGTTAAAAAATCTTGAACTGAGAGGAAGCTTCTGAATGACAGAACAATCATAGCCTGAATCTTTACCCTAGGGATCACAGAGAAATAATGGATGGAGATTCTCCACCCTTGAAGAGTGTTAATGGATGCTGAGTTCAGTTTACACATTCATGGTGCCAAGTCATGGAGAAGAAATGCTGCCAGAGGAAAAAATGAAGTCATAACGTTCCTTGTGACTCATCAATCTGAGACACATTTTGCAAATTATGAAGCTGGCCTAACATTTTAAAGGAGAATCATGGGATCATCTGGGTGGAGACAACTTGGCTTTTTAGGTTGGCTGGGGTGCAGACTTGAAGTTTTCTTTTTTTCAATTATGACAAGCCTATTAGAGGAATTACAATGAAGTTTTTGTATATTTCCCCATTTCAACAATTGGCCAGTTTCTGGCTCACAATATTATGTATCTCTCAGAGTCAGAAATGGACTTTTTTGGGGGTGGGGGCAGAAGGGGTAGACACATTATTTTAGTATTACGATGAAGTATAGTATAATTGTAGAAATGTAACCTCATTAAAATTAGGCACAAAATGGGAAATATATTACTCCATATACTTGAAAAAATGTTCTTTCTAGTGGGTCCAGGAACTTCAGCAGCTGCAGCGCTAGTGATTTTGAGCAACATATCTTGAAAGGTGGAGGAAGCTGTCTAAGAAATTCTCCCAAGCCAAGCGATATCTTTACAGAACCCATGTGTGGCAATAACATTGTGGATAGGAATGAAGAATGTGATTGTGGCACTCCAAAAGTAGGTAATTTGTATTTATATTTTAAAATATTGATATGCTAAAATTATACATACACACATACACCAATACTAGGGCTATGCAATGTTCCAGATTCTGTACTAAAATGGTAGGTGAGGGTTAGGGATAACCCTACAAGGATTTTTCCGTAACACCTTAGCACAGCTGTGTCTTTCTCTGGATCCACATGCTCATCCATCATTTTTAGAAACCAGGAAAAGATACGATTGCTTTAAGGAGATGTAGATTAGTGGTAGGTTCCGGATCCCGTTCCAACCGGTACTGTTGGAACAGGCCTGGCGTTGTCCACAGGGATGCGCACAGTGCGTGCACACATACATGCAGCATGCACATGCGTCTTACCACTTCCACGAGCCTCCGTGACGCTCCAGCTGCTCAGTAGAGCATTGTGCAGGCGCTGTATGTGCATACGCGGAAGCGCCAAAGACTTAAAAGATTGGTAAGGTGCTTGGATGGGCAGGTTGGTCCTCTGGAGCACTGGAATGGAACAGTATCCAGTGCTCCGGGCAGGCTCCGGTATGCCCATACTGGCGCGTATCACCTGCAACCCACCACTGGTGTAGATAGAAGTTGCATTTGTGCCCCATCACAGCCTTTTGGCATCGAAAGTGAAATAATATAATGCTCATTGCTGTATTTTGTTCCTCAGTGCTACCTTGATACTGGCCTAATTATTTATTTTATTATATTTTATTAAATTTATAAACTGCTCCACTCTCCCCGCAGGGACTCGGGGCGGTGCACAGGAAATTAAAATAGAAAAAAGTAAAAACATAGCGATTAATAAATACTAAAAGCAAATTAAATCCCAATAACCCTGTGCTAAAATCCTAAAACCATTAAATATCCTAAAAGTCATTTCCCCTTAAAATCCAAATTTAAAACACTTTAGTCTAGTCAAATTTGATGGTAAGGATTAGGCCAGGCCGGCGAGATGAAAAAAGTGCGTTTTCAAGCTTTGGCGGAAGGAGCGGAGGTCTGTGATCGTTCTGAGTCGTTCTGAGTTCGGGGGGTAGGTCATTCCAGAGGGTTGGGCCCGCCACAGAGAAGGCCCTTCCCCTGAGCGTCGCCTGCTGGCAACAACAATGCATTTTTTGAAAATAAGTACTGTAGATTGACAAAAAAGTTTCTGTCTTGTTTAGCCTCACTCATAGTGATGATCATGGAGAATGCCATTGATTTGTGCCACGTGTCCATGAAGTTTTCTCTATCAAATCTTTCCTTAGTAAAATGTTGCAGTCATCACATTAGAAAAATAGGTTTTCTCACCACTAAGCACTTTTTTTTAGGTTTTTATAAAGCCTTGATTTCACTATATGGTTATAAATGGGTGCTTTTAAAAAAATGCTTCAATTAAAAAGTTCTGTGGGAATGTTTCTTAAAACTCTTTTAGTCACAACCTAGTGATGAGAATATTAATCTTACTGAGTTCAGTGGAAGTTTTCTTCAAGAGTTGATCATGGACTATACAACCAAAGTCATTTTCTTAACAGGAATGTACCAATCCCTGTTGTGATGCTGCCAGCTGCAAGCTAACACGTGGATCAACATGCGCTGAAGGATTGTGCTGTGAAAAGTGTCAGGTAAAATAGATTGTCCTATGTTTAGATGTGAAGTACAATCCCGTGCTTGCATGTTTTATATTAAACCCCATTATGTTCAGCAGGTATACCCCAATATTTAAATAGAACTCAAAGTTAAGATAGTTTTCTTAAGGTATGCTTGTTTTGAGTTATCATTCATGAAGATTGTATGCATGTGTTTATGTATACAGTAACATCTTATTACTGTTAATTAATAATAATTAATTTTATTTTTACTACTAATAATAATTAATTAATTTTACCAATGTTCCTGTTACATGCAGGAACATTAGAGGGAGATCAGAAAAATTCAGGATGGCATCTGTGATTACACTATCAAAGTCTTCTTGTTTTGATGCATATAAAAAGGATGGGTCTTCTATTGTGTGGCATATCACATATGGGTTGACCTTTTAAATACAACAAATGAAACAAGCACCAAACTTTGGTATTTGTTCGTTTAAATTCCTCATACTGTATGTACCACTAAGATCTATCTGAAACTCTGATAATATTTGATGACAAAAGAATGCAAAAAATAAACAATTCCAGAGAAGACAAATGCATTTTCTTAGAACTTTATATGTGTGTATGTCACATAACAAGGATTAGTTGCTACTCAGAGTCACTTGATTGAGTTGGGCAATGTAAGAAATTAAGTAAATAAAAATTAGCTGACTGCTTCAGGTCTATTCTAATGAAAAGTTCAGTTTCAGTGGATACGTAACTACATACTTTCTAGTTTTCCAATAAATTATTTACATCCTCTTAAGGAGAAAGAAGGAGTGGGTGGAGAGAATGGAGAAAAGGAATGATCTGGGCTGAAAAATCCTACAGCTAGATATATGAGAAGATATCTATATGTCTATATATCTAGCTATAACTATCCTACTTCCTTCTTGAACTGTGACTTTATCTCCCAGGTCCGCTACTCTAGTTGTAATTTTGTGGTCTGAATTAATTAATTAATTCATTTATTTATTTACATCCCTCCTTCCTCCCAAAAGCTCAAGGAGACATTGATCCTTCTTCATAACAATACATTATGCCAATTGTTCATCCATAATCATGTAGGGAAGCTAAGATGGCAAATGGGAGAGAAAACTAAGATGGAGAAATCCACCACATTCAAGCAAGGATGATTGCACCAGCTGACTTTGGTACTGAGATACCATACAGATCAGCAATGATGATAGTCTAATTCTGCTCACTCAAGAACTGGTACATTTACATTTCAGTGTAGCCATCTGACTGTGCTCATACAGGCAATAAATGTTGGTTGTTATGCGTAATATGATAGAGTACGCCTGAAAGAGAAATATATCTTGCAGGTTTGGTTTGGTTTGGTTTTTCTGTACCATTAGTAATATGATCATTGCCACACCGTTCCAATAGTTGGGCCCAGGAACTATTCCAACCTGTCTTTCTTTTTCACAAATCTCTTTCTCCTTCTCCCCTATCATTAAAGGCATTTGAATGCTATCAACGTGTTACAATTAGAAACCAACAAAATCAATAAAACTCTGTTTTCAAGTTCAAGGTAGCAGGAGTGGAGTGTCGGCCAAAATCAAATACCTGTGATCTCCCTGAATATTGCAACGGGACCTATTATGACTGTCCGGAAGATGTGTATGTCATGGATGGCTACCCTTGTAATAATATGAAAGATTACTGTTACAGTGGAATTTGTGAGAATTACGATTCTCAGTGTGAATCCCTCTTTGGAAAAGGTATGGTTTGAATGGTTTGTGATCGATAGAACCGATAATTAAACTGGCAGGTGTTATATAGAAAATGTTCAGATATTGGAATGTAAATGATCATTATTTTGAAACTTTTTAAAAATTCCAATAGTACAGAATATATGTAACTTGGGGTTGATCTTTTTGGGTTCTTGGTGTTCTACAAGCTTGGCTGATTTCCTGCCAAACTCAAGGCCCAGGGGCTGGATTCAGCCCATGGGGTGCTTAGATCTGGCCCACGGCGCCACCCTGAAAAAAGTGAAGGCCTGGCCCCCAGTGCCTCTTCCAGAGAAAACGGATCTTGGGAAGGCTGTGTACAACCTTCCTGAGCTTTGTTTTCACTGGCAGAGGGTTGCAGGAGACTGTTGCAGCCAAAATGGAGCTCGGGAGCCCGTTTTCACTGGCAGAGCACTTGGGCCACTGCAGGTGCCTCCAGCATGAGTGACAAGCTGGCCACACCCACCCTGGCCATGCGCCCCTGCCCCCCCAAGGTCAAACCCAACCCTGAAGCAGCCCTTAATGAAATCGAGTTTGACGCTCCTGTTATAGATGTTTTGTCACCAAACTAAATAATATCATCAGTATGGGGGAGAGTGAGGTTTGCTAGTTGTTTATATATAGTAGCTTGCCCTGTCAGTCTTGGTTGGGGTGCGGTTACTTTCCTGATAGTTTCTTAGGATATTGTTCTTCCTCCATTGTTTACCTGGTATTGTTTCCTGCTTGTTTGGGTGTTGGTTGCTAAACAGGATTTTTGTTTCCTTCCTTAACTTTTAGTTAAGTCGTATAAAATACAAGTAGTTGTCAAGTTTCAACCATTCATTTAATGACCATTCAAAGTTACAACTGACCTGAAAAAAAGTGACTTAAGACTGTTTTTCACACTTATGACCATTGTAATATCCCCATGGTCACGTGATCAAAATTTGGATGGTTGGCAACTTGTTCATATTTATGATGGTTGCGGTTTCTTGGGGCCATGTGATTACATTTTGCAGACTTTCTGACAAGGAAAGTCAATGCGGAAGCCAGATTCATTTAACAACGGTGACAGGAAAGATCATAAAATAGGGCAAAACTCACAACAACTTAGCAACAAAAAAATTGGGCTCCATTGTGGTCCTAAGTCGAGAAATAGCTGAGGTTCATAGATGAGGTTGTTTCTATATGTGCTGATAGATGGTTTATCAGAATGCCAAGCTTCCTGCAATTTTTGAACTTGGCTTGATGTAAAATGATGCTGTTTTCCGATTGAAACTGTGATTGAGTTTTTCTGTGTTGAGAAATTAAAGAATTTTTGTCATGCCTTCTGCCTGCCAGTTTATGTTCCTGGGTGCATACTTCCTATTTTCTTAAATAATGTGTGTTTATATTGCACGTTGTTGAAGATTCCCTTTATTTGTTTATGCGGTCTTTGGGTTTCCTTAAGTGATTTTATGGGGATTTATGTACTACGGGGATGCCAAGAGGATGTAGCGACCCGTTGTTTGTGTCACAATTATCCTCAACATAGAATAATGGAGTTTCATTTATTTTGTAGGAGCAAAGAAAGGACCAAATGTTTGCTTTGAAAAAGCCAATGGCAAAGGAGACAGATTTGGCAATTGCGGAATGAAAGGGCCAAATTTTGTAAGATGTTCTCTAGCGTAAGTAATCAGAAAAAATGTTTTATATTCTGAAGACACATTCAGACGAAACGACTCCATGCACACTCAATCAAGGATTAAGTCCCATTGAACTGAATGCTCTTATTTGGATAATAGGCAACATGATTCAGAGTCACAACTCTGCACTTTTTCCTTTTCCTTTTACTCTTAAAGAAACATACAAACATCCTACATCACTAAGACAAAATTTCCTATTAGAGATAGTCCTCAATTTACAACAGTTCATTTAGTGACCGTTCAACGTTACAACAGCACTGAAAAAAGTGACTTACAACTGTTTTTTCACATACAACCTTTGCGGCAGCCCAATGGTCACATGATCAAAATTCAGATGCTTGGGAATTGACTCACATTTATGACCGTTGTAGTGTTCAGGGGTCACATGATCATCTTTTGCGACTTTCAAACAAGCAAAATTAATTGGAAAACCAGATTCACTTAACAGCTGTGTTACTAATTTAAGAACTGCAGTGATTCACTTAACAACTGTGGCAAGAAAGATCGTAAAATGGAGCAAAATTGCCTTAACAAGTGTTTCACTTAGCAACAAAAATGTAGGCTCAATTGTGGTTGTAAGTCAAGGACTATCTATCTATTCAAATTGCAGGCTTCAATAGCAACCATTACATAGTTTAATAATCAGAATATAATTCAGTTTTCTTAATATTATACAATTCCTGGACTACTGCTAATGTATTTATGTAGACCATATTGTTGTAGTATGTCTGCAAACATACTATGAGTTGTTTGCTCAACGTTGGTTTTTGTAGACCTCAAGTCTAGTGAACAAAATCTTGACAAGCAGGTACTCACCATTAGAACATGGAAGATAGCATTTTGTATTTATCATTCTGCATCACAATTCCTTACCTATGTATCTATGTCATAATATTATTGCATTAATTATTACAATAATTAATATTATTACATTTACAGCAACACTTTATGTGGCAAGATTCATTGTACATCTTTCAAACAAGAGAATCTCCCATCCCAGTTGTATTTCCAGACTCAAGATGGAATTCAATGTGTATCCACTGAATTTGATCTAGGATCAGATATTCCTGATCCAGCACTGGTTCATAAAGGCACTTCTTGTGCTGAAGGAAAAGTAAGAGTTTTCTGCATCTTACAAAGGTGTAGTCTTTGCTTTATTGAACGAATCGCTGGCTGAGTTTGCACTTGGGACCGAGTTATGATTTGTTATGTTAATTTGTTACTCCTAAACGTAAATCATGATTTACATGCAACTGAGTATTTTTTTTATGCTAGGCCAAAAATCAAGAAGCCATGTTATTATTTAATATAAAGCTTTATACAGAATTCAGCAAGCTTTTCCAGTTGAGAAGTCCTACAACCTCTTCATTCCCTGCTGGGAGTTGTAATAAGCAACATTGTTACATCAATATCTCAGGGGTTGTCACAAAGAAGAGGGAGTCAAACTATTCTCCAAACTATTCTGAGGGTAGAACAAGAAGCAATGGGTGGAAACAAATCAAGGAAGAAGCAGCTTAGAACTGAGGAGAAATTTCCTGACAGTTAGAACAATTAATCAGTGGAACAGCTTGCCTCCAGAAGTTGTGAATGCCCCAACACTGCAAGTCTCTTGTTTCATCAGGCCGGTTTGGCCTAAGCTATTTACCTAGCCTACAGTCTGTACCTTAAATTGTTTTAATTGGGTTTTAGATGGGGTTAATGTTTTAATACTTTTAAATTTTTAGCACAGGGATAATTTATTTAATTCGGTTTTAATTATTTATATTTGTGATATTATGTGGTTTTTAATTTCCTGTGCACCGCCCCGGGTCCCTTTGGAGAGAGGGTGCGGTTATATAAATCCAACTAATAAATAAATAAATAAATAAAATAAATTTAAGAAGATATTGGATAGCCATTTGTCTGAAACGGTATAGGGTTTCCTGCCTAGGCAGGGGTTTGGATTAGAAGACCTCTAAGGTTCCTTCCAACTCTTCTATTGTATTGTATTGTATTACTTTCAAAGAAGTAGGGGCTAAAGTATATCAAAATCACTACCATGGGTAAAAAAAGCCCAATTATTGGAATTTGAAGAAATTTCATTCATTCATTCATTCATTCATTCATTCATTCATTCATTCATTCGTTCATTCGTTCATTCATTCATTTACTCATTTACTCATTCTGTTTTTAATGACATCTTAGCATCAGGCCTCTGCAAGACTTAGGTTACCCATGTTTTAATGTCTCACAAAGAAGACCAACAAGGAATTATCCTCTGGAATTTATAATCCTGTCCACATGATTCTGGAGGCTGAGGGGCTGTTTATATCCTATACATTGTAGGTTGCCTGTTCAGTATGTTGTACAAAACTATCCCATGTTGTTTGTAAACTGTCTCTATAGCATAATGTTACACTAATAGACAGGAGGAAAGACACATAATGGCATGTACATAATGATGTAATCATGGAAACATCACAAGTTTACTTGTTGATTGACATAAGTACATAATTCTATTTGCATGCTGACATTATTGTGTATCATTTGTCATCACTGAGTTGTGTTGGGAATACTGCCAATTATCCTTACTTTGTTTCAACAGTTGAAGCTTAAAAGAACCTATATAACATCATTTGGGACTTGATCCATGCTTAATTTTAAACTGTAAGCCATAAGTTCCAAATCATCGTGGCTTGATTCATACTTGTGTCAAGCTGAACCCAGATAAATTATATTGTTGCATGATGCCAGAGATACAAGATTCACTTTGCTCCCATTTGCAACATCATCATTTTAGGCTTAGATTTGGTCATCTTTTTTGTCCATGTTCTTTAAGAAGCTACAATTCAGTATTAAGTCACTATCCATCTTGGGGAAGACCATCATGCTAAATTTGGTTTAGAATTATTCTTGAACCTTGATGACAGTCTGTTCTTGGTACATTCATGCATTTGCAGAAAAAGCATGCTTTCAAAGACCATTCTGAAAAAAAACTCCTATTTTTCCCTTTTTAGGCTTGTATTGATTATCAGTGCGTAAATGCCAGCTTGCTGGGTTACAACTGTGACATAAAGAAAAAGTGTAATGGTCGGGCGGTAAGTTAAATATGATGATGATGATGATAATGTTCACAGTGGGACAAAATTATACTATAATAACCAAGTATCTTGGCAGAGATAGTCCTCAACTTGCAACCACAATTGAGCCCAAAATTTAGGCTAAGTGAGACATTTGTTAAGTGAGTTTTGCTCAATTTTACGACCTTTCTTGCCACAGTTGTTAAGGGAATCACTTCTGTCGTTAACTTAGTAACACGGTTGTTAAGTGAATCTGGCTTCCCAATTGACTTTGGTTGTCAAAAGGTTACCAAAGGAAATCACATGACACAGCAATGCTCATAAATACGAACAAGATGCCAAGCGTCTACATTTTGATGACATGACTATGGGAATGCGGCAATGATCACGTCACTTTTTTCAGTGTTGTTGTAAATTTGGTACCTAAACGAACTGTTGTAAGCCGAGGATTTCCTGTAGTACAACTATGGAATATGTATCATTGCTTTCGTTAAAAATGCTGAGTGGAAACTCAGCAGTATTATGGTAGTTCTTTGTAGCATTTCTACCCATTTATTTGTGGGACATTATACCATAACCTAAGTACTATCTCATCTCGAGAACACATATGTGGGTCATGTTTCTTTTATTCAAGAAAATGTTTTGCATTGCAAGAAACATAGTGTTGTGGCCCAGCCGGCTCTGGATGAGCTGCTCATGGACTCTTCTAGTGAAGAGTCCTATGAGTCTGCCCTGGAGGAAGAGGGACCTTGAGGAAGCAGAGAGTCTGTTGGCCACCAGGAGGTGCCTGGATCATGGAGCAGTGGGGAGGATCAGGGGCAGTTTGTTCCAGATGCTAGATTATGCAGGGCTGAGAAAAGGAAGCAACAGTTACGTAAGAGGCAAGCTCGTAAGCCCTGATGAGCACCAGCTGGTTGATGAATGGCCCCTCCCAAGAGAGCTTATAAGAGGCTTTGGGGAGGGGTCATTTGCAGGAAACAACAGTTACAACTCATCATTGGAGTTCTCTGGTCATCCGAGTCTGCAATTCGCTGTCTGTCTTTGTTACGTGAATTAGGGCTCACAGCCAAGGAGATAGTGGCAAGCAGCCAAGGAGATAGTGGCAAGCAGCCAAGCTTGTGTGTCCATCTGTGGGGCAGAACACATAGGGTACACTTAGAAGTTTCATCAAATGAGAAAGTCTGTTGTGAGATCACAACTCAAACCCCACCCTTTATGGAAGGGGTATCAAATTCGCAGCATCGCGACATCATGTGACATATCATGACTTCCCCCCCTTCACTAAACCAGGGGTCAGCTTGGCCAGCATGTGATGCATCTGGCCCTCAGACCGCAAGTTTGACATCCCTGCCTTAAGGGTTTGCATGCAACATTCAAAGGTAGTATAAGGTTTTTAAATTTTTTGTATTTTTGTATTATTTTGCATGTATTTTAAATTCCTGTGCGCTGCCCTGGGTCCTTTTGGAGAAGGGCGGGATATAAATCAAATAAATAAATAAAATAAATAAATAAATAAATAAAGCACAAACAGGGTGAGTGTGCATGACAATGTTCAATGCATGCTTTGTCATTTGCATCGCTTTCCCTCCCTTTGGATGCCCACAGCAGGTTAAAATGTTTAAATTCTGCTTTCCCCCCCCTCAAAGAAATACATCCTTATTTTCTTTATTTTTCCATTTTTAAATATGCCAAGTTCAGACATAATGGGAAAGCTAATCATACAAGAAACAAATCTCATGGGAAAATTAATTCCCATATTGTCATAGGAAAACAATTGGTTTCTCCCCTCCCCCCATGACAATTTGGGAATTGTAGATATTATCTTTAGTCACTAACCAAAAAATAACCCTTTTTGCACTGTGCAAACCTCCCCCAAATGGCCCATTTTTCGCAAAAATAGGCCTGTTTTTTTCCCCAAATAAAAGGCATGAATTGCCGGGGGGGGGCTTGCAGAGTACTCCTGGGGGCGTGGGGGACCCAAAATGAGGAAAAACACCCCCTTTGAAAACGGGCCGTATTTTGGTCAAAAAATAGCAGGCATAGCCTTATGGAGGCTTATAGAGTGCTGCTGGGGGCTGGGGGGGGGGGCAAAAACGCCCTGTTTTCTGCTCATTTCTGCCTTCCCCAGCCCCTAGGAGCTCTCTGGAAGCCTCCATAAGGGTATGTGCACAGCCATTTTGGTGAAGGGGCGGAGTTTCAGGAGGAAAAATGCTGTATTCGATGTATAAGACGAATACAGATTTTCAGCCTCTTTTTAGAGGAAAAAAGGTGCGTCTTATACTCCAAAAAATACGGTACTTGAGATGAGAGGAGACCTCCAATGCCAGCCCAATCATTGTTTAGAAGCCATTGGTGTAGTGCTGCCAACACTGTAATGGAGCCAACAGAGCTGCTTGTTAAATATTGATCCGCACACCACAGCACTGCTTCCCATCCATAAGAGAGGTCCATATGATTCGATGCATAGCACGTTAGAGAAACTGTGGAACTGAATTCATTATTACATAGATCTCACTTTTGATATTTAGCTGTTAATAGAATTCTTTCATAATGTCATTTGAGTTCATCTACAATAAAATTCCTTAAGAGATGTGCATAGATTCTTGCATGCCAGTTTGGAGGAGAAACATAACACCCTACGCCTAATATTGTTGCAATTTCTATAACCTCTTTAAAAGTTGTCATTTCATTATTTTGTTTCTTTTTTGTTCCTGTAGGTGTGTAACAACAAAGGCAATTGCCACTGTGATCCTGGTTGGTCACCTCCTTTTTGTAATGTATCTGGCTATGGGGGCAGCATAGATAGTGGCCCAACGCATATAGGTATCAAGAATCATTCCTTTTTCTTACATTCCATCTGATATTGCTCACGTTTCAACCCTAATTTTTTGCACCTTTTAAGGTAGCTTTATGTCTTATTTGACGAAAGTCACATTCGTCTTAAAGTGAATAACTGTGACTTCATTGAATAACTGTCCAAAAAAATGCCTAGTTTAAAAATGAAGACCAGGCACGAAAGTCAGCATAGACTTTGCTACTCTAGTTTAGTGGGTTTTGTTTGTATTGAAATTAATTATCTTTAAAATCTGAATCTATAGCTGTAATTTAGCATATTTTAGAAGTTTGGGTTTTTTATTTTTGGAAGATGAGCTTCTCCTTTCTTGGAAATTTTTAATATATACAGCGGTGCTTAAATGTTTGCAAACCATTTTGAATTTTCAATATTGTTGCTCAATGTCTATGGAGATTATCAGTCATCCAGGTCATAGTTGTCCCAAAGGTGCTTTTTCAAGAGGTAACTGGTTTTTCTGGTTTTTCTTTGAATTCAAAGAACACCCAGAAAGTCCAGTTGTCTCTTGAAAAAACACGTTTGAAACTAGAAAAAGAGATTCCAATTAAACAAAGGGGTCAAAATATTATACTTGTTCATTTACTTATTGAATAAAATAATCCAAAAATGCATATTTTATCTTGGTGGGAAGTCAAACCTTCCTTCTTGTAGCCTCACTGTCCAAATTTACATTTAAATAAATGTACAATGCTTATTTTCTTTCTTAGATACATCCCTTCGAGATGGTCTTCTGATATTCTTTTTACTTGTGTTGCCTATATTAATTCTACTTGCAATTGCGTTTGTCAAGAGGAAAGAAATTAAAAGGCGTCTCTTCAGAGAACGCAGAAGACCTCAAAGGTACAAAATTTGTGCAATCGATAAGATTGAGAACGGAACGCATCTACACAAGGTTAAGTCAAAAATTCAAAATAGAAACATGGTTTGGAGTTCTAGTGAAGTGAAGTCACGTGACGTGTTAATACCACTTTATAATGCCTTGGTAAGGCCACACTTGGAAAGAGCATTGGTTCTTACCTGAGACGCATCTTTTTATAGGGGGGGAGGCAGCCACACTAGATGCTGCCTCCCCCCACTATGGAAAATACTGCATTCAGTTTTGGTCACCACGATGTAGAAAAGATGTGGAGACTCTAGAAAGAGTGCAGAGAAGAGCAACAAAGATGATTAGGGGACTGGAGACTAAAACATATGAAGAACGGTTGCAGGAACTGGGTATGTCTAGTTTAATAAAAAGAAGGATTAGGGGAGACATGATAGCAGTGTTCCAATATCTCAGAGATTGGCACAAAGAAGAGGGAGTCAAACTATTCTCCAAAGCACCTTAGGGCAGAACAGGAAGCAATGGGTGGAAACTAATCAAGGAGAGAAGCAACTTAGAACTGAGGAGAAATTTCCTGACAGTTAGGACAATTAATCAGTGGAACAGCTTGTCTCCAGAAGTTGTGGATGCCCCAACACTGGAAGTCTTCAAGAAGATGTTGGATAGCCATTTGTCTGAAATGGTATAGGGTTTCCTGCCTAGGCAGGGAGTTGGACTAGATGACCTCCAAGGTCCCTTCCAACTCTGCTATTGTATTGTATTGTGTTGATCTTAAAAGACCAGCCATTCAGAAACAACCTTGTGGTGCCAGCCATTCAGAAACAACCTTCACTGACTTCACTGGAACCTACGAAATAAATACTAAATAAAATATAAAAAGGTCGAAGCTTTTTGAAATGATAGCCTTACGTGATTAGCTATAGATAACAATGAGAGAAAGATGGATAGAGATTTTCAGGAATGTTGGAAGTGAAGCTTGAAAAAGAGATGGCGAACTAGAAAAATTATATCATTTTCATGATTTTTATCCAGGGTTTATTGGCAAGCCTGAAGAAGCAAGTTCTGTTTAAGATTTTAAATTAGCCTTTGTCTAGATAGGAGACAAGGAAGAGATATTATTTTCCTAAACCTGAACTCAGACAATGATATTCAGGCAATTCAATGTAATGTAATACTTTGGCTTTTCATTAAAAAAGAAAAGAAAAATGCCTTAGAAAATATTAGGAAGTAACTTCTCATAGTGGTAGTCATAAAGCCAGCATGAATAGATGAAAAATTCAATTGGGTAATTCTCCAAGAATCCTGATTTGGTTACTGATTCTACAAATTATGATTCCTCTTATACCAACTATGATCATTTCAGTAGAAAAATATATTTGCTGATTTTTTAAAAGTAAATATTTTAGGCCAGTAGTTCTCAACCTGTGGTCCATGGGTCCCTGGAAGGGGCCGCTGTTACAGTTGGTCCGCAAAAGGCTGACATTGAAGAAATGTTATGATTTAAATATTGAGTTAAGACTTGGGATTCCATGGCCACAAAAGCTATTTAAAGGAGGGGGTTCTGTGATGAAGAAAAAGGTTGAGAGCTACTGTTTTAGTTATTGGTTGTGCTTCCTACTAAAGTAGCTCTTTGCTTTGTTTTTCCCCCATCCATTTTGATTTTTCAACCCTAGACTAATTAGGCTAGACCCCTTACTTTATCAGACCAGTTATTTATGAAAACCAATTAACTAAGACACTCCTGAGGTAGAATCATAGTTTTGGGAGTAGTCCTTTAGAGCACTAAATCTACTCCCACTACTAGCCTAGTTTATGAAGGAAACTCAGTCCAAACATTTTGAATTTTCAACTCAATGGCTATCTAGCCATTGAAGAGGGGCCTACCAACCCACTTAGTACTTTCAATATTCCAATTGTTCAAGTTCATTTTTCTGACATTCAATTGGAATCTGCTTCACGGTAATCAATGATGTTCACTCTGGGGCAATAGAAAAAAAAATTGACTGACCCTTATTCTACATTACCGCTTTCAAGATTTGAAGAGTGTTATCATAGCTTTTTTCAGTTACCTTTTCTGAAAACTAAACATTCCAGTTCCTTTGATCTTTCTAGTTCCTTGATCATCATCATGGTTCTTTACTTAATCTGTTTGTCTGAATCTTTCTAAAAGTGTATTATCTAGGTATCTACTTCCACATTTACTAGCTGGGAAATACTACAAGATGGGCGTTTATGTTTATATAATTTTAACTGTTCGTTTGAATTGTTCTTTAAGGACTGAAAATGCACAGCAAAGAAGACCGTTACCTACGTACCAGAATAATACTCCAAGTGAACCAAAACAAGAGGAAAATAATAGAAGGCGGGTAAGAATGTACTTTCAATTATAATGTCTACTTTTAAGTAGTTTCCACCAATAGAAGTCTTTTAGTACAGAATATCAGCTGTGCCTTTCCCCTCCCCCCTTTAATTAATTAATATCTGTTCAGAAATGTAGTTAGAACAACAGCATTTTGTTGGATTGTAAACATGAGCATGGGGAGCAACAGCTCAGCAGTTAAAGATGCTGAGCTTGTCAGCTGGAAAACTAGCAGTCCGGGTTCGAGACCCAAGCACCATGCAATGGGGTGAATTTCCATTCCTTGCCACAGCTTCTGCCCAACTAGCAGTTTGAAAGCATGCAAATGTGACTAGACAAATAAGTACCACCTTGGTGGGAAAGTAACAGAGTTCTATATGCTTTGGCATACAGTCATGATGGTCACATGACTGCGGAAGTGTCTTCCGACAAAGCTGGTTCCCTTGGCCAAGACAGAAGTTGCCAATCCCTGGTCCATGGAACGGCACTGGCCCATGGCATGCCATAAGCAGGGTCGCACAAACAACCGAGGCCCCATCCATGGGATGCAGGCAGCATATGAAACCATGCCCTCACCCCCATTCCATGGAAAGACCTCTCCAAGGAACCGGTCCCTGATGCCACAAAGGTTGGGGTTGCTGGGCTAAGAAAGGAGATGAGCACAAGCACATAAAGTCAGACTGGCAGCCCTGAAGATGCTCCCAAAATGGCTTACTTGCTGCCAAAGACATGACATGACTGCCAAAGAGATACCATTATCTTTGTCAACATAAGCATGAGATTTATTTATTTGTTTGTTTGTTTATCTTTTTCAGCCTACTTCAAATTCGGGAATCTTTACAATATCTCACTTTCCAACTTCAAGGTTTGTACTTTTTGACATAACCTTTCAGCAGAACCACATACAGTGTGTAGCTGTAAGTACAGGGCGAACATGTCAAAAACGAGAGGTGGGCATATTTTTTTTCCCAGCAGAGGGTCGGGACTGCATGCTCTAAAGCAATTTATTGCAGCCACATGAGAGTAATGTCTAGAAATGGAAGTTGGTGTTCACCATTAAGTTCAAACTGTCTCCAGTGATAAGCACAGTTTTCCTTGTGTAATGAATCGTGGTGGTTAAGGAGCGGGAAGCCTTCATCCAACGTCTCCTCTCAACCATAGAGTTCACTAGGTGATTTTGGGTCAGTTACTCTCTTTCAACCCAACAGTGTTTATATTGTAGGAATCTGAAGGCCTTGAAGCATCAAGGAAACTAGAACCTCAGTAAATAAATAATAGTTCATATATGCACTTCATACATTCATACGTTTTAGTCATCTGAATGTACTTCATTCATGTCTGGCACAATGGTTTAAAGTGGGTCTTATTTCAATAACTAAAATAAAAAAAATGTTTAAGGTAACTTGAAGATGAAGGCTTAGCTCAATTAGCTAAATTGAGCTAAGCTAGTATTTGTTTCCTAGTTCAGATAGGGCATTGCTACATGCACTTGGTTACCTCAGATCAACTTCCTTGCACTTTGGTGCTCAGCCTGTTTGAGGGAGATGGGCAGTTCAAAAATGTAAAATAGGAGTAAATAAAAATAAGTAGTTCTTTTTCAGGGCTGTTTGTACCTGCCAAAACCTGAAATCCTTATCCACAGACTGTTTTCCTCTCCATTTTTTTAGGCCACCAGTACAAAATCAATTTGTTCCACCTGAACAACGACCTCCTGTACAACCATCAATGTCACAAAGACCTCCTGTACGACCACCAATTCCACAAAATCCTCCTTTAAGGCCACCAATTCCACAACATCCTCCTTTAAGACCACCTATTCCACGGAACTCACCTTTAAGACCACCAATCCCACAAAAACCCGTTTTCTCTCGTCCGTCTTGAAGACTTATAGAGACACATACTGTATGCCACTAGGAAAAATATTGTATTAGCAAAATGAATTAAAAGTGTTATTTTTAGAAATATACAAATGAAGACCTCGGATTAATTTCTAAACCAGGATTACATTACATTACCAAATCCTTGTTTAGGAAAGAAAATGCTGCCTTAATTATTAGACCACAGCATATTGCTTTTACAAGTAAATATGTCAGAGTATCTCATACCAGTAAAAGTCTTTTACCCCAATATATGGCCAAACTAGATATTGTAGTCAATGTGATCAGAAACCTTGTCAGACTTCTAAAATGTAGAACATGTTTGTGCAATTTTTATTAGAAGAATGAAGGCTCTTCTCTAATTGTGGGCCCAATGAGATTCCTCCCTTTCTTTCTCTCTTCACTCCTAACATATATTAATTCTTAACATTACAAGGAAACACCTATTGAAGTTAGTGGTCATGGTTGGGGAAGGAATAGTTAAATCTGTCATAAAGATTGATCCCTTGTTGTTGATCCCGGTATAAAGTGGGGGAGACTGCTGCTCTTACATCGATGACAGATTTGCAAATTGTACAGTTGCTCTGATTTTTTTTTTAAATGTGCAATTGGTTCTTTGTAGTCAGTTGGTATATTACATTAAGAAACAATGTGAATGGAATATAATGAAGTGAATGAGTGAAGCACAAGGTGGATTCCAAAAATCAATCAACCAGTGAAAGAAGGGCTGTAGTGTAGTGTTATCTATTTGAGAAAAGATCAGAAAGTGATTTGTATTGCCTTAAACTCAACAAATGTGACTTGATAGCACTGTATTGTTGATCTACATGTTTACTGTTGAATCTTCCTACACAGGAAGATTTTAACACTTATTCTTAAGTGTTTAAAAAACCGTGTTATTGTAAAATATTTCTAAAGACTCTTTCAACTTCCCAGGTAAAACATCAATATATTGTTAAATGTTTTCTTCTAACACTGAAATAGATTATACTTCTGTTTTCATATCATAAATCTGTGAAAGTTATACATTTTTATTTATAGCTTTATCTGATCATTTTGATAGTCATGTTAATATTATATCAACATGCTGAAACATAGTAAGACATGTTTTCTTAACTATGATTTAATGAAAAAACCCACAATTGACTGGGCTCATTAAGCATGTCAACTCATTTCAGGTTCATAATAGCAATTTGTACCATTTTTCATTAAAGTGCAGGGAGGCCACATTTCTGACATACAAGCCTGATAATAATTTTGGTGGAAACATAATATAACATTTCTGCATGGATTCATTAAACCAAAGATTTGATAAAAGAGTAGTGTTCTGATGAGGAAAAGAGCAATTTGTATCCTTACAGTGTTACAGCCTTTGTTTAAAGTCACATCGTAAACACACCATGTATAAATACATATTTTGAAAAACATAATGCATTTGAAAATTGAAAAATTGGGCACAGTGTTGAATAATTATGTTTCCTAATATATGGTTTAGGAGGCACATATTCTGAATAACTAATTCAGATCTGTAAATAAAGATTAACACATATGGGTCACCAAATTTAGTGAATGTTTTTATATGATAACCTTTCCACTATCAGGCGTACATGAAATTCTATCCAGAATTGATTTACAAAATGTTTTTGAAAAAATTTTAATATCTCATTTTTGGTAATATAATTGTGCTGATGAACAAAGGTATTATGCTGGATACAAATGCCAAAATTTAGATATAAACATAATTTTTAATGTTTACATTGTCTGAAAACTTATATTAATATGCATTTTAGAAACTATAGAATGTTTCAAAATTGAAATTTCCTGTAATCAATCAAATTAGTTAATGGTGCTTCCACCTCTTAAGCTTTGTACCCATATAAAATTATTTGCAGTTTTGCACAAATCACTTTTGTAATGTAGAGGTAGAAAAATCAGTTGCACAATTTCTGTTAAAATGGCAAATGTTGTGAACCATTTTGTAAAAAAAATAAAAAAACCTGACATACAAATGGCATATTTTTTAAAAATAATTTCGACATGAAAAATCAGTAACAAGCTTAATGCTTTTACGATATTACTTTTAACATGATTGCAGATAAATAATATAGGTGAGTCTCACTTAGTAACCTTTCAAACTTTCTGACCAAGTGGTGTTCATAACTGTATCTTGAATTTGCAGCTATATCTGCAAGGTCCTCACAGTCACAGGATACCATTTGCAACCTTTTTGCTGGTTACCTACAAATGAAGTCAATAGGAAAGCTGGCAAGGCATTGCAAATGATGACCATACAACATTCTTACTTAATGACCTGGGATGATTCACTAAAAGACAGCAATTAGAAGTGCCAGAATTTCCATTGGTAGGTGGCATATCACATGATGTCACACTTTCCAACTGTGTTCCTTAGTGACAATAATTCCAGCCCCATTGACCAAGAACTAGCTATTGTTATTATTTTTTTTAAAAGTCCTCTTTTTAATTTGGCCTACAGCTATTAACTTCTTTTTGTCAACTAAGAATTTTGCTTCTGATTATTATTGCATCTATAAACCACTTTACTATTTTTTGACAATGAAAAAGGAACAATATTTCTAATAATACATGTTATAGTATAAATCTTGTTAAAATATTTTTAACAGAAAAGTATGCAGTATGGAAACATTTAGCTCCATCTACTGGCTATCTGTAAATGAACCATGGGTAGTCCTTGAGTTATGACCACAATTGAGCCCAACATTTATGTTGCTAGGTAAACATTTGTTAAGTGATTTTGCCTCATTTTACAACCTTTCTTGCTACAGTTGTTAAGTGAACTGTTGCACTTGTTAAGTTAGCAACACAGTTGTTGAGTGAATCTGGATTCCCCATTGACTGTGTGTCAGAAGGTTGCAAAAAGTGATCACATGACCTTGGGACACCGCAACGGTCGTAAGTATGAACCAGTTGCCAAGCATCTGAATTTTGATCATGTGACCGTAAGGATGCTGCAATGGTTGTAAATGTGAAAAATTATGACATCACTTTTTTCAGTGCTGTTGTAATTTTGAACAGTCACTAAATGACCTGTTGTAAGTTGAGGACTTCACTTAAGTATAATAATTTTGGCTGGAATTTGTGTCATTTAGTGATGTCATAAAGCATGATGTCACAGTGTCACTTAGTAATTGCAATCCTGGAAATCCCAGTTATTGACATTAAGTGAGGATTGCAGGGCATTAAGAGAGGACTGATCTGCAACTTCCTGCAGCCTTACAAGAAGCTAAGAATAAATAGATTATCAGGACGTTGTAAGTACCAACAAACCATTCCTTAGGCAGCTTGCAAACAGGCTGTAAGATGGGTATGTGCTACAAAGTGCAGGTATTAACATTTCTTCAATAGAAAGAATGAAAAGATAGTTTAAGAAATAAAAGGCATATTTGCTAAAGCCTTGTAACTCCTACTGAATATAATTTACAGATTGATTAATCACAAATTCCAGTTTTGTTTCAAACTATTCAAGTTCATTCATTTATAAAATATCCTTCATCAATTAAGATCAGTAACAAAATTTGAAGCCTAAACCTCTTTTTTTTTTAAAAAAAACCACCTCTTTGGATCTCTGTGCACACAATTACAAAATTAGTTATTAGAATTATTTCTGATTATAGAAAAGGACTACTTCTGTATTTCATCAAGTTGTCACAAATTGACTGCACATGTAATCCACACATAATATTGAGAAGAGTCTCCTTCAAGTTGAGCCAAACTACTGTAAATTAAAGGATAACCTTTTGCAATGAATTCTTACCATTTATTATCCAAATTTATATTGGCATGTACATTGATTTAACACATTATATTGACAGTTTATTTTATTACCTGCCAGGCTGATTGTTCCAATAAAGGAGAATATTTGTAGCTCAGGGTTGAAATGAGAGGTCCCTGGTGCTCTCTGAGCTTGCTTGTTTTCTTGCATTAGGTAGCATCACCAGTGCTAGTAAGGAGTGCTGTTTGCTGTCAGTTTATATTCTGGTATCTTGCCAGTTTGGGTGGGGGAGCTCTTAGGGATTCTTCAATACAATAATACAATACAATACAATAGCAGAGTTGGAAGGGACCTTGTAGGTCTTCTAGTCCAACCCCCTGCATGGGCAGGAATCTTATACCATTTCAGACAAATGGCTGTCTAACATCTTTTTAAAGACTTCCAGGGTTGGGGCATTCACAACTGCTGGAGGCAAGCTGTTCCAGAGGTTAATTGTTCTTACTGTTAGGAAATTTCTCCTTAGTTCTAAGTTGCTTCTCTCCTTGGTTAGTTTCCACCCATTGCTCCTTGTCCTGCCCCCAGGTGTCTTGGAGAAAAGTTTGACTCCCTCTTCTTTGTGGCACCCTCTGAGATATCGGAACACTGCTATCATGTCTCCCCTGGTCCTTCTCTTCATCAAACTAGACATACCCAGTTCCTGCAGCCGTTCTTCATATGTCTTAGTCTCCAGTCCTCTAATCATCTTGGTTGCTCTTCTTTGCACTCTTTCCAGAGTCTCCACGTCTTTTCTACATCGTGGCGACCAAAACTGTATGCAGTATTCCAAGTGTGGCCTTACCAAGGCACTATACAGTGGCATTAACACTTCACGCGATCTAGATTCTATCCCTCTGTTGATGCAGCCTAGAACTGTGTTGGCTTTTTTGGCAGCTGCTGCACACTGCTGGCTCATATTTAAATGGTTGTCCACTAGGATTCCGAGATCCCTCAATTGGTGTGTTAAGGATGGCTCTTTGACAGTTTCTTGACTGGGGTATTGCTTACTTGAATTGTTGGTCTGAAGTTGACCTTGGAGTTAATCTATGCTGATCTGAATGCTGATTACAAGTGGAAAGGTAATGGAATCTTTTTGTCTTTTGTGCTGCTGATTGTCTCTTTCGCATAGTCTATAGATATTGTTAATGTCTATGTGTCTATTGATGGTTGATTTGTCAGACTGCCAGGTTTCTAGAAATTCCCTGGTATGTTTGGGCTTGGCCTGGTCTAGGATTGTCACATTTTCCCAATTGAAACCATGGTTAAATCTGTCCATATGTTGTGAAATCAAAGAATTTTCATCATGCCTTCTGACTGCCAGTTGGTCTCCTGCCAGTCTTCTGTCTGTTGTTTTATTTAATGGTTGTTGCAGTTCATACACTATATGTTGTTTTCTTCTGGGGTTGCTGGGTCTTTTAGTTTGCTTATGATGTTTTGAAAGGCTTTAGTCGTCTTGTGATTGTAGTAGTGTATTTCTGGTTCCTGAGATATGGTAGTAATCTACTTGTGGTTTGTGAGATAGATTTATTGTTGCAACATTTTTCAGTGTGTCTTCATTATTTAAATGAGTGGTATATTGCTCTGGCTAAAAAATATTCCTGTATAATAAGAGTTTGAAAAAGTTTTGAAGTGCTCTAGACTGCAAAATAAATTCATACAAATTCAGTAATTATATTAATAGTGCTTTTCCTAATTCAGTACAAATTCTGTATAAACTAATTTAAAAATATGTTTAAATGCTTCCTTTTAATGATCATATTCAATTAATATCTTCTTCCTAGCATTATTCCCACACAATGGCAAATTCCACTTATTCATTTAACATCATACACATTAATATATGCATGTTTGTATCTTTGGTACAATTTTTATTCTTAGGTTGCTGTTTTTCCTTATCTTGTAGATGTTTTTTACTCCACATTTTTAAAAACCAGAACCGCTAAAAATTGTCTTATCTAATTTCCCAAATTGTTTTTCCCCAAGTCCCATCGGAGTGTGATTCATATTGTCAATTAATGGTGATTGTCTACATACCTCTTCAGAATGGAGCCTCCATTCTGCAATGAGCTACAGCAGGGTCAGAAAGCATAATATTCTGAACATCTGAGCTTTATACCACCAGTTCTTACCACAGGAAAATGGTCCACAGAAAGGCGATCCATGCTGAAAGAACTGCAGATCACAGGTATACAATTTCTAAATATCCATCCCATTTTGTTCCTGCATTTTATACCCAAAAATCATTCTATAGCAGTGGAGTTGCCCAAAGCAAACCATCTTATGCAACGTTTTCCAAACTTGGCAATTTATAAAATGTGTGGATTTCAACTCCCAGGATTCTTCAGTCAGCGTGCTGGCTAGGGAGTCCTGGGAGTTGAAGTCCACATATCTTCAAATTGCCAAACTTGAAACAAGTTGCTTCAGTGTACCAAAGGTGCTTTTTCAGGAGGCAAGTGGGCTTTCTGGTTTTTTTCTTTGAAGCTGTTTCGCTTCTCATCCAAGAAGCTTCAAAGAAAAAAACACAGAAAGTCCAGTTGCCTCCTGAAAAAGCACGTTTGGGATGAGCATTATGAGTTTGGGATGAGTTTGGGATGACTGAGAATCTCCATAAGAGTAGACTTTTTGCTTTAGTGTATATTCAGTCGTGAGAAGTGACAATTTCGCAAACCCTAAAATCGCCCTTAAAAAGAGGGGGGCGGGGGCAGAATAATGTTCCCTCTCAGGACAGTCTTCTGTTGCTTTCACTCAATCAGAGGCAAGCTGGGCTCCGCGGGTACAAATAGCTATTGGCCAACAATCTTCTCTTCTTCTTATTGGCGATTCGTCGATTCTTTTTGCTTAATGCCAGTACTGCCGGTAGCAATGCAATTTCTCGAAAATGAGCAAAACCCGGCTTTCGGGAACAAAATGTTTTCTCATCTTAATGCCGTTCCATTTGCTCAAACATGTACGAGATAACAGATATAAATATAAACATGGACATGAACACAGGAAATGGGGACATCTTTAATAAATGGAGAAATATATGGAACTGAAAGTTTTATATTATTCTTGTTCTTATTCCCACTACAGCTGTTTCCCCCCTCCCTTTTTAAAAAAAAAATCTGGCCCGACTTCACATCACGTGTGAGCACTTCCGTGCAGTTTCCCTTTTAAATCCAATTATATCCACTGTTTAGTTTTAATGTGTTGAATATAGGTTCACACATTAAAACCAAACAGTGATTTGGCTTCGTTTGTGGCTTAGTGTGCTGGCTGAATTCGGCCGCCGTAACTTCTGAGGAGGAGGAGGAGGAGGAGAAGGAGGAGGAGGAGGAAGCTACTCGTGATTCTGATTTCAAACTCTAGAGCAGCGTGTTTCAGTCTTGGCAACTTTGATATGCCTGGACTTCAACTCCCAGAATTCAACGCGTACACACGCCTGTGGACTTTAGTAAGCGGATGATAGAGTCCTCCCCTTTCCGAAGGTAGAGTGTCGCTGGCAGAGGTAGGAACAGCTGTTTTGTTTTTCCTTGGCTGCGAAAAGAGGTGCCTGCTGTCGAGGGCAGGTGAATGGATAAAAAAAATAAGATAAAAAGAATCGAGTGGATAGATAGAAAGAAAGAAGAGACCCGATAAACAAAGCTGGGAGAGAAGGTAAGGTGCAAAGGGAAGGCTTTTTAAACACTGGCTGGGTTCAGACCAGCCACTTAATTTCTGGATACTGAATTTGCCCAGTGCATTAATTAAAATAACCAAATGGGCTAAATAACGCACCTATGCCCCTGGAACCAGGTTTAACATTGAACAAACATGGCCTGGTTGTGACAGCCACTGACTCATTTTTTACTGGTTTAGTTCAGCAAGTGGTTTGAACTGTGGACTCTGGAAATCTGGGCAGGAATGAAGAAGATGCTAAGATCAAAGTGCGAAGAGATGCACAGCCCTGCAAAATAATCTAGGGCATTTACTCCTACCCTATAAATTGAAACATCTTAGAAGATTTTTTTTTTAAAATAGTGGCTATTCTGCTATGTCTGCAAACAAGATAAATTAAGATGGTGGATCTTCCTGCTCTACATTTACTATTTTACTGAAATGTTACGAAGTTGTTACATCTGAATTCCCAATAGGAACATAAAGCAAGGGTAAATATCTATCCCATTAAGTCATAAATTTATCTAGTTTCATATTTAGTACCAATTTAAAACAAAAATGCTAAGGACTGTGGGTTATAAGGTTGTGAAATACCCCCCCCCCCAAAGTTCTATTTTTCATTGAGTGCTTTTTAAAATCACAATAATTGGTATTACTGAGAAAATGTTCTTTTTAAATTTATAGATAATATCAGTAGGTGGCAGTAATGCCCATCTTATTCTAACTTACTTTATTTAAATTACTTTAATTTTAAAAATTACTGTAGGTTATTGAACAAACAGCATGATAAATGTAAATCACACTTCAATATTGCTTTTAACTACTTATGAAAAGTGCATATGCACCAAGGACAAATTCCTTGTGTGTCCCATCACAGTTGGCCAATAAAGAATTCTATTCTATTGTAAATGTGGGAAAATAAGAGGAAGGTGTCTACTTTTTTAACTGCCTTGTTACTTATAAAGTAATAAAGGCAGAATAAAATTCTAATAAATAAAAAACAGAAAAATGTTATTTTTAAAAAATAGATCTCAATGTGTCCATTTTCAATATAACAGTTGTCCTCTATTCTAGTGTATGCATGTATGTTTATGTTCTGTCAATTAACTGTAACAGTAGCAACTCAGGTTTCTCGGTTATTTATTATGAGCAGCTGTCCTTGTTCTTCTAACTAGGAAAAGTGTGGCATCAAAAGCTATCAGGAAACAAAGTATTCAGACAAAGCAATTGTCTTTTCAGTACTGGCATTTCGGACCATTCTTCCTGTGAAGCAACAAACACGTTGCAATGTTAAGTTAATGCAGAACATCAAACCGTAAATTCTTTGGTCTCACAAGAAGTTTCCTCAAGGGGAAACCATGGAGCAAAAGAGAGTTGGAGACCATCAGCTGGGACTCTGTGTGCTTTGTGGTTTACCGGCAGCAGGTAAAACTAGGACAGCACAAGCACTGAGTTCCTTCTTGAGGAAGCGCAAAGGATGGTCCTGCATTCTTCTCAGTTATGACGATCTCATTCCTTTGGAAGCATTCAATGAAACAGAGGTAAGTTTAGGATAAGACATGTAGTAGACTTTATTTAATCAAATGTATTATTACTTACTTCAGAGTGCAGTTAGAAGATTTTCTCACTACAAAAGTTTTTTGGGGATTTCCACTAAAATGGGGATTTTAGTGCAGGGCGATTGGTTTAATCTATTTTTAGGTATTGTATTTATTCATGTATATATTTTATGTGTTTTAGTTTTCCCTGTGCACCGCTCCGAGTCCCCTTGGGGAGAGGACACGGTATATAAAATAAAATAAATATATTATTATTATTATTATATTATTTTAATGCAAATTAAGTAAATTAATCAACAACAAATAGGTAATAATTATGAAAATAAACAGCTTGGTGTTTAGAACCAGTTTGGTGTAATGAAGGTATTAAGGCTATGTGTACATGTGCACGTGCACACACACACACACACACACACATTGGTTGTTGTCATTGCAGTGTGGCATTTTCAGATTTCATATTTATACTTTAATTAGTTCTATATTTTATTTTTAATATTAACAGTGAGGCTTATCTTGAAAAAATGTCCTAAATTTGCTAATACAAGTATAATCTGTGTTTAAAGGGAGAATATTGGTTCATCACAAATTCAATAAATCCTTAACATTAATAAAATGTTATTTTAATTTTAATATACATACTTTATATACAATATATACATACAATATAATCGCTGTTCGGATGATATTGGGCAAGTGATGAGCAGTGCTTTTCCTCCAGGCATAATGTTTAGAATTGAGGCCAAATAGATCAATCTTGGTTCCATAAGACCAGAGAATCTTGTTCCTCACAGTCTGAGAGTCCTTCAAGTGCTTTTTTGCAAACTATAAGCAAGCTTTCGTGTGTTTTGCACTGAGGAGAGCCTTCTGACTAGCCACTCTGCCATAAAGCCAAGATCAGTGGAGGACTGCAATGATGGTTTTCCTTTCGTAAAAGTTAGCATTGCTACAAGGGTGGTACAAAATATTTGAAGGAGTGTTTCCTGAAGCCCGTGGACATAAGCAAAACCAGCCTTCTTCAAAGAATTAAAGCAACTACATATTCCAGAAAGTTCACCTGCACTGCTTTTTTACAATTTTTTGTGTACACAGCTTGCTTCGCACACTGTTCCAGCAGAGGTGTTTTCTCTGAACACACATGCACATGGAGATAATCTGAAAAGGCCTTCAAAGCAATTGAGCTGGGTCTTCAGGAGGATACAGCTGCTTCTGTGCTTTGAGGAAGGGCACTTTCTTCAGGCGCATGCATTTTGCAAAATGCCCCTTCAAATGCTTTGCATTGAATCCTTTGTCTAATTTTGAGAGGGTCATGTGCTAATCTGTTCCAACAGGAACTGGAGTTGGGTGGTTTTTCTGGAAAGACACCATTTATGGTGAAATTAAGTTTTCTTTCAAAATATGTATGTGGGCGAAAGGATTTAAATTAAATAGGATGAGATGGCTAGCAGAAAAAATTGCCTGTGACCTAAAATATGATGACCACCATATCAAAACCTCTATGGAGATCAAATCTCCATTTTATACTGAGGTAAATAATAGTGCATTTGTTGCCATTGATAGCTACTCCAGATTGCAGCCAAACTGTAATCCAAAATGAATAATTGTCTTCTTACTTTATAGATTTCTCATTGGAGCGCATACCGGCATGAATTATTATTGTACGTTGAACACTTCCTTCAGGCTCTTATTAAAGGATGCCATTACTTTCCTCCTTCAAACAGAACTGAAACAATGTGGAAAAGTTTTGTCTCATGTTTGATGGAACAAGGATTAATATCTGCAGGAACAGAAGACTCTGCATCTTGTCAATATTTAATAGATTTCATTCCACTCAGGCCAATATATTTTATTTTAGATGACAACTTTTATTATCGGAGCATGAGATATGAAGTGTACCAGTTAGCTCGCCAGTGTAAGTTGGATTTTATATTTTACATCAGTGATTCAACCTCACGATTGAGCAACGCAAACCATATGTTGAGCCGTTGTAGTTAAAAGGGATTATTTTTTGTGAGAGGGGTTGAACTTCTCAATTACATTTTTGTGCTGTCCTACAAATCAGTAAAGTGCTGCATAGAACGCCTCTACCAAAACATCTTTAGTGGGCAGTCATCCATGGTACAGGATGTCACTATCTATTTTTTACATGGTTTTTGTGAACTGTTGTTTTGATATACTTATAAATCTTGGGGCATAAGTGTAGAAATGCCTTTTCACATCCTGACCTTGGCTGGAAGAGAACCATAAATCTCTTGAGATGGAGAGTCAAATTACTTCAACCACCAATAGGAGTATTTCTTTTCTTGCCTTTCTTTCCAGTTGGATGGTGATCCTGATGATCCATTCATTGGTAGATCAGTATGCAACAAAGAGGCTATTTGTTAGGAGTTGTGTAAGGAGGGGCTACTCCAGCTGTTCCAGACAAATTGACGCTGTTCTTGAATGAGGTTGTCAGTCTGGTGCTCATTGGTTGAGCTGTCTTTTGAATGACATTGTGAAAACGGTTCTGTTAGTTAAAGCTAATAATCTCCAGAAGTTGTGAATGCCCCAACCCTGGAAGTCTTTAAGAAGATGTTAGATAGCCATTTGTCTGAAATGGTATAAGGTTCCTGCCCACGCAGGGGGTTGGACTAGAAGACCTACAAGGTCCCTTCCAACTCTGCTATTGTATTGTATTATTGTAAATAGAAATTTTTTTCTAGTGTATAGTGCAATACTAATGTAAAAGATCTAAACATTCTGTTTTCCTCTTGGTTCTGATTTTAGGCAATTGCTACTTATTATTTAGGGTCAGGGTAGGAGACTTCCAAGATATTCTGTATCCTGCTAGGTTCTTTCTGACAGCATAAAAGTGGGGGAGTTACAGCTTTCATAAATCTCCCACACGCACACATACCCCAGCTCTGGGACTCCTGTAGATAAAGTGCTGCTTTGGAGTATGACCGAGATTTTGGATGATCTTATAACCTGCTGAGCAAATTTCCTGGCCAGCAACTAACATGGTTTTCTCTCTTGTATTGAAACAAATTTGGCCTTAGAGGCCAACACCAAAGGGGAAAGCTTTTTTCGCTTGAAGAAGGTAATCCACTGACTTAATAAACTCAGGAGAAAACTGATCACCCCATAGTCTTGTTTGATATTTTCATTTCTCCAAAACTATTTTTCATGCAATGCATTTTATGGAATGCATATATGCATTTTAGAATTCTCTTGCTTGCATATTGACCAGATTTAACCTGAAAAACCTGTTTAAATAGCTAAGCAGATTTGTGTATGATTACATGTAATAAATATTTAATTGCCCCCTAATCCATTGTTTTTTAATTTTTAATTTCAGTAAAGATTTTTGCATCTTACACACTGTGTGCAATGAGTTTTAAATGACCGGTTTTCATAACACGTATTTTTTATTTTCTAGGTTCGTTGGGCTTCTGTCAATTGTTCTTAGACTGCCATGTTGAAGTTTGTGTAGAGAGAAATTCTCAGAGAAAGCAGCCATTACCTGAGGAAACCATATTTGCAATGGCACAAAAGCTGGAATGTCCAAATCCCAAAAAATATATGTGGGAGCAAAATAGCCTTATTCTGAAAAGTGCTGAATTTTCATTAGAAGATAAGTATGTAAACAATTATTTATATTCTTTTTATAATGATCTCTGGCACTCTGTAGGATTCTTGTCTTAGAGGAAAGGAACTTGTGAGGACAGGGAAAACTTCTTACATAGCCTAGTAAAAGTTGATTTTGGAAGACACGGGGGAGGGAGGCGGCTTCTACTTGTAGAGAAACTCATATTCATTTGTACTGAATTTCTTCAGGGTTTAGCTTTTTAGATGGATGCTATTGATCCCATTGACATTAGACATTATCCTTGAGCAAGCTGCTAGGCATTCATGTGTGCATTTGCAATTTAATTTTATATTTTTTTCCAGTCTTCAGGTGTTTAATTTGTTATCTTCTGCTTTGGAAAATCCAGTAAAACCCATAGAAGAGCATACAGAAGAAAAGGTACATTGAATTGTGGGTCAACATGTTTGGGAGATTTGCCATACATAGGAAGTCCTTGATGTGGCTAAAATATTTAGCCCCTGTCATTGTGGATAAAAATATATATGACAGCTGGAAAGCTATCCATTGTTTTATACCAGGAATGGCCAGTCTTTTTCCTAAAAGGATTGCAATTTTTATTTATTTTTTAAAATTTATATGCTACCCATCTCACTATCAAGTGACCCTGGGCAGCTTGCAACATCATAAAAGGACAGTATAAAACAATGAGAACATTAAAAACATCAAAAGCATTCAGCATTAAAATTAACATATTAAAATGATCAAAGGACTGTATAAAAGGGACCAACACACAATTGATCTTCGACATTCCAGAAGCAGGTGAAATGGGATAGATGCAAAACCCAGATTCATTTTAATTATTGCTAATTTATTTATCAAATTTAGACACCATCCATGCTATCTAGAATTCTGGTGGATTAACTCTTATTAAAACAATTTTGATCTTGACTAGGAGATGGATCGGGCCATATGTGCGAGCAATGTTCTGCATCAAGCTGATCAAGTTCTCAGGCGAATAATCTCTGAAACAATGCAGAAGGCTAAAGGTATGTTGAGCAAGACTTAGGGATGATTTCAGTAGTGGGAATATAACTTTTTTCTTCCGAGAATTTTAATGCAGGGAGGGGAAGGGTTCGTTCCCCCCCCCCCCAGTTCAACTGAATGTTGATCCATTGTTTGCAATAGGATCTGGGCTTGATGTAATATATCTGAGAAGGATAGTAACTTACAGTTGAAAGGTTGGATTCTTTTTTATTGGAAGGTTGGGTGTTATAGGTATAAAATTTAGCCTCAAATTTTAATATATATTGATGGTGGACTCTATGGAGTTATTAAGCTGATTTATAGACTAGATCACAACTGGCTGGGTTTATACAATATGAAACGTATTTTCTTATACTAGAGGCTGATTGTAGAACCTGCTAAGCCAAAGGAAGCAAACATTATGGGCTAGACTTGTTTGTGGATCTATTTTATAGCTGTAGCCATGTTTCTTTTTAGACAATAGCTTTTCCTTCTTGAACTTTAACATAATACAAAGTTTAAACCACAGCATTTTGGTTTTTTTTTTGTTTTCCAGCCAAAAGCCTTACTCCAAGTGAGATGAAGATTTTGTCAGAGGAGCTCAACAAGCAGAAAGTAGAATTCTTAGAAAAGTTAAAACAAAAGACTAATAAAGAAAATCAGTTTTATGTAGAAAATAGTACATTCAATATAACTTCTGTATTTTCCCAAGAGACAGATGTTATTGTTAAAAAGTATTTCAATAAACAGTAGAATTTTATTTTGCTTCATAAAGTGGTATCAGCTGGTATGGTGTTGGTGGAAATTTGGCAAGAATAAAGCTATCTGTAATAGATAAAACTTCCCTATGTACTTTTAAAAGTTAAATTTAGTTCTGAATGGTAGAATGTATTATTCAATCTTAAGACTATTTCCTGCTTGAAGATGTTTAATTAAGGGACACTATATTTTTCTGCCAGCTTTCTGTATTAGTTGCCTATAATTATGGCTTTTGAAGAGATAGACAAGTCTCCTTCTAAGCTGCTCATAACAGCCAGGCAAGTGGGCTGAAAGATCCCCATGCCTTCCTAAATAAAAGCAATAAAAGTATTAGGATAACTTTTAACAGATGTCTACACCAATTTGTTCATAATATGTAATGGATTTCAACTGATCAGAAAAAACAAGATTATTAGACATGCTTAATACCTGCAGGTAAGTTCACTTAAGAAATCCCAGGAATATAGGTTGTACCAGGAACTTTAAAAAGCTGAACAAGGCAGTGATCAACCACTTCCATATTATCACCAGGAAACCAAAATGTTACCAAATGAGCTTAATGTGAATAAATGTACCTCATTAGCATCTTAATCAAAATGTTTAAAGTTTTTAAAATACAAAATTCATAAGCGCAGTAAAGCAGAACACACTCAAATTGTTTATGAGTGACATGCTAGAATGGAACAGGACTACCAATGATGTGTCACTTGCTTCCTTGAAATACCGTATTTTTCGGAGTATAAGTTTTGAAGGTTTTGAAGAGGCATTTTAGACAGGTTTTGAAGAGGCATTTTTTTTTAAAGTAGGTAGGTAGGTAGAGGAATAGAGAGGGAGAGAAAGAGAAATACAGTAGGTAGGTAGGTAGGGAGAGAGGTAGGTAGGTAGGTAGATAAAGGGATAGAGAGAGATAGAACTAGAGATATATAGTAGGTAGATAGGTAGGGAGAAAGTGTAGATAGGTAGGTAGATGGATAGACAGAAATCGCGAGATAAGAGAAATACAGTAGATAGGTAGGGGGAGAGAGAGAGAAGGTAGGTAGGTATATAGGTAGAGGAGAGGAGAGAGAAATACAGCCGGTAGGTAGAGAGAGAGTAGATAGGTAGGTAGATGTTTCCAGGTGTATTTATCCATGTGCTGGAGAAGGAAATCGCTAACAACCTGTAACACCTAAAATTCGGTGTATAAGACGCACCCAGATTTTCAGTCTCTTTTTAGAGGAAAAAAGGTGTGTCTTATACTCCGAAAAATACGGTAATTGATACCAAGTAGCTACTGGTATTTACAACCTAGCAAAACAGAATGAATGAACTGGTTATCAGTTAGTAGACTACAATAATCTGTCTGACAAATTGTATTCTGTATTTACCCATTATTGCAATTATATAGCTCAAATATGTTATCTGAGATGGGGACGAAGCAGTGTGGATATCCAACAGTACAAATTATTCAAAGTGATTATTGTAGGAAGAACATTATAAAAATATTTTCCAAAATAGGGGGGGAGGGGTTGGTTATAGAAACAGGCTTCTTCCTTTGGAATAGAAACAAAAAGTTTTTTAGAAACAAAGGTGAAATATAATTGTGAGGAGGGAAAAATATTTTTGGGATTGAAAAAGCTTCCAGCAGGGAATTTGCTGAGGTTCTGTATTTACCCAGTTGGAAAACCTGGATAGCACATTTTAAAAGTGATATTCTCTTGTCGAAAAACTCAGACTGTAACATAATAGAACAAGGCTATGTGCTTCCTGTCCAATACTATAACTGGGTTAATTAGAAACAGCACAGCATTTTGGCTCCTATTACAAAACCATAAACATACTGACAGTTCCATCCAAGGTGCACCCCACTCAGTTGCACCCCACTCAGCTTTAAATTAAATCTGTATATCTATATAAATAAAAATGTAAAATAGCTTGTACGAATCCACTAATCTCAAAAACTACTGGACCGATTTACACCAAACTTTCACACAATGTAGCCAAGGACTTCCAATAATAGAATAGCTACTCATTTTGTGCCTAGCACACGTGTAGTGTGCAAGTTACATACAAATAAAAGGTATGCACTGAAATGTGTTTTCACTTCCCTGTAGCCACGCCCATTAAACTGCTTTTCAACTGTCATACGGAGGCCTCTTAGGGCCAAAAAGGCACTGGGATAGCAAACTCCCAGGTGGCCCATAGAGAGGGGGGGTGGGGGGAAATACTGCTCAAGACTGTTCTCTGAGGTAAAAACACGGAGGCAGGGAGCTGCTTTAAAATGTTTAATATGAACTGAACCAAACTGTAACAAAGAACTACCCATCTGACAGCAAATACAGTTTAATAAAAGAGGGACCAGGGGAGACAGGATAGCAGTCTTCCAATATCTCAGAGGTTGCCCCAAAGAAGAGGGAGTCAAGCTATTCTCCAAAGCACCTGAAGGCAGAACAAGAAGCAATGGGTGGAAACTAATCCAGGAGAGAAGCAACCTAGAACTGAGGGGAAATTTCCTGGCAGTGAGAACTATTAACCAGCGGAACAGCTTGCCACCAGAAGTTATGGATGCCCCAACACTGGATGTGTTTTTAAGAAGAGACTGGAAAACCATTTGTCTGACACGGTATAGGGTCACCTGCTTGAGCAGCGGGGTTGGACTAGATGACCTCCAAGGTCCCTTCCAACTCTCCAAAGCACCTGATGGCAGAACAAGAAGCAATAGGTGGAAACTAATCCAGGAGAGAAGCAACTTAGAACTGAGGGGAAATTTCCTGGCAGTGAGAACTATTAACCAGTGGAACAGCTTGCCACCAGAAGTTATGGATGCCCCAACACTGGATGTGTTTTTAAGAAGAGACTGGAAAACCATTTGTCTGACACGGTATAGGGTCTCCTGCTTGAGCAGCGGGGTTGGACTAGACCTCCAAGGTCCCTTCCAACTCTGCTATTGTATTATTGTATTACAGTAGGTAGGTAGGTAGGGGAATAGAGAGACAGGGAGAAATACAGTTTAATAAAAGAGGGACGGGGAGACAGGATAGCAGCCTTCCAATATCTCAGAGGTTGCCACAAAGAAGAGGGAGTCAAGCTATTCTCCAAAGCACCTGAGGGCAGAACAAGAAGCAATGGGTGGAAACTAATCAAGGAGAGAAGCAACTTAGAACTGAGGAGAAATTTCTTGACAGTTAGAACAATTAATCAGTGGAACAGCTTGCTTCCAGAAGTTGTGAATGCCCCAACACTGCAAGTCTTCAAGAAGATGTTGGATAGCCATTTGTCTGAAATGGTATAGGGCAGTGATGGCTAACCTTTTTTGGCTCGCGTGCCAAAAGCGGGGAGTGCAGGGGTGATGTGCACAGGTGTGCCACATCCATAATGCTATGTGCATGACCCCCTGCATTTGGCATGCTTTTTAGGTCATCCCCAGGCTCCAGAGGCTTTATAGGAGCCTGGGGAGGGTGAAAACAGCCTTCCCCCACCTCCAGAGGGCAAAAAACAGCCTCAAAAGAAGGCCTAAATCAGCTGGCCAGGGCAGACATACACACAGAAGCTGACAGGGCAATGCCTCGTGTGGCCTAAGAAATGGTTCCGTGTGCCACCTGTGGCACCCGTGCCATAGGTTCGCCATCATGGGTATAGGGCTTCCTGCCTAGGCAGGGAGTTGGACTAGATGACCCCCAAGGGATAGATAGAGAGGGAGAAATAAGGTAGGTAGGTAGATAGGTAGGTAGGCGGATAGATAGATAGATAGATAGATAGATACAAAGAAAGAAAGAAAGAAAGAAAGAAAGAGACACAGTAGGTAGGTAGAGGGAGAAAGGAAGAAATATAGTAGGTAGGTAGGTAGGTGGATAGATAGGGAGAAATGCAGTAGGTAGGTAGGTAGGTACGTAAATAGGGGGATGGATAGATAGGGAGAAATACAGCAGAAAGGTAGGTAGAGGGATAGACAGAGAGGGAGAAATACAGTAGGTAGGTAGGTAGGTAGAGGGAGAAAGAAAGAAATACAGTAGGTAGGTAGGTAGAGGGATAGATAGATAGAGAGGGAAAAATACAGTAGGTAGGTAGGTTGGGGCTTATATGGTGGTTGTATGTGTGCAGGTGTAGATCTACACACAGATTGGTTGGCCATTTAACCAGACTGGGCCACAGCAATGCGTGGCCGGGTATAGCTAGTATATATATATATTTGGTCCTAGCAATAGCATTTAGACTTATACGGTACACCATCCCTTAGCGCTTTATAGCACACTCTGGCAGTTTTTACATTATTTTGCATATTTCCTCCAACAATATGCAAAGCTGAGTTTACCTTCATGCCTGTCAGGATCAAATTCCAGGCTGTGGACAGTTTGCCTGCAATACAGCATTCTAACCACTGTGTCAACAGAGCTCTTATCTTAGTTTCAGTCTTACAGTGTTACAGGTAGCAGTTCACAATCAATAGTACTGCAAAAGGCATCAGGGAAATTCTAAGTGGAAGTGTTCCTTGGGCAGCACTGCCACCATAATGCCAAAATTTAAAGTCATTTGAATAAAACAAAAAATGGTAACAGAAAATTAAAAATATTAGCATTTATTGAGCTTTTGCTGGAATTTTATTGATTTTTGAGCCCAAATGTTTAAATTTCCACAATTCCTAAGGACTTATTAATGAAGGTATTTCATGTAATGACCCTATTTGTAAGTTGTACAGATCACAAGAACTGGCACTTCAGACTTGCACTGTCTACTCAATGGAGTCCAGTGTAACCTAGTCAGTAATTTTTTATGGCCAGATTGCTCCAAGTAGAATCTTTGGAAGCTACAAAACTATCAAGTGGTATTCTAGGGGATTCAAAATATCTGCAGATCAGATTTCCGTAAAGAGATCACAGATAAAGACTACCTATGCACACACCCACATGCATGTTTAAACCTAATTAAAATGGTAGAATATACCATTTGTATTTTTATTTTAGAGGTAAACCAGACCACGATCTCTTTCAAATGCAAACCTGCAGAAGTCTTTGGTCCCTATACCAGCACTACATAATTTGAAGCTTCCTAGATTTCTGCATGGACCAGTCTGGCCATACAAAGACCAAAATCATTGACTAAGTGACATCTGAACATGCATATCACTGGAAACTGGTAAGATGGAAATCTGCTAGAAAGGAATGAGGTAAGTAGATAATTATGTGCGGTTTAAAAAAAGCCCTGCAAATATTTAATATTTTACTCAACTGGTAAGGTATTGAATATTACTCCTCATAAAAACATTTACAGCACTTTTGCAAATGAAAGTATCAATCAGTCAAATATTTATTACCATCATAGACCAGCAATGCAAATAAAAGACTTGAAATATACTTGGGAGATTCTTCCCCTCCATCCCCCCCGCCCAAAAGAAAGAAATATTCTCCACTCTGAAGAAATACATGAATCTACTGATTTTCTTCAGTATGGGGTCATCAACAGCTATCCTGCCCAAATTGTAGCTACTTACCAGATTCTTTTACCTTTCATGGTTTCCACAGGTGAACATCTAACCCCAACTTCCATCAGGAGATATGTCCAGCAGTGATTGGAATTTCAGCACTAGGGCGTTTTGTGACATCCTTTTGCAAGGGATTTTAAATACTACCACTGATAGTACCAGTGCTATCCAGCAAAACTTCAAATAAAAAAAAATCAGGAAAATCTAAAAATGCTCTGACCAGAGATGGCATGTAAGAGTGTCTCTAAGTAAATGACATCTTTTTTCCTTACCATTCTGTACTCTTTCTTCCAAAGCCTTTCCTCAAAGGTCTGGAAAGGTCCATTTTTTCAGAGGGATCAAACATTCTGAAGATGAAGCTTATAATCAGACATTCCCAAACATGAAAAGAAGCAGGGTTTTTAAACAGTTCAATAAATGCACTCTATCATGTTTGAAATGGGTTTGTATGTGCATATTTACTTGTTATGCAAGAGATAGCAATATAAAGTATATTTTTGTTTCCTGTGAAATAAAAAAATATACAATAAAAGTGCATTTCAGTGTTCTTCTGTATGCTATTAAAGAATTATGTGCTATAAACTAATATTCTGTAGTCTCTGCTAGCATAATTTGTTTAAAGTGCCTATTTTTTCCTAAGTATTTTAAGACAGAAATATCATACATTTTATATCCACTGCAGTTCATTAATGTGATTCTGCATATTTGCATCTTGCCTTACCATGTCCAGAATCTTTAAAGAAAACCAAAATCTAAACTATTATTTGTCCCTTGTTGCCTCTTGTGACTAAGAATGCTGTTTTCAAAAAAGAAATGATTCATAGTTAAAATGACCACACAAAATCTGAATGGGTCATCGAAATCGTGTAACTTTCTTGCTGTTTCATTTCCATTAAAAGTCATTACTGCTTAGAAGGCAAAGGCAAAATAGCACAGACATCTGCACTTAAAAGGCAATGAAAATATTTGTAATGTGCTGCAAAGCTAGTCAAAAAGATTATGGTACATTCTTTTAACACATCCATTTTGTTCTAAAGTTTTCTTTTTTCCATAGTTTTGAAAAGTTGCAAAAGTTTTAACATCAGGCATTGTTTGGTTGTATTCTGCGCCTTCCCCCTCCAAGAACAAGATAGTAGTAGTGGAAAGTGGATATTTTTGTACTCTTATTTCACGTTATTACTTCCACAATGTACTAAAAAAGGAACATCATTAAACACCTGACTGCAATTACAGGGTTTTGGGTGTAGGGAATTCTAGATTTTCTTGTAGACATTATGTTTGCTGATAATGCTTACAGAATTTTCTAGCAGTTTAGCAGGTGGCCCATACATACAATCTTACAGCCCCCAAACTGATTGTATTAGGCTAATTTGAGAAAAGCAGAATTGTAGGCTCTTTTGTGGCCCAGGCTAATCTAAGGAATTATAGCTGTGCTAGAATTGATCCAAGATTTCATTTTTATATAAAGTAAAGTAGAAGATACAATTGCACTTTAAGTCTCACTTTTGCTTGAGGAGCTCAGTATAAAGAATACCACCATGACTAGCAATCATATTGTCAGCAAATTATGACAATATAAAATGTCTGCATCCAAAATAAATTGTTAGCTGGATTCCTTCAAAGGCAACTTTCCAATTACATAAGAAACAGAACTGTGTTTAAACAAATAAATAAAAGAAAGCACGGTCTATATTTAAAAAATCAGTCAATGCTGGCTATGTTGGCCTCTGGCAAAATGGCAAGCAAAGTCATACTTGTTTTTACATTTGCAACCACAAATATTGCATTGGAAAGGGTTCTCAAATCCATGGCATCCCATATGAATAGTGTACAGGATATTGTCAGCAAAATACATATCACAGTGCTGGCAGTGATGCAGAAGCTGAGGATCTTGAACCGGAAGAGTTGGTGCTGGAGTGCTTGGTTGACTGTTACTGATACTTGGGGTGCTGGCCTGGGCACTGTGGTCACTACTTGGACCAGCCACCGGGCTGTAATTTCTTTGTGAATGTACAGGACGAGGATCTGGACTTGTAGGGGATGAGTTCTGGGGAATACTGGTTGTGACAGCTGGAACAGAAGTTGCTGCAGCAGGTTGCTGCATCATAAAAGGCTTTTCATCTTGACACGGTACAACATCAGGAGATGGTGGGTTTTGGTTTTCAGGAGGGAGACTAGACAACTGTCCTGCTAAAGTAGATAGCTGGTTTAAAGGGTTATCTATCATAAGATCTTGTGAATCTCGCGGCAATCCACTAGTCTCTGTTGGCTTTGTCATACTTTCGTATGCTTCAGCCTGAATATTTGGAATTTCATGAGTGAAATCATTAAGATAGTCTGGCTTCTGAACCACCATCGAAGGTGGACTTAAGTTAATGAGTGCTCTTCGGCTATACCCCAAGTTACTGGTCTTCTTTTGCAAAACACCCCACATCTTCTTGCTACTAAGGGAAGGTCTTGTACCCTTTATTGGCACCATTTTATGTTTGCGTCTCCGGTGGTGAGACAAGTTGCTTCTGTCACTACAGCGGAAGGAACACAATTCACATTTGTAAGGTTTTTCACCAGTATGAGACCGCATATGAGCTTCCAGGTGACGTTCATAGGCTGATGCAAAGGGGCATAGGTGACATCTATGTGGTTTTTCACCTGGAGAAACAAGAAGAAAGCTTTATTTTGATCAGTTTTTCATGGCAATTACATCCTAATAAAGCAAAAGTACCACCATAAGTAACTACAAATAAATCAGTGGCTGAAAGAAAACATTGCAGTGAGATGAGTTCCAAGGTTAGGATTCTACTTTTAGAAAGTTCTAAGCAGCTAAGATACTTAACAATTACAAGAACTAAATAGATCCAAAATCTAAACTGCAGTCTTATTTCTAAAATAACAAAAAAATTAAGAAGTCTGCCACATGAGAAATATAATGTGGCTTGCTTTTCTTGGCTTAGCTCATATTTAAATTTTAAGTATTTGTTGGAAAATATAAAAAGAAAAATGGATAGCTCACATGCAATGTATTAAAGTGTATAATACCATTACAAAAATATAAAATATGCAGATACGATGATACCTGTGTGGATTCTAATATGTTCTATAAGTCGTGCTGTTCCTTTGCTGGCATAGTTACAATATCGGCATTTTAATTTCCCATCGAAAGTTCTTTCAAAACCATCTACCAACACTCCTGAGTTTTCATCCAGTGGAACTTCTACTGAAGGATGATCTAATCCATTTTGATCACCTTCGGTCCCTGCTGCAATTAACAACAGAAAACTACATCAAGATTCTTAATGGGAAACATTGTACAAGTTACAGGGAAAGAGGAAAAAGGAGTATTTCTTAAACATTGAGCCTCTTTTCATTTATACAGATGTATGAAAGCTCGGCTGCACCATGTTAACCTACCTCCTTGAAGGGTCTCTGCATCTTTGTCCCCACTAACAGAGCCTGAAATCATATTCACATGGTGAGTCTGTTGAGTTAGGTATTCCTGAAAATCTTTTACAAAATCCAAAGGTTCTGGTTTCTTTTCGCCCATAGTCACACTACAAATTCACGATGTTGCAAACCTAAAACATGACATCAAGTTATAGTTTACACCAAAATTCAGAATTTAGTACAGTCATTTGTTGCAAAAGTATCATTCTAAATCATACAATAGAAAGAAAAGTGGTAAGATAAGCATGTCATGTGTGCATATATACCTTCCTTGTTGATTTTTCTGAAAGATTTTAATTTGAAAAAAAAACAACAAAATGAAGAGCTAACATGTTGAAACAGAAAGTGCCAATATCTAGCACCATTTTTATTTTCCATAATTCCTCTAGTTTATATAAGACATTCTTAGTAAATTAAACAAATGGGGGTACTCTTAGTAATTAGTTTAATGAAAAGAAGGACTAGGAGTGATGTGATAGCAATGTTCCAATATCTAAGGGTCTAGCACAAAGAAGAGGGGGGGGGGGGGTTGTCAACCTATTCTCCAAAGCACCTGAAAGAAGGACAAGAAGCAATGGATGGAAACTATCAAGGCAAGAACCAACCTAGAACTAAGGAGAAATTTCTTGTCAGAATAATTAATGAGTGGAACAACTTGACTCCAGAAGTTGTGAATGTTCCAACATTGGAAGTTTTAAAAAAGTGATTGGATATCCCTTTGTCTGAAATGATATTAGGTTTCCTGCTTGACTAAGGGATTGGAGTAGAAGACCTATAACTCCTTCCAAATCTGTTGTTCTATTAATTTGTTTGTATATATGTACATTTAACCAATTAAAAAGAGATGCATAAACCAGGCTAGTAAAGATGCTACAGGACTAAAGCTGCTGTGCAACCATAGCCAAGGTAAATAGACTGCTTCTAATTGGGCCAGTCATATGACAGTCATTTTATGAACAAGCAAGTTCCACTGATTGCTACTTGGTGAGAACACATCTTGCTCTCGACATTCCAAACAAGCCAAATAACCTGTCTAACCCAACAGAAACTGGCTGGGTTTGCAGAGCATAAGCCAGTTTTGTAGTAGTGATTTACTGGAAACTAAAATTGTTTAACTACAAGCTAAGTCACAATAAAAAGTAATCCCATCATGGCATAATGTAGTACATGAAACCAGTGATTTACCACTACCTAAGACTGTTTATATTAGAACTTTATAAAATCATTAACTCCATTTCTTCCACACAAAGCATTTTGAAATGACTAAAGTCTCACGTGTTTTTTGATTACATAAGAGATATTATACAATTATTGAACATTCCTTAATCACTTAAAAGATTTTTAATATATTTCTACTGCATTTAGTGTTATAGTATTTTATTATTCCCTGTGCACCGCCCTGAGTCCCGCAAGGGAGATAGGGCGGTATATAAATGTGAAAAATAAATAAATAAATAAATACATTCATTGCAAATTATATGACATCCAAATGGAACCACACAAATTAGAAATAATTCAAAGCACAGAAAGAAAGATGAATATATAAATTTCTTCTTAAATATAAAAGAAGAAATTGTGCAGGATCAAATGGTAAAATGGGCACAGAACTTTGGCTACAATATTGAATTATATAAATGGGAAAATTTGGGTGGACAATTTTAAAAATGACAATAACAGTTCCATACAAGGAAAACCAGTACAAAATGTTTTACAGATTGGCACCTAGCACCAGCAAGGTTAGCAAAAACCTCAGCAAATATTTCACCAAAATGTTGGAAATGTGAAATAGCACACAGAACATATTACCACATATGGTAGACATGTGAAGAAGCCAAAAAGTATTGGAAAAAATTAAAAATTGGCTAGAATCAATAACAGGAGTCAAAATTGATTGGAAACCAGAAGTATTTTTATTAGGAATAATGACAATGTGAAATATTTTTTTAAAAATTCCAGTATTTAATTCTACACATAATTATGGTGGTGAGGATTGCCTTCACTCAGAAATGGAAAAATAAATTGATACCAAGCGAAGATGAAATAAGAAAGATGGACTGCACTGGAAGGCAGCTTTGCTTCGAGCAGCCTGCTCCGCATGATTGTGAGGGGGGGGGAAATTCAAACTGTAAAGGAACCTGTCAAATTAAGAATAAAACCAAACAAAATTCACAAAGGCTACACTAAACTACACTGTTTGGAGAGTCCAAGTTGCTGCTCAAATACTGGAGCTCCCCAACTGCATCCTTTTAGGGCGACTCAGTTTTTTAAACTGGCCTCTAAAAGGAGCAGGAGGCGTGGCTACATAAACTTTGAACTCAGTCCTTGGGCAGCAAGCCAAAAGTTAACCCATGCTTGGACTCTCCAAGCAGTGCCTAGGATAATAAGAGGGTTAAAAATGGTGAAACTCAAATGAAATATATTAGAAGGGGAAATAACATAAGAAGAATTGTACTGATTTGAAACTGCTATTAGAAGGAACATGAAGTTCCAATGTACTGTGTAAATATAGCTTATGTTTAAGTTCCGTGTTTTAAATTTAAAAAAAGATTAATTGCAATTACCAAATATGCATTTCTTTTCATTAAAATGGTTTCTTAAAACAAGACTGGCTCTCCAGCGGGTGGTGAACTGGAAGGGCTGAATATTGCCCACCTCTGTGCTATGAGAAAAGAGACCCATGATTTGAGTAACAATTAAAAAGGTTATATGAGCTTTTAAACGCAAGATCTCTAAAATGACAATTTTCCTATTAGAAATATCATACCTGAATTTGTTATGTTGAAAACATTGTCAATTCTTCAAACCTTACAAGATTTCTTATGAGATATAAAGCAGAGGTGTCCCACTTTTCCTAATAGAAAAAAGAAATCAGCGAGAACATATTAGCTAAATTAGCACATCCATTCTTTCCAACAAAGGTAGTTCAACAGCCATAATGCCCTATATCACATCAAAATTATAGAAAACAGAAATAAACTACACCATAACTTTCAACTTAATGGATATTTGTGCAATTTCATCAAAATCTACAAATCTATAAATTAATAAATTATTATTATTACTAACCCAACTACCATCCAGAGAAAAGTAACTTTTCCTTAAGGAATCTCAGACCATTACGAGATCAGTTCAATCATTTGGAGTAATCATGATTTACAAAGCAATGAAGTCTCCACAAAGCATACTAAGCAAACTGAAAAACACTGTACCAAAGGAAAATAAACTAATAAACTAAAACAGAAGTTATGTAATATAAAATAACTTTTATTTTATCACATAAAATGTATGCAAGCAATCTAGTAAAAGATAGCTAAACATACCCACAAATGCCAACTAGCTGTCAAAAGGTATGACTTGACTTTATTAATCATGCTCCTGGAGAATAACTCCTTAGAAACAGAAGAACTGTTACAAAAAGAACTGTTTCAAGGATTGAAAAATGCAAGAGAATTTTTAGAAACATGTCACTCCAACCCAACCTAGAGGATAAAACTCTTAGCTATGTACCTGTCAAAAATATAATCAAGGTCCAGTAATAGTAGGCCAACTCAATACCCAACAACATTCCTTCCTATCACACAGTCAGCACCCACAAACTAGAGTCATTTCCTTATCACAAATATAATGACAATTCAACAACCACCCACAAAAAAGAATGCCATCCTCCCAACAGGCTATCACTTCATACAGCTATAACACAGGAAATAAGCACATACAAGTAAGATGGAATACCTTACCTATTAAATAAATAATTTACCAACAACAAGGCATCATTTACAAAACAACATCCACCCACCACATACAAAGAACGTGAAATAGAAAGATATATAACCTCAGCCAATCAATGAATCTTGTTTATTCAAAATTCCAGTGCTGCTGTTACCAAGTAGGACAATGAAACTTCTACAACTTAAAACCAACCTTAGAAACTACAAAAATTCAACAAGCCATGATATATATGTATATGTTCCACTGAAATATATGTTACCATCAGAAATGTTGTCTTGTCAGTCTTCAACTTGATCCTGTTTTGCTATCTTCTTAAAACTTCACTATCATATCACATTATCCTCTCACGTCTCCTCCTCAGTTGGAATAAGCAAATTCCTTCAGATTTGCTTCTTCCTCAGCTTTTCAATAGACCAGCCTGGTTCTGCCCCAGCAGTCAACCCACAATTACCTGCAAGACTGCCCCAATCTAATCTTTAAATTGCCTTTTCACAGAATCATGCCTAGGACAGCTACAACTGATTTAATCCCAATATAAAGAAACAGAACTAAACATTACAAAGCATATACTGATTGTGAAGGAAAATAATAAAATAAAGCTACAAACTCTTCTCCAAACTCCTCTCCCCCTTTTTCTTTGTCTTTTTCATTCCTATCTCCCTGCATCTCCAGTTCCAAACTAACCATTTCCTCTGCTGTCCCTACTTACCCCTTCAACTTGCATATGTAAACTAGACCAGCCCCAGGCTAATATAGCTATCTTAAACATAGCTATGTTTCCACGAAAATCCCCTTTTAATCCTATCACAAAACTATGAAAATTCCTCACTTAAATAGGAAACAGTGATCGACCACAGACAGCCCATCTTCTTGGCAGTTTTGCTTTACAAATACATTTTCCTTTGTTTAAATACCTATCCTTCTTGCTCAAAATGTGTCCATGGATTAGCGTCTTGAGATTTCCTGTTTTTCAACCCCAAAATGTATAAAGATTTCTGCCTTTCTATTATTCAGTATCTTTCTTGCAAAACAGGCACCCAATGATAACTGAATAAAGATTGGCCATTTCTCCTCAGAATTGCGCTCCTTTCTTCAGCTAAAATTTCTGGACACTGATAATCTTTTTTTTCATGCTCCTAAAAATGTTTTACTTAATTCTGCAAAGCTTTCATCAGCGGTATGCTCAAATAAATCTAAAGTTGTTTTAATATTAAATGTAAATATTATATAACACATTTGAATCCACAAAGCATTTATAGCACAGTTAAAAATGTGTAAACTTAAAATATTTATAAAATATCATGCTCTATTGTTTTAGTATGTCATGAGCACTCTACAGATTATAACATTTATCAACTATGATACTGGACTCAATAAGGACTCACATATACAAACATTCAGCTTATGATCAGAGTTCTTAACAAGCAACAGAAATACTACATAACCCAAGAACTGATGACTATAATTACCAGATGGAAACAAATATGAAACAGTCATTATTACGGAAGTGTTAAACTTTTTACATTTTAACTATTTCATATTTACAATATATCACTTGAAAGTGATTCAAAACAACTGTTTCATCTCAAAACCAGAATCACTTTATACCAGTGTTCCTCAACCTTGACAATTTCAAAATGTGTATACTTCAACTCCTAGTATTTTTAAACATCTTAAACTCTTGCCATGGTTGAGAGATAGTACTTTATACTCAAAATGTTTTGCCTGTACCTGTACCTGTATCTCTAGTCTTTATACTGTTGGAGTATTTTTGGTTCTTTTTGTTTTTTGAAGTTTTATTTTTAGATTAAAAGATTTTAAAAAGGCAGTAGATATAACCGTATCTTGTAACAAGTGAATTTTAATTATTTTTTTCTTTCCATGTAGTGTCAATAGAAAATCACCCTTTAGTAGACTAAGACTTGTTAACAATTACTCAAGGTTAATAACATGCAACTGTTCAAAGGACAGCAAAAAAACAAAAAAACCCTAATAAACTAAAAATTGTAATAAACATGAATCTAAGAAATTCAGAGTGAAAATCCCATACAATTAATCTCTACCTCTCTTCCTCTAATGGTCAAAATTCCCATCTCTTAAATCTTTCTCTTTCTCTAACTTACTGCAATATTGTATTTGTTGCACAATTATTCTATTATTAGTAGTAATAGTCCTGTAATTTATACCTGATGATACTACACAGAAATTTGAAGGGCCTTAAAAACTATTTAAAACTTTTTGGTTGCCACTGTCTATTTTGTCTATTAACTATCATAGTTAATACTGATATAAACCTTTTCTATTTTTCTTTCTTTAAAGGTCTAAGCTATCTAAATAGTTAAATATTAATAATATACATGTAGTATTCTTTATAATTTGTCTTATAATAAAACAAAAATAAAAAACTATTTGAAGTTATATAAATTACCTTAATTACTTTAGTCCAAATCAGCTTCAAATCACCAACAGAGGCAAAAATCCACTTCTGAGATTTATGTTCCATCATACTTGGAAATACATTTTTCTCATTAATGCCTCTACAATCATCCTGCAACAAAATGAAACCAGAACATATATTTTAATTAAGTGATATTTACTTATGCACTTTAATAGAAGGATAACGTATATTTTTACTAGTCAAATTTTTATATAACTTAGGAAATGCTAATGTGGCCTCAGAAAAAGGAAAGTTTCCATAACTACTCTGAAAGAAACATACATTCATTCATTCCAATGCTGTATATCTCATGTCTCTCATATCTTCTGGGAATTCCAACTAGTTCAGTCTCAACAGTGATACAGAAAATAGCAATGCTTCCCTAGAAAGATTCCTTCCTCAATTCCACTAGATTCCAAACATTTAAATTTCAGAGGATTATCATTAGGCCTAATGCCAATTACATAACTCATAATTGCAATACCTTAAGATCTCAAGAAAAGCCATTATTTTCCACAACAGTTAATTTTATTTTTATTATAATTTATTCATTCTTCTCCAAGGAATTTCATATTGTTAACAGTTCCCTTGCTCTCCATTTTATTTTAGCATGACATAGATTAGACTAAATGACGGATAGTTCAATGTCATTAAATGAGATTCACAGCTGAATAAGATTTGATTCTGAATCCTCCTGATTACCCTTTGACACGATTCTTGTTCAGTCATAGTACTGTCTTATTTTTTTCTGTATTAGAAGCTAATAGTTATAACAGATAGCTATTAGAAAAAAAATGTGTTATGATCCTTGAATTGCTTCCAGCAAAGACAAACTGCCATCTTTAAAGTACTTTTCCTGAAATAATTGAAATTGCTCATCTGATAAGGGCAACTATCTGAACTCACACTTGGAGAATCATATGAATGACCCCAAATAATAATTATGGTATTTAAGCTTCAATAATTTCATACAATTTGCAGGTATTTCTTATCAAAGGCAACACACATATTGTTTGTAATCCTTGTACCAGAATGTAGCCCATAAACAAGAACTGATAAAGTATGTTGCATTCCTGATTTTAATCTAAACCCTCTAATAATAATAAGTGAAAACTTTATGTGTAAATACTTGTATAAATGGATGTAGGTTTCCTTCTTCTCCTTCCCTTCCTATTTTACTCCTCATAAACACTGTCAACTCTACACACCTTAAGGTATTGCAGGGACACTAATACAACTCCACGGCATTCGCCGCCCTGGGTCCGCTTGGAGAAGGGCGGGATATAAATTTAATAAAATAAATAAAAATAAAAATAAAATAAAAAAATAATGAAATCCTTTGTTGCTCAAGGAAATGGACTACCTTAATCTTATATATCATTTTCAAAAACATATTTTTTTCAAATTGTACATTAATAAAAACTTTTGCTGATTTTCTTCCACTATCATCAGCCTCCTAAAATTTTGCTTAGATAGAAATAGCAGGAAGAAAATTACTTTTTAAGCTCACAAAGCACAACTACCACTTCATCCTGAGTGTATACAAGCAGGACAGAAGGAAGAACAGGTACTTTCCTGTCTTTCTTAAGCTTCTATTTCTTAAAACCATTTTCTTTTCCTTTACAATCAATCTCAGAAATTGGTGCAGGAGGGAACGTGGATATGTGCCATCTATAGAGATGGTATTCTACTTCCCATGATGGGATATGTATTCCAATTCAGATTCTCCCATGAGCTGTGCATAAAATTTCCTAATATTAGCAAGTCATAAATTGAAGGGATTTCCACAGGGACTGGACTCTTGTCCCTACCCTAGAACAGGTAATTCCACACTATCATGTTTTATCCATCCACCCACAAAAAACACCTTCTGTAGTATTATAAAATTGAAATCTAAATGGAATAAATCATAAACTTAGTGCTCTAATGTTTCTGTAATTCTACATATGACATATATAATAGTGTAGTGCTCATGTCTCTTTAATTTGAGATTTGTCTAATCTTGTCCATATAAATCTATATTTATGACTCCATGTTACTAATTTTTTTTGCTAAAATTATTTATCAAAATTAAAATGGAGATAACAAATAAAAAAAACACATGAAAAAAAATCTGTGCAAAAGAAACGCCAAGAAAGTATATATTCTTTATAAAATACATATTACTTTATTCACAGTAGCTGACTTTTATTTCCAGAGAAAAGGAATAAGCAAGCTACATCATCTTTGCTTCAAATCAAAATTCAGAGATCCAGTTAGGAACTATTTCTAGATCTCGGATTCCATGGTACAGTTTAATTTCTCATTTATAGGTTGAAGTGGCACTTAAAGCAGAAGCAGGAAATTACATTATGATTATGGTCTATTCCTCCTTATAATGTTCATTCAACAGAGGGTACTGTATTGATTAAGGTTTCATAAATCATGGGGATGTTTCTTTCACTTAAGTGGCAATCTTCTGGAAATATTTTTGATGCACGCTCAGATAAACTGAGAAGAGGTCATGGCATGAAAAAAAAAATATCTTAATGCCTCAAGGAAAATTGTAGTAGTCGAAGCACCCTTTTGCACCGCCCTAATAGCTGCCGCTCTTACCCTTCTTGGTAACTCTTGACCTATTTCCTTTCCTTACATAGTCAACAAAGCTTGAAAGGATATGAAGCAGAGGAACCTACTGTACCTTCATCAGTACCTTGAATGTTCTGCTGTATGAATTATGTGCAATCCTGTTAGGAAAAAACACTTCATTTGCTAGCACTTATTTAGGTTCTTTGCCTGTGCAATTCTGTGCAGTTATGGTTACAGTCACTTTCATATAATTACTATAAATGCTGGGGAGACCATATAGAGGACAAGTAGGCAGTTGGAATAGAACTCAGATTTTTCATTCACCAGAACTCTAAAGGCCTGCTCTATGACTTACTTAGTCTCTGGCCTTCCTTTCTTCAGGCCCACACAAAAACTGGCTTACTGCTTTTCCACATTACAGAACTCTTATGCCACAAACATTGAATGCAATTCCTATTTCTTCCATTCTCATCACTGAGATCACCAGGCAAGTCTTCGAGTTACAACTACAATTGAGCCCAAATTTTCTGTTGCTAAGTGAAACATTGGTTGAGTGAGTTTACGCCATTTTACGAATTTTCTTGCCACAGCTGTTAAGTGAATCATTGCATTTGTTAAGGTAATAGCATGGTTGTTAAGCAAATCTGAAATGCCCATTGATTTTGTTTGTCCGAAGGCCCCAAAAGCTGGTCACATGATTCTAGGACACTGCAGCCAGCCTAAATGTGAACCAGTTGCCAGGCATCTGAGTTTTGATTAGGTGACCACGGGGGATGCTGAAACGGTCGTACATGTGGAAAAACAATGTCACTTTTTTCAGTGCTGTTGTAATACTTTGAACGGTCACCAAATGAACTGCTATAAGTCGAGGACTGCCCGCACTTTCCCTATTTTGCTTAGCTGCCAGCCAGTTAACCACAGGCAAATAGGTGGATGCAATGAACCTTTCAAAGGCTAAGTAGTCCGCTGGCGTTGCTGTATCTCCGGATTGTGTTAACAGAAAGGAGAGGGTGGTTCTCTGAAGGGGTTAAGCGTGTGAGAAAGTTTCAGGAATATGGGTTTTATTTCCCTTCTATTGTTTCTGCATCTCTGTGGTGTCTACAACAACCTTTGTGTTAACAGGACATGTGAGGCTGGGCAAGTGAAGGTCTACTAAGCCAGGGGTCTGCAAAGTTGACTCTTTTAAGACTGGTGGACTTCAACTCCCAGAGTTCCCCAGGCTGGGGAATTCTGGGACTTGAAGTCCACCAGTCTTAAAAGAGCCGACTTTGCAGACCCCTGTACTAAGCGATGAAAGAAAAAGGCTGTGTAAAAATGGCTGGTCAGTAAGGAAAGGAAAAGGTTTCCGAATATGAAGCAACAGTGGTAAATTCCCATACCTTTTTATTTTGTCTTTTCCCTATACCTTGTCCTTTCCTTACTGACCAGCCATTTTTACACCGCCTTTTTCTTTCATCGCTTAGTAGACCTTCACTTCCTCACACGCTTAACCGCCTCAGACTACCACACTCCTTATTAACGCAGACATTATTTTAGCCCCACAGAGACACAGAAGAAATTGGGGGGTGGGGTGGGGTGGGGGTTACCCGACACCCTCTCAACATCTGCAACTCTCCAGGGTTTAACTTCTGTCAGCAGCCCTTTTCTCCCTTCAAAGTTGAGCATCGCCTAACCCTCCCGAGACAGACACCCCCCCTCCTCAAGAAAACGCGGTCCTGGCATGGTCGCCAGGGTGACGGGGTTCAACAGAGAGGTGGGGGGGGGGAGCTTCCTTGCAACCGAAGGGAGTTTCGGCTTTCCTCTGCTTACAGGGCTCGACGGACTGCCTAGGACCCTCTTTGGCGCAGCGGGACGATGCGAGGCTGCCCGCAGCTGGCCGTTCTTTTGTTTTTTCCCCCCCTTCCCGGGAAAGGGCTTCAAAAGTCACGGCTCCAAACTCGTCCCGGAGCTCCCGCGCGTCCTTTCGCCCGCGGACTCTTCAAGGCGCCTCCCGGGACACGCCAGGCTTTTGCCCTTGACTTGCCGTCTCCCGCCAGCCGCAAGGAGCTAGACTCGCCTGCCGCCACAGTCTCAAATTCACCGGTAACCGAGGAAGAGTGAAGAAAGGATGAAAAAGACCCCCGGAGGACGACGCAGCCTCCTTCCGTGACTCACCGCCGCTGCACTTTGCAGTCACCGGGGCCCCCAACTCTCGTCGCTGCTGCCGCCTCCATGTTTGTTGTGTCTCCCGGAGCTTAAACGTAACCTATCGCTTCTCCTTAACAAAGTCCCGCGAGAGTTCGACGCGTCCCGCTCGGGCCAAGGAAAAGGGTTTTAAGGAGGCTTTCCCAAAGAGTTCACGGTCGGTTAATGGCTTTGTATATCTCTGTGTGTATGTGTTTTAAAGCTTCCGGCTCCCTCAAACGCTAGATAGGCTCCGGAGCGTGCGGGAGAAGAACGGGGTTAAAGCAGTCATTTTGGTGGGCATAACGCTGTCCACCTGAACATCGTCTTTGAAGCAAAGGTCCGTCGCTTGGACAGATGGCAAGGTTTCCTCTGGAAAGGATGAAATGAGTGGCCAGCCCCGCAGATGATGGATTCCAACGGGAACCAGAAGTGAGGTGGAAAAACAGCACCATCTCTTATCTCTTTGAGGTCCTCATGCAAATCAGTGCTTATCTAACCTTGCGCGACTGAGAGGCGGGACAGAACCAAGAAGGCGAATTGGGAGAAGCGAGACTGCTGTAGACGTCAACGATGGCACCTGCGGGAGCTTTGGCTTTGCTGAGATCCTGCAGGAAAGTAAGGGGCTGTAACACCTGTAAGGGCGAGGGGCGAAGAACTGTCGCTTTGGATGGTTTAAGTTTAAGTTTAACACGACCAAGGGTGTCGCGCTCGGTGCCTGGCACATCCAGATGTTCAAATAACTATGTGATTGGCGAGGGATGTGGCTGGTCCGAGGACACGAATCGCGACGAATCGCGTCCTTTTGGCCGTGGGAACGAGGCCAGGAAGTTAGGAAGGCAGTTTTGCAAATCCTGAGATGTATTCTAAGCCAAATATTTTGGCTTGGACTGTTGTGTGAAGCAAACATTGTGACTTGCAACACAGAATTTAATTGTGTGTTGCAATGCATGAAGCTTTGACAATGCATGAAGCTTGACAAGGAATTATAAACTGTTATTTACGGGACCGAGTCGGATAACAGATGAGACATGTTTAGAGTTCATTCCCTTACTCTATGTCAACAGTAAGATATGACGACATTTGGTTGCAGTCCACAGCTTTATCTTCCGAGATTTCAGGGTTCAGGTGATCTACAGTGTTAAGGCATTGTAACCTTTTAAAATTAAGAATGTGTTGGTGTGATATGTAATAAAGAAGTACAGGTAGCTTTAGGGTTGTTCGGTGAGAAATTACAAGAAGGCTAACAAGGTGAAAGGAATGTCAGAGCTTCTCTATTGTTATGCTAATTTTCATAGAGATCCATTGCTGAAATTTTTCCTCCTGCACAAGGTTAAAGATTGAGAAGTACTTTTGATTTGACTGATACAGCCCTGAAATAAGAGTAAATTCTCGCCAATGCTCTTTTCATACTGAGGAAGGACTCTGTAATAGGCAAGCCTTAAGCATGCCACATTGGCACCGTCAGATGCATGCAATATATTATATTCTATTATATGTGTGCCATTTTTCATTAATTGTAAAAGCCAGCCCTTACAATATGGCACTTAACACCAAGCCCTATTCCATGCAGCCCTAATTCTGAGTAAAGAGGCTCAAAATTTTGTTATAAATCTCATTTTAAAAATAACATGTTTACATGTTATTATGCACATTAAATGAACCTTGTGTTTGTGTAGTTCACTGAGGTACTCTAATGCATTTTCATAGACCTAAGCAAGATAGTTGAATTGAGAATGAAGTAAAAAACATAAGAGAAAATATACATTGTAAGTTGAGATATTTTAGCACCTTTTAAAATAAATATAATATTGGCCATATTTTTAAGGATTATATATATATAATCCTTAATATATATATATTCTGTAGCACACCCATGTAGAACAAAGTAGAATTGCAGGTTTTATATGAAATGTCATTATTTGCTGAATCTAATCTTATATCTAAGTATTTTCTTTTTTTCTATTACAATATTTTTGCCCATAGCCAAGATGGAATATACCTCTCTGCATAAATCATTGGAATACTCATTCTTGTCCCTCTAAGTCTTTCAAATCAGAAGCTTTACCACATACAGTTAAAGAAGGATTAACTTGTGCTCCACTTCAGACATTTACAGAAGAAGAGTTAATGATTAAACAATCAGGTAATGTGTCCAGTGTAATTAAACATTCAAATTCTTTCAGCAAAATCCTCTATAAATTTGGCAGGATCTCACTAGTGATTTAAACATCATCTAGAATCGTTGAACTGTTGCTGTGCTGATATAACAGTAACAAGATTAGATTTTGCAGAACCTCAGTGATGGAAGATTGATTTTGAAAGATTATATAAATACCCAATAGAGAAATACCCCAAATCCAGTATGGGTTCATTTGTGAAATATTTCTCCTGTCTGGGCATTGTGCAAATAGTTGTCTGTGCAAATCTGAAAGACATAACACTGGGTTGTTTATATTAAAGGTATGTTAATAATATGAGTGTAACACATTCAGTTCTTCTAGCATTGTTTTTTAAAAGCTAGGATCTTTAAGCTAGCGACTACCTTACAAGCCAATATATTGTTGCTTGTATCCCTCAGTTTGGAGGTTTGTGCAGTGTATTGGCAATCAGTTAATCTGCTGTTTAAATATGTATATAAATATATTAAAGCTTGGTTCCTTTATATCCTTGTTTCTTTTGTCTAGTAAAAAAATTTGCTCAAGAACAAGTTGTTCCATTAGTACAGAAAATGGATGTTGATGCAAAATTTGATGATTCTTTATTCCAAGGACTATTTGAACAAGGGGTTTGTACATGATTTTTTATGCTTAAAAATGCCTTAAGCTTCTTTTTCAACTTTAACTAGACTTTATACAGTATAAGCTCCATGCACGTACAGTATATTGGTTGGCTGTTAAATACAATAATATATTTTGCTATAGAGTAGTATAATCTAAAAATGAATTATGATCATTGCCGAGTGAACGTTGGGACTGAATGCTGGTTTCCATTCATTTTTTCCTGTAGATTTTACTCTTTATCTTCTACTTAAAGGAGAGACAATTTAGCAAATTGGAAATAGACTGGGAAAGATATATGTGTAGTAGTATGCAACAAGCATTTTGATTATTATTTAGTAAGAATAAAGATTTCACAATCAACAAGAGTGGTTTATGTATCACTGATGTCCAGGTCTGCTGTCTAATATTCCATTGACTTTCTAGATTTAAACCCAAGTAATTACCCCTAATTGTGGAATTACTTGGAAATTCAATTGGATGTCAGTAGCTCTTGCTTTGACTTGAATTTTTATATTGGGGTATAAATCTTAACTTGTACGCTTTTCTTCTCCGTAACCAAAAAATATTCTTTTTTTTCTTAGTTAATGGGTATTGAGCTGGAAGCAGAATATGGAGGAACTGGATCTTCTTTCTTTTCTACCATTCTGGTGGTTGAGGAGTTAGCCAAAGTTGACCCATCTGTATCACTTGCGTGTGAACTGCAAAATACTTTCACTAATAAAATGTTTACAACATATGGCACAGAGGAACAGAAGAGAACCTATTTGCCCAGGCTGGCAAAAAACATGGTAGGTAAAGTACATTGATCACTAAATTAAAAAATAGATTTACAAAGTTTCAGTAGTATCACTTGCTATAATTAGTAGGTGGAAAATATTGCTATTAATATGAAATTAAGATCCCATCAGCATTCAGATTACTTTGAAACACCATGTTGATCATTAGCATACTCCCAATTGGAATTTTACAGGTAGTCCTTGACTTAGGGCCACAATTAGACCCAGAATTTCTGTTGCTAAGCAAGGCAGTTATTAAGTAAGTGGCACCCAGTTCACGATCTTTTTTGCCATCATCATTAAGGGAATCGCTGCAGTTTAAGTGTTGGAAGCCAGCTGGAAAAGGTGTAAATGTTGATCACATGACCCCCATACAACTGCAATTGTCATAAATACTTGCAGATTGCCAATTGTCCAAATTTTGGTCATCTGATTGTGAGGATCCTGCAATATTCCTAAGTGTGAGGATCGATTTTAAGTCACTTTTTTCAGTGTTATTTTAACTTCAAATTATCCTTCATGAATGGTTGTACGTTGAGGACTACCTTCTGTATGTAGAGTGACTGTTGATTTATTAGATATTAAATCCCTGTGTTTTAAAACATAATCTCTCACTTAGATCTTTTGCTGTCTTAGATACTTGTAAATTTTGCAGTTCAAAATTATAGTGTATTTCACGGACTAGAAAACCAAGGTTATTCTAGTGGTTTAAGATAAAAGCTATAAAGTCTGAAATGTTACTTTTAAAGTTTAAATTTTATTAAATTATTAAATATTTCATTTTCTTTTATTTATCACATGTATATAGCTGTGCACCTCATGAACATGACTCTGAATGGAATACAATAACAAATAGACCATAAAAAACCAAACATTAATAAAAATTTAAAAATAATGTTTAAAAATATAATGACGGAGCATCTTTACACACATTTAAATTAGTATATTTGAAGTGATCAAATATGCAGTAAGTGTGTGTGTGTGTGTGTGTGAAATAGAAAAGGCGGCATGGCTAATCACATTTAAATAGCATATCTTTCCAAACTCTTCAAATGTCTCTTGATTTATTAACTGCCTTTATCATAATATCAATGGCTAATTGTGCCAATTCAGTAGTAACCAAGCTCTTGCCTCTTTATTTTATAAATTGTCTTGACTTCTTTGAAGGCCAATACCATAAAAGAAAAGTTTTCTCTGATTACTTTGCCAAAACTACATTTTCAGTGTCCAGTGGAATTAGCTGACCTCTGAATTCTATGTTAAATGGTAGATGGGCGGCATCTGCATTTCTGAATCAGGAGCTGGCAGTGATGCCTTCTCCATGAAGACCCGTGCTGAAAAACAAGGGGATTATTATATCATCAATGGATCAAAGATGTGGATTAGCTTTGCAGAACAAGCAGGGGTGTTTTTGGTGATGGCAAATACAAACCCTTCAGCAGTAAGTAGTTAAAAATCACTGCAATGTGATTGTGCATGTATTGTTATACCAAGGTTAAAAAAAATAGGCTAATTCCAACCTTTCATCTAGTTTTTTCGAATTGCTATTTTCACAAAAATCTTCAGTTTATAGGGTATCTTTCTCTGCTTGGAAACTTCAGCAGGCAAATAGGGGCAGAAATCTTTGCCTCTGTTCCAGAGGGGGAATTTTCCCCCTTCATCTGAGGAGGCTTGTTCATTCAACCCAGCAAAGCTTACTGTGCTTGGAAATAAGGTGTTGGTACTTTGTGAAGATTGTACACACTGAAGATTGAAGTTTTGACCCCTTTCAAGTGGCTTAAAACACGGGTCCCCAACTCCCGGGCTGCGGACCGGTGCTGATTCGTGACTTGATAGGAACCGGGCCACAGTGAGCGGCACAACTCTTAGAAAGTGCCGGAGAGGGGGAGGAAGGAGGAGGGGGCAGCCCCCTGGGCAGAGCGCTCACTGGGGGAGGGAGAGCGCAGGCGCGCTCGTGCCGTTGGGGGCCCGAGAGGGGTGAGTGAGCCGACTCACCCCCTCCACGCACGCATGCGCTGCCTGTTCCCCCCCCCCCCCGCTCCCCCTCTATGCCAGCCAAGCCATGGCCACCAATCTGCGGATTTTTTTTAGCATGAAACCAGTCCCTGGTGCCAAAAAGGTTGGGGACCCCTGGCCTAAAGGATTATTCAAGAAGGGACTGTCTTTGAAGGCAGAGGTGATCCAATTGCAATGCAAACAAAATCCTGCTTTTCTTTGCTTCAATGAAGATGCCTTGCTCTCAAAAGGTTTGCTTCAAACCTATTTACCTATCAAGGAGTATGTTGCAGAAACATATGCTGTAAAGTAACACACATTTTTAATGCAGCTGAAGGTTCATAAAAGTGCCAAATCTCACAAGAGATAGCAATAGCACTTATATACTGCTTTACGGTGCTGCACAGCCCTCTCTAAGCAGTTTACAGAGTCAACATATTGCCCCCAACAATTTGGGTCCTCATTTTACCCACCTCATTTTACCCACTTCAAAAGGATGGAAGGCTGAGTCAACCTTGAGTTTGGTGAGATTTGAACTGCCAAATTGCAGGCAGGCAGCAGGCAGCAGCAGTAGCCGGCAGTACAGCACTCTAACCACTGTGCCACTGAGGCTCATAACTCGATGAATCTCATTTAATAAAACCAATTTTTACGTGATTTCAGATTCCTTGCCTGAAATCACCCATGAGCAATTTACATTGAAGTCGCTCAAAATTTTGGGAGCTTTTTATTTCATTTCAGGTGTGTATGTGTGTCTACACAGATGATCCAGAAGTGGTGTTGGAATAGTATGGCCATTGTGTTGCCAAACCAGGACATTATTAACTATATTAACCTGGGTGCTCTGGCATAGAGAATCCATACAAGTCTTGATACAAAATGCAACGCTGTTGAAGAACTGCCATTGGATCACCTCTGTAGGAAAAAAGTAATCCCCAGTTATGGATGCCTAAAGAAGGACCCACTTATTTTAATGGAACTTTTAGTATGAATTATTTTGCAAGGTTTGGAATATATTTATGTGGTATATACTCACCAACGTGGTTAATGTAGTGCTGTATTTGTCTTTTTTCCCCTTAGGGCTATAAAGGAATTACATGTTTCATAGTAGACCGTAATTCAGATGGGCTACATGTAGGAAAGAAAGAAGATAAACTGGGAATCAGAGCAGCATCTACATGCCCTGTAACATTTGAAAATGTGAAGGTAGAGTAAAACTTGCAAAGCAGCGTTGAATTTGGTTCTGAGTTTGAAATTCTATGAGGTAAGCCAGCAGGCTAAGGTTACAGAAACACATGCATTTGGAAAGAGAATGATGTATCTCAGCTTTGTATTTTGTATATGGTAGATGGGTGACAGACTAATGTATTAAATATATTGTCAATTGAAAGGCAGATGGCCATAATTTATAAGTGACCTGAATATAAAGCCAATTTCTGAATATCAAAAGCTCCACCATTTTTATTTTCTGCTGTCTTTTTGATTTACTCATTTTTAAAATTTGCACATTGCCATTCAAAACTAGATTTTCCCTGAACTGTTTTTAAATGCAGTGTCAAAATAATGGCCTTTTGACTTTTGGAAACAACAAAAAAGGAGTCAAAACTGACTCTGTTTTTGTTTCTGTTTTTATAGGTTCCTGAATGCAATATAATGGGACAAGTTGGTCATGGCTATAAGTATGCTATTGGAATGTTGAATACAGGAAGAATTGGCATAGCTGCGCAGGTGAGTAAACTGGAAAATAGCTGCTCTCAATGGACAAATCACAATAAAAGAGGAATGTTAACTCTTGAGTTCCCCTTTGATTTTGAGAACAATTGCCTCTGCAATATTAAGCTGAAACAGAAGCTCAACAGAAGCTCTCTCTCATGCAGAGAGAGCTTAGATGCATGAGAAAGTCAGTTAAGCAGGAATGAGAGCAGTAACAGAATGGAAACAGTTCTGACAGTTGATTCGAAAGAAATGCATACTTAGGGATAAAAGTGTTGACCATACCAAATAGTACAAAGAATTATTCTAGGCATGCTCAAAAACATGAGCTTGGATTTTTTGCCTTTTTTTCTCCTTTGAACTACAGGCAATTGTCAAATACTGCAATCTACCCTTGGACATGCCATCTGTTTCAAAAAATGGCACATTATGAAAAAAGGAACTATTTTTATTTTTAATTTTATTTTATTGAAAGTTTAAGAAACAGGAAAAATTAGTACAAACTAAATAGAAGAAAAATAGAACTTACATAGAAGAAGGGGGAAATTGGGGGGGGAGTGGGGGGACAGAAAGCCAAGGTGCAAAAAGAAAAGAAAAAGTAGAAAATTGGAAAAGAAAAAATTGATATACAGATGGCTTCTGATCTTTACAGCTGTCATAACTGTAGAATTCTCTAAAGTTATATCATGACTCTCTTCTTTGCATATAGTATATAATCATCAAAAAAAGAATATTTTTCAATCAACTGATAACTCTGTAATCTGTTATTTGCTGCAGTATTTTCCTAGTGAGAATAAGATAATGATAATATGGATTTCCGCACCTCAGTAACTTCTTTTTTTTACGGGAAGCATTTTATGGCTTCCCGGTGTTTCTGAATTAAAATTTCCATGATTCATAAGAACATAAGAACAGCCTTGCTGGAACAGGCCACAGCCCATCCAGTCCAGCATTCTGTCTCACACAGTGGCTCACCATTTGCTTCAGGGTATTCCCAAGCAGATGTCTTCACCTGCTTATGATTCCCTGCAAATGGCATTGAGAAATATCCTGCCTATCTCTCCAACCCGGAGGGTGTCCTTAGGCATCCATAATGATAGCCATTGATACCTTTGTTCTCCATGAACCCGTCTAATCCTTTCTTAAAGGTGTCGAGGCTGACAGCTGTCACCACTTCTTCTGGCAGGGAGTTCCATAGACCAGTGATCCTCTGGGTGAAAAAGTACTTCCTCTTATTTGTTTGAGGTCTAGCTATCAAAGGTTTCATGAAGTGCCCCCTAGTTCTAGTGTTGTGCGATAGGGAAAACAGTTTTTCCTTTTCTACTTTGTCCACACCGTGCATGATTTTATAGACTTCAATCAGGTCACCTCTCAGGCACCGTCGTTCTAGAGTGAAGAGGCCCAGCCGTTGGAGCCTCAGATGGTAAGGAAGGTGTTCCAGCCCCCTAAACATTCTTGTTGCTCTCCTCTGCACCTTTTCCATTTCCATAATATCCTTCTGAAGGTATGGTGACCAGAACTGTACACAATATTCCAGATGGGGCATCACCATAGATTCATGGCCCTGAGTCATATTAGCGGACTATGTTATGACGGTATGCCAGCCCTATTTTAGAATAAATAAATCTAGCATTAAATTACCAGCCCTTCAGGAACCGCTATTTAGTGATCCACCTATTGTAATAGTTGCTATGAAATTACAGGTAAGTCGCTATGTGAATTAAGGTGCTTTGCAATAATTTTTATGTTTGTTTATCTGCACACAGATGCTGGGATTAGCACAGGGGTGTTTCGATCATACTATCCCATACACAAAGGAAAGAACCCAGTTTGGAAAAAGCATTTTTGATTTTCAGGTATTGATTGATATGTTCTGCGAAATAGGTAATAAATTTAAAATATAAATAATTATGGCCGGTAGAGATAAAATTATGAGACATGAGGCATACCATACTGTTACTATTCTACTAAAGCTAATACTGAGTAATTACCACAAAGTAATATATTGATAATCCATGTATCCACAACATATTCAATTGAAGGGAGTGGTGACTCAGTAGCTAAGATGCTGAGCTTGTCAATCAGAACATTGGCAGTTCAGCCTTTCGAATCCCTAACACCATGTAACAGAGTGAGCTCCAGCTTCTGCCAACCTAGCAGTTCCAAAGCATGTAACAAATGCAAGTAGAAAAAAAAGGGACCACTTTGGTGGGAAGGTAATAGCGCTCCGTGTGCCTTCAGTGTTTAATCATGCCAGCCAAATGACCACAGAGACATCTTCAGACAGTGCTGGCTCTTTGGCTTAGAAACAGAGATGAGCACTGCTTCTAGAGCCGGAAACTACTAGCACGGAGTAACCTTTACCTTTATTCAATTGAACAACAAATCTAAAATGTCACTACTGTTCCAGATAAAAAATAGTTTGCCGTTTATTATTTCATATGTCATAACAAAATTATTATAGAATACATCTGTATTGTCAGGTAGCAGTTGCAATACATATTTATATATAACATTGTATGTAACCAATTTTGATGGAAGACCGTGACAACAATGGTTTCTCCTTCTTTGTCCAGTTTTTAATTCAATTTTGGCCATTCTAGACACTGATCTTTACACACTCAGTCATGACTAAGCACTTTCAAACAGAATTAGATTTATAACTGAGTGAAGTAACTGCTTAAGAATTGCAAAGATGCTACTATAAGATTGAGAACTCCATGTATTGCTGATGGCCGTGAAAGCAGTTACTTTTTTTCCTGAAGGCAATGTTTCAATATAAGTTTTGTTTCTAAGGGATTGCAACATCAGATTGCTCAAGTGGCCATTCAGATTGAAGCTGCAAGGTTGCTGACCTACAATGCAGCCCGATTTGCAGAAACTGGGAAGCCAATTATAAAACAAGCAAGCATGGCTAAATATTACACAGCAGAGGTAAGATCTCCATTTTTTCCTGTTTAAATTTTAAGCACAACTGAAGGGGAATTATTGTTTCTTTCAGGTCTCAAAGCACTTTGTTTCAGCCAGCTTTGTAGAGAGGAGGGCAGAAGAAACGAAAAATGAAACCTTAAATATATTTTATAGGATTATTTTAAAAAGAAATAATAAATTATTTCCTACTTTAAAAGAGTGAAATTATATTATACATTTTGATTATGTTTATTTATTTATTTATTTTAATCAAATTTATATCCCGCCCTTCTCTACAAAGGACCCAGAGCGGCGCACAGGAATTTAAAAACATACAAAAATAAATACTTAATTTAAAAATATATTAAATTATACTAATCCTATGCTAAAACCAATTTTAAAATTCCCAATTTAAAACTCTCTAAAATAGTCCCCACGGGAGGTTAGGCTAGGCCGGCTTGCTGGAAAAGATGTGTCTTCAGACACTGGCGGAAGAGGCGGAGGTCGGTGATGATGTGTATGTTTATTTGCTAACTAGGGCTTTCAGTGTATGCTACTCCAGCCCCAAAGGACTTGTGAGTGGAGTTTTGGTTTTTTGCAGATATTTTTGGTCTTGGACCAAAATGGCCCTGGACCATTCCCTGCAGATTTTTCTGGCAAGTTTTTGTTTTGGAAGTGGTTTGCATTGTTTCCTTCTTAGGGCTGAAAAAAAATGACTAGTTCAAGGGCACCCCACTGGCTTTGTACAAAAAGCAAGATTAGAACTCACAATTTTTAGCTTCATGCCTCAACTACTACACCAAACTAGCTTTCAGTGGCTAATATACTTTCTTAAAGAAGAAATTAAATGCAAACAAATTAGAGTGTGATATCACCACAAATTTTATTTTATTGAAGACTGTAAATCCAATCCTGTACAGATTCGATATCTCTGAAATAAAATTCAAATACAGGCTGCCATGAGCTCAAAGGTTTAGTTTGATTTGGTTTAACCATCTCCATTTAATTTTTTTGTCGTATGAATATCAAAGTTCTTTGTTAGATTCTGACAAATTATATTTCAGAATACACTGCTATGGTCAAAAGAATTATAGTTTTCCACTTGAGACCATAAGCTCTTTAATTGTGCATCATTAGTTTGACATGGCTTTGTTTGATGAATGTTTTGTATCTTTTGTAATATATTTATTAGAGGGTTGGTTAATAGTAGAAACCAAACAGTTCATAAACCCTCACTGCAGACTGATTGTATATCTTAAAGGTTGCAGCTCTAACAACAAGTAAATGTATTGAATGGATGGGTGGAGTTGGCTTCACAAAAGATTATCCAGTTGAAAAATATTACAGGGACTGCAAGATTGGTAAGTTATATAGGATGCATTTCTATGTTGCATTGCATTGAATTCAGAGATTATTTCAAAGGTGCTAAAAACATAAATTTTAAGAATTATTTTAAGAGATATTCAGAGGCAAATTCTTCATTTATCTGACAAGGAGTTTTTCTTGTCTTTTTCCTTAGTAATTTTCCTTTAAAATAGGATAGTTGGCTTAGATGAGTTGAAAATATGGTAATGAAAGCTGATGAATTTATTCTGCCTAATTTTCTTAGAGGAGGAGCAGTTAAAGTTTGTTTGTTTGTTTGTTTGTTTGTTTGTTTGTTTATTTATTTATTTATTTATTTATTTATTTATTTATTTATTTATTTATTTATTTATTTATTTATTTAATTTGTATACTGCCCTCTCTCCCGTTGGGACTCAGGGCGGTGCACAGGGATAATAAAAGATAAAATACATATAAATACAATAAATAAATAAATTTAAAATTAAATTACATAAATTTAACCCGTGCTAAAATATTAAGAAACCCTATTAAAACGATGGTAAAAACAAACTATGCCAGGCCGGCCGCATGAAAGAGGTAGGTCTTTAATGCTCGACAGAAGAGGCGAAGGTCCATGATAGTACGAAGGTCAGGGGGCAGGTCGTTCCAGAGGGCTGGACCCTCCACAGAGAAGGCCCTTCCCCAGGGAGTCGCCAGCCAGCCAGTCGCACCCTGAGGAGGCCCCCCCTGTGGGAGCGGACAAGTCGGATGGAGGTATGTGGCAGGAGGCGGTTCTGCAAATAACCAGGACCCATGCCATGGAGCGCTTTGAAGATGGTCACCAAAGCCTTGAAGTGCACCCAAAAGGTTCACAGTAATTTTCCTTTGTATCCATGTACAATCCATGAATTTTATTATTCATTAGATTTTTATCCTGCCTGTATTACTTTATAAGTAACTCAAGGTAGTGAACATACCAAATACTCTTATTACTCCCATTTTAGCCTTTTCATTTATTTATCCTCTCACTTCCCTGAATATTCCCATCAATTCGGTGTATACCACTTTCCTTCAATTCAATTACATCCTCCCTTTTCCCCAATTTCACACACAATGTATCTATATTTCTTCCTTTCATTTAATTAATTCATATCGTTGTTAAATAAACCATGATGGTTTTGTTCACGCATAATGCTATAAAACATGGTTTATGGCTGAGCTGATACACAGTTAATCTAAATCAAATAAACCGCGTTATGCTTTAGAACATTATATAAATGCAATCATTGTTTCATCAGTAAATGATTTACTGATTAATACATCCATGACTCATTTATACAGGTTGTCATTGAAATAAATATAGCAATTTCATCTCTATTGATGTAATAACCTTTGGGCATGACATTGAGAGATAGGAGGAGGAGTTGACTAGACAAACAGCATGATTTCTCAGTAGCATGATGGAACATGGGAAGTCAGAAGGCACCCTCTCTAGTTTTCCAGGAAGTAAAAGGAACATAGAGGATAAATATTTTCAGTCTTCCAAATTATGTTAATGTAAGCTTATTAAACTTTGGTGGGAAGTTAACAGTGTCCTGTGCGCCTTCAGCGCTAAATCATGCTGGCCACATGACCACGGAGATGTGTTTAGACAGAGCTGGCTCTTCAGCTTTGAAATGGAGATGAGCACTGCCCCCTAGAGTCGGGAACAACTAGCACATATGTGTGAGGGGAACTTTTACCTTTAAGATTATAATAAAGTTAGAATTTCTATTCGTGGTTGTACTTTGTGTCTGGACTATACAAAGGACTAATAACAGTTGATTGCCTCCCTTACATTTATGTTGTGACATAGCAAAGTAAAGCTGAAAGTGCTTTAATCAGTTTTTGTGTGCTTCCTTGATTCATTTTTCCCCTGATGGTTTGTTTCAGGTACCATATATGAAGGAACTTCAAATATCCAGTTAAACACTATTGCAAAGTGCATTGCCCAAGAGTATTGAAATTCCAGGAATTGAGTGACTGTTGCCAACCTGATTTCTTCTCAGAAAGCTGGATATGGTTTCACTTCTTTGTGGGTTGCAGATTATAGTTTGAGAACAAGACACCAAATTACAGTAATTTGTAATCATTGTGCAACTTTCTTTACAAGAGTGCAATGTAAATGGCTGGACTATTAAGAATCAGTAATACACCATAAGAACGCTTACTTGTTTTCCCAATCACTGAAATAAGAGTTTATGCACGTTCACACTCCCTTTTAAACAAAGAAACAAACTTGCCTGCTTTTGTATTAGCCCAGTAGTTCTCAATCTTTTCTTTACCACAGACTGCCCCGCCCCCCAATTAAATACATTTTGCGGCCATGGATCCCCAAGACTTAACTCAAGATTTAAATCATAACATTTCTTTAAGCCTTCCAGACCCCCTGTAATGACATTGTGCCCCCCGCCAAGGTTTGCGGACCCCAGGTTGAGATCCACTATATTAACCTATCAAATATATCTAAGAGGCCTTTATAATTCTGTGTATCAAAGTGATAAGCCTGAGCATATTCAAGAATGTTCACATACTCTGCAGCACTTGCATGTTAGCACTAATAGTAACATTGAAAAGATTATCTTATTATTTAGGTAAAGTAAATACTCATTGATTGGGTAACTGGGGAGATAAAGCAGATTTTTATTCCTTGCTGTTTAAATGAGATACTATATGTACAGTATGTGCATATTCATGCATATATATTTGCTAGTAATGTGGTAGATTTCCTAACAGAGCAATCCAATTACCACTATTTGAGCTCTCCAATGTTGAACGATAAGATAAATGTCATTCAGAAGCACCAGTTTTATTGGATTGTTCCACGTTTGTTATCCTGCCCATTAGAACTAATATTGTAGGATTTGGGTGGGTGTTTTTTTAGGAGCTTCTAAATTCTAAATTTTTTCCATCAGGGGTTTAGTTGAGGACAGAAAAAGTTTTGGCTCTTATTTATACAGAGCCTGCCAAGTTTCCAAGTTTATCCTTTTTCTCCTTTCCGATGCCAGAGATCTTTCTAAGACGGCAGAGAGTGGAGATCCAATACAAGATATACTCCAAATTCAGAACTTTCTCTTAAATCCCAAAGAGGGATTCCCAGTCTTTATTACAGTCCTGCAATTGCAGCACTTTTATCCTTATACAACACTCTATGTCCGAGCCTCAGCATTCTGAATAAATTAAATATAATTACCAGTATTCTCAATTAACAAAACATTAGTTTCTGCAAAGTTCTATTAAATTTGACATATGAACTATTGCAAAGAGTTCTGGAATAATGTGTTAGAAGGCATAAATGATATGTAAGGACAAGAGACTTATGTTTGCATTGAACAATGTGAGGAAATGTTGGTTCTTGAAGGTGTAGGTAAGAAAAAATACAAGTTCCAGTTAAATCAGTAGTCTTGTTTTAGCAATCATAATCGTCACAATCTTTGCCTTCATGTATTCTACCTCATTGGGAGGAATTGTATCAACAGATAAAAATGTCTACTTTATTTAGTGCCACTTTTGAAATATAAATGTGTCTTAAATATGTAACTCACCTGTGTATGATATGTGCCCTTACTAGTAAGTAAGACGGATCACTTGAAAAGGAGATTATTTATCACATTTGCACAGAGGACTAAAGAAGACAAAAATAACACGAGAAAAGTAGAACATTGGGACATTGTAAACTGCCCAATTTAAAGCTCTAAAAAGAACTATGGGGCAGTATATAAGTCTAACTGCTATTGCTACATTTCTACATATAGTACTTATTGGCCCATGTCTCTTAGAGAAGGGCATGAAAATGAGATATGATTTGCACAGGGAGTATAACAAACTCTTATAAATGACACTTATGAAAGTTGCTTAGCTTCTGCTGACATTTTATATGCCTAGCTACTAGGAAGAAGTGTGCTATGGTCAGACAGCATAATAATCATGTATTTTGAGATGGTAGGGAAGAGACAGTGCTGAGGATAAGAATGCAAAGGCTCCACAATATAAGCCCATTGGTTTTATCTTTTATATCAATAACCAGCTGAAGCACTTTGTCTCATTCTTAAACTGTCTTTGGGCATGAGCAACATCCCACTCTTGACTGGGAAAGGTACCCGTCATGTATTCTGCTTTTTCTCTAAATCTTTAATGCTGCATGAAAAGGCTTTGCTTGTCTCCCCCTTTTCTTCTCGAGTAGGTCTGAGCCTAACAATAACCGAAATATAAATGCAAATGAAACTGGTATGCCAGATAGCCTATTTGGGGAGAATTCCATCTTTTAAAGAAGTTTATCTCTGTTGTTATCTGTAAAAGGCAAATAATATTTTCCAAGTGAAAAATACGGTCAGTGGATGGATCGTATTTGCAAAAGCAATTTTTCTTTTTCTGTTATAAGGGATCCCACTCGATATTGTGGAAGTTTTAACAACTCTAAACTATGTGGGGAAGTAGCTGAAGGTGGTTGGCAAGTGAGAGAAAATTAGCAGAATATCTTGCTGTACCCATTTGTATTGCTGACAGCAATCTCATCTAGACCTAGACAGCTAACTAAATTCAGCATACTGACCTTTTTTTAAAATGGGTTTGTATCAAGCATTCCTTGCTGGGATATATGTTACTCTGTTTAGTTTGGGCTGCATGCAATGAACTGTATTCATTAAAATAAATGCTGATTTTTTTTTCCAACTTAAAAATAACATTTGGTAAACAGAACATCTAATACAGGCATATATTTGTATTGCTTGTATGTGTATTGGTGATGGAAACTTGATTCTTGGAAATGTCTTTTGTAATTTTCATACAATGATTATAAGCTTCATCTGCAAAATGATTCTGTGAATCTGAGAAGCTAATTAAATGCAAAGATTAAGCAAAAGAAAAATGAAATCATATAGGGTATGTAGTCTCTCTCACCCACACCAGGATCACAAAGAGCACCACGTGTTTGAGTTCCATGCTTCTTTATCTTCCTCCCACAGCATAATCCTCATTGGTCTCTTGCATTTTTCTTGCCAATTGTAGATTTTAAAAATCAAATAATTTCAAATGTCATAGGTAGCTTACTGTATCCTGAAATAGCAGACACACAATTAGCCATAGAGAAGGTGAAGTTGGACATAACATCCTAGAGCTGCATGGGAAACTTGCTTACTTTAAGACCAACATATGGTACCTACCAATAGAGCAGTGGTGGTGCAGTGGTTAGAATGCATTACTGCAAGCTCCAAGAGTTCGATTCTGAACAGTTCAAGTTTAATTCAGCCTTCCATCCTTCTGAGGTCGGTAAAATGAGGAGCCAGATTGTTGGGGACAATATGCTGACTCTGAACCATTTAGAGTGGGCTGTAAAGCACTATGAAGTTATATCTAAGTCTAAGTGCTATTGCTATTACAATACGACAGAGGTTGTATTCATTCCTAAGCATAAGCATGGCCATACATGCACACCCAGAGTGAAGTGGTTTGCAGGCTAGCTATTTCTGCACATGTCTGTTCAAGCTACAGTCCCATTCTGAAATCTATACTGGCAGTCTCTTGGGCGTCCATATATTCAGTCCATGCAGTTTCAATGAGGAAGGTAGAAAGCCAGAATTTTTCTTTTCAAGCTCTGTTGGTTTATGTATGTATTTTAACGGAATACTAAAAAAAAAAAACCCCACCAAAATGTATTGTAAACAAATATACAGTAAATATTTTAAAACTAACTTTTAGGAGCTTTTCCAAAGAGCAGTTGACAGAGTAGTATCCTGGACGAAAGACTATTGATTCCAACTGAGTGCATATCTGAGTTGGTTGTTGTCTTTCTAATATGGTTTATTGAGTAAGGGTCACAGAAAAGCAAAAATGCTGTATTAAGGTTTTTAATGTTTATATGCTTGAAGTTATTGGAAGCCTGTCCTCTTTTGATCCCAATATAGTTTAGATTGCTAGGGGGGAAATTTAAAGATTTCCTGTTCCTTTCCGCTTCTGTGTCAGCTTCTGATTTAGTAGCGTGGCAGCCATTGCTGTGATGCCAGTTTTCCTTAACAAGACATGCTGTCCATTGGACATTCTTATTACAGAAATTAAAGCATTGCTTGTATCAGTATGGATAGGATCTATGGAAACTGAATCTTGCAAAAACAGCTTTCCCGAAAATCAGCTGCAGTTGCAGTATCAGTAAGTCAGGAAGGGGCTGGCAAGTGACGGAGAGCAAAGGCGACATCAGAGGCCCTTGAGGCCTGCTGGTTGCCCACCTCTGACCTTTATAAGATGGGAATGCTGTTGAATCAATTGGAAAGAATGAGCATAACCTCATCAGACTTAATGTATATTTATGTGGAAAATTGCCAAAGTAAATCCAAAAGAGTTCCTTTTGACTTCAGAAAAGGAAACTTCTCAAAAATGAGATTAAAGCCAAAAAGGTCAAATGTCTCCACTGCATCTGGGGTTACTCAAAACTGCACGAATAGAAACTCAGCTAGGATGAATATTGCAGGTCAGGAAAGGTCTCAACAAGTCCACCAGCTCATCAATGCAGTTAATAAGCAGTGGCAATAGTGCCAAGGAAGCCATTAAAGAAGGAAAATTTTCCTCCACAAAATAAAAACAACACATCCACCAAAGAGATGCAAGTAGAAAAGAGATGCCAGAAAGAGGCTTTTTGAGGAGTACATAGCAAAACACAACTGGGAAAGTTTCAAATGCATCACAACTAGGGAACCATCAGGGAGATGGTTGAACTACAAATCTTACTTCCATTGGTTTGTATACTGCCCAGTTTCAAAACCTCCAAGATGTTTTTACAATAAACTTGAGAAAACAACATACATGCATATAACAGAACATTAACCAAATAAAATTTAATATCAAAGGTATATATTAATATTAATATTAATAGACAATAATTTTTATCATGAAAGTTGCAAACTAGATAGATATTTGAACTGACATTTTTCCAGGAATGGAATGGAATTGAATATTTTATTTGGCTAAGTATGGTTAGACATATAAGGATGTCTTCAGGGCAGAAGCTCTCGGTGTGCATTCAAAGCAATAAAATAATGATTACTAATAATAATACCAATAAGAGGGAACATTACATTTTGAATTATTTCCACCAGTTAAATCCACCCAGTTGCTATGGTTTTTTTAAACTAATCATATTTATAGTTTGTTTTTTCTTTTGTTCTACGTATTTTTTGTTCTGTTATTTTTGCTTTGTTTAAATTTCCTTTTTAATTCTTCACTTTTTAAGGTTGTAAGCTGCCTGGAGTAGCAAGATAGGTGGCAAATAGATTTAATAATAATAATAATCTAGCCAAAATATTGAGATCAAATATAAAATGATTGATTTTTTAATGATAGAGAATTCTTAAAGTTGACCTTTGTACCAAAAAACCTAAAATATAGTAATAATATTATTGTTTTTATAAAGAACTAGGGTGATGCATAAAATTGACCCTTTTGGTGAAATGTTTCTGTGCTGCAGAAGAAGAAAGTTTGCTGGAGAAAAATTACTTCTTAAAAAAATAAATGTATAAGAATAAATACATAAATACCTTTTAATTTTGACCACATCGACATATATGTGAATTGGTGTGATTTCATTGACACTATTTACTTGGACCCCTAAAGGTTCCGATGTATTCTCCTGACCGTAGAATATGAATGTCTTTCCCTGTTCTTTCACTTGATATAAAATATTTGGATATCACATGATCAGGGCAGACAGGACAAGGTCCTGTTAAGCTTGATAATGAAAACAGCACAAGGTTGGAAAAGCTAGGACAGTCCTTAGAGCAGGGGTCTCAAACTCAATTTACCTGGGAGCCGCTGGAGGCAGAGTCTCGGTGAGGCTTCCACAAGGATTCCACAGAGGTCCACTCCCCCTGTGGGCTGCACTAATATTATACTTACATATCACAGTGGGAACCACAAGATACCGTCCTGCGGGCTGCAATTGGCCTGCGGGCTGCGAGAATGAGACCTCTACCTTAGAGAAATTCAGAGAATGAAATATAGTATTGATCAGGATGTTTGGAGACGAAATACCAAGTTAGCAGTTATTGTAGGATAACATAATACATGCAAACTTTCTCTAGGGAAGGTGTAGTTTTGAAGCATGGCTGAGAAAGTGAAGGGAACAGCCCTTTTCTGCCTTTCCTTGTGCTCACCAACATCCCAGCTGTGATTCCCAAAATGTTATTTTTAGTCTGTGAGCCTTGTTCAAAAGAAATATATTGAACTGTGATGGTGAACCTATGGCACGTGTGTCACAGATGGCACGTGGAGCCCTCTGCGGGCATGCGAGCTGTCGCCCAGCTCAGATCCACTGTGCATGGGCACGAGCCTCCTGCCGGTCAGCTGATTTCCACACATGCGGAACACTTCCACGCGGGGGGATTGCACAAACGTGTGGTGGGAGTAGGTGCAGCGCTCCCCCCGGTGCCCCATTTTTGGTCCCAGGGGCCTTCAGGGAGGCCTGCTAGGCCCAAAACAGGGCGTGAAGGGGGTCATGCGGGAGGTCTCATGCATGCACAGGGGGTCGGGAGGTCATGCATGCATCCAGAGGGGCAGGGGGCATTGCATTATAGGCACACTACTGCGTGCACGATTTCAGCACGTGAGGACAAAAAGGTTAGCCATCACTGGTATAGAGTGAACTAGTTCCAAGATATTTTTTTTTTTAAACTTATCCTATTATATTGTATTTTCAATATACAGCCTACATTGTAAATTGATTGTAAAGAGACCCAAGCCTAATAAATAGTAAGCAGCAGTCTTAATACCCAATATCCTAGCTGGTCCAATTAGGCAAGAATACATCTCATCACCATAACTCATCACTATGTTTCTTTTGCTGGAGTTATTTACTCACAATCCCAAAGGATCAAGTCTATTTTGAATTGTTTAGGTCCTTTGATGAATCCAGTTTCTGCCCAACCGCTTGGGGTTCTACCTAATGACATCTTTTTCTAGGATGACCTATGAAACTGGGTAGAAGTGGGGTTGTTAGGACTGTTCTTGCTAAGGTTTCTGTTGTCAGAGTGATTTAAGAAATTGCCTTAAGCTTTCCAAGAGATGGAAAAAATATATTTTAAACTAGCCGTTCCTGGCCACGTATTGCTGTGGCCCAGTCTGGTTAAATGGCCAACCAATCTGTGTGTAAATCTACACCTGCACATATAAACTCACACACAACCACCATATAACTTCCAACCTACCTACCTACTGTATTTCTCCCCCTCTATCTCTTTATCCCCCTACCTACCTACCTACCTACCTTATTTCTCCCTCTCTATCCACCTACCTTCCTACCTACTGTATTTCTCCTCTCTCTATCCCTCTACCTACCTACCTACCTACCTACCTATCTACATACCTACCTACCCACTGTATTTCATCCTCTATCCCTCTGCCTGCCTGCCTGCCTGCCTGCCTGCCTGCCTGCCTACCTACCTACCTACCGCATTTCTCCCTCCCTCTTCCTATCCCTATAGCTACCTACCTACCGTATTTCTCCTTGAATCTTATGGACAGAGTATTTTATGTCATAAAGGATGACATAATACCTGTGGCTCACTGCTCTCTCTGTGTCCATCTACCTACCTTTTTTACAATTTTTTACATTTCCGTTGCATGTACCTGGCAGAGGTGTGACATCTACACAATCTATATATATCATTGGTGCCATATTTGAAAAGAACGTTGTGTGAAAATTTGGAAGCGATTGGTGCAGTACTTTCGGAGATTAGCAGTTTTGAACAAACTCTCGTTACATTTTTATTTATATAGATAAATGCGTTCCCAGTCCTGAAGTAAATTTCAAGGAGAGAGAAAAAACCGCTGTCCAGCCTGCAGCCATATTTTTTTAGATCTTTGGTCTGCCATACTTTCTGTTATTCTACTATGCCTTTTCTATTGTGGGAAAATGGGCCGGGGGAATTGTATGGCGTTAGATGCTATGTAGCCAAAACAAAATTCCTTTTAGAAAGCCAAGGTCATCCTTTGTCTCTGCACCTTGTACCTAACCGGAACTGGATGGGTAGAACTGCCAGCATGGCAGTGGAAGATTGGACCATGTGGTGGGCTTGTGGGTGTGGGGTAAGATCTTGAACTTTCAACTGGGTGGGAAAACCTGGAAGCTTTCAGATTCAGGTTTTCCCAGATGTGCCAACACGGCTCTCTTAATAAATTGGAACTTTGAGCAATACTTTGCCTTGGACTCTGATTTAATTTTGGATGCTATTTGGAACCCTGACAAATGCATTGATAAGTTATTCAAATTTAACATGGCCACGTTCTTCCTCGTGGTACAATTTTGGAAACTTAATACATAAGCATGAAATGTTGCACAGAAAACAACCAACCATGTGATTTAGCATTTTCCTCCACTTAAGGCGGCCACTAGAGGGCTGTGCATTTCTCAGTATTGTAAATAAAGTGAACATATTGGAATCCATACAGCAGAGGGCACAGGAGCGCTTCCATTCAATCCCAAAATTGTTAAATCTGTGTTGCATGGAAGGTACTGAAGGGGAGAAAAGCATGTGGGGGAAAGTGCCAAGAAAGCCTGCCATTCTGGGAATAATTAAGTGCATTTGTTTCCTCAGTTAACATTTTTTGAAGGTTGATAATAAGTTCTCTTTGGCACTGAAGTGAGATGGCTTTTCAAAGAGTGCAGTGCTCGTTCATTATGAGGTTTTTCTTTCTTCTTCTTCTTCTTACTGTTTGGTGCCAGTTTTTCATTAATTCTAAAAATGCAGCTGCTTTTTCTCCCCACGAATAGAAAATTAAGCATGTTTCCCTCCTCCTCCATTTCTCACAGTGGAAGTCAGGCCATTTGTCCATCTAATTTTTTGTGCGGCCCCAGAGCCCCATTCTTCAATTTTGTGTGCTGCTGCAATTTTTCACAGTTACAAACCAACAACATGGATGAAAAGAGATGAAAAGTATAACACTGGTTTCCAGTGGCAGGTTACCACCATCCCACCATTATCAGTCTTGGCCATCTAATATTTTTTATTTTACAAGCCTTTTTTTCTCCAAGCTACAAAAGATTTCCCAACTCTTGGTCTATATTAACTGATAACAACTCTGCTATGGTTTCTTCTAATTTCTTCTCTTTTCCATTTAGGGTAGCTTCTTGTACCAAATATTCAGAAAAGCTTGCTTCACATAGATATTTAACTGTATTTTTGTGACTGATGCTTCACTTGCATTTGTGATCATTTCTATTGAAATGTTTTATCTTGTAAACCCATTGGCTTGTTGGTCACCATGAAACAGTAAAAGAATGGTGAAAAAATTGGACTGCAGTTGGAATGAGTGGGTGATAGCCTTCAGCCTGAATCTGCCTCTTAGAATCATGTGAAAATTTGAATTAACTAGTTCAGGGGTCTGCAAAGTCGGCTCTTTTAAGACTGGTGGACTTCAACTCGCAGAGTTCCCCAGCCAGCATAGCTGGCTGGGGAATTCTGGGAGTTGAAGTCCACCAGTCTTAAAAGAGCCGACTTTGCAGACCCCTGAACTAGGATAATCAGAAGATTTGTCCACAAATTATCTGGTAAGGAATAGAAACTTTCAGCCTATGTGCAGTTCACACATGATTTTGAATTTGATGGTTGTACACATTTTGAAAGGAAAAAGTTCAGTATGACTCTGAATTTTAACGAAAGAAGAATCACATTCAGAGCTTCCCCCCACCCAACTGATATCTTTATTTTATCCAAAAGAATGTTGCACCTTTATGAAATGCTTACATATTTGATTTTGCCAAGTCTATTTTAAAAAAGCCTTCCCCAAACTCTCAGTCTCCAGATACTTGAGATGATTGACTGAGGCCACTGGATTTTGTAGTTTAAGAACCAGGAGGATGCCAGATTAAGAAAGATATTACAGATTTGGATCAATTGTGAATCAGTGTGACTCTTTTTGCCCTGGAAGGGTTTTATTTCATTTTTTGATTCAACTGTGTTATAAAGTATTCCCTTTTAGCAGGAGTATTTGTTTAACATTTATGTTCCATAGACCAATTTATTAGATAAAATACGATAACCACCAACATGAAGTGAGTAAACATGATTCTTTGGCCAGAATTCTTCAATAAAATTTGAATCTCTCTTGACAAAATTACCTTCTGAAACAATAGTGTACATTTAGATAACCTAATAGTCTGAGATAATTCTATTTATAGCATTTTAAGAAAGAAAAATGAACATGAGTGAACAAAACTACGTGCAATCATAGCTGGCCATGTTTAAGGAATATTTGTGTTCATTTCTGAAAATAAAAAAAGGCAAGAACAAACTTCTAACAATGTTTCCAAAACTATAAGATTGGATAAAACATATGAGGATGAAGATGTATTAGATCTAACAAAGGAAGCCCGCTAATATGATCTGATAGAGTAATCAGTGTTGTGCAAGACAAAGAATCAAACAAGCAAGAGGAGTAAGATTTCTTATCTTAGAGATTTCCTATTTAGAAATAAGATCTATAGAAGATACTGTGTTCAGTATTGCTTTCTGGCATTTTCCATCCAAGAAAAGAATATGGGCGATGCTTTCCAAAAACAAATTGCAGATTCTATACAACTATATAAAGTAGCAATAATAAATGACAGCTTTTAATTACTCCAACATCAACTGGAAAACAAATCTGGACCTTCTTGATTTGTCTTGCTGACAACTTTTTCCTTCTGAGAGTGGATGAGTGGATAATAGAATCAATTATCATTGATTCGGTGCTAACTAATGAGGAAGACACAGTCAAGGAAGTTCAAGTGGCAGGAAAGTTAGAGAAGATTACGATGTAATGTTGGGATTGTTCATTTTAAGAAAAACTAAAACTGTACTCAGGTATAAATATAACTTCAAAAAAGGAGAGTTCAATGAACTTTGTGGAAAGGTAAGTAGAATTCCATGGCAGAAATTAATGGGAGAATAACTTCATTATGGGTTTCCAAAAGAGGGTCCTATAACTGGGACAAACATTGGAAGAATTTGACTTGACCACAGCATTCTGGTTTACAAGCTAGTGAATCGTGCACTGGATGGTATGACAGTTGTGGATATATTTGGGTAGAAGCCCCTATTCAGAGAATGCTCAGCAGAGGTTCCTAATCATCCTGAGAAATTGAGTGTGATGCCAAAGGATTCTGCTCCAGAGTTTATACTTCTAATATGACCGTTAATGACTGTTCCCTCAAAAATGCTGAGGTGGAAAAAGTTGTTGGGAAAAAGGTTGATACAGGTTCCATATTTTCTAGTTCCCTATTTCTCCTATGGATGTGTTGAGTTGAAGTCATTAGAATTGCCTTGCAAAGATAATAGGTTCTAAGAACAATATCCCTTAACCTAAAAGTGAAAATATCTTACCCTTTAGTCTATATTTTTTTTAATCTTATTTAAAATATGTGGTAAGAACGTAAATCATTTTAATTTAAAATAAACTTGATGAATCAATCCAACAGAAGAAATAGAGCATGGCGTTGTGGTCCGTCGGCGGCCTGTGGAACTGGCAACAGAGTCAGACAGTGAGAAGGTTGCAGAGGAACATGGGCCAGTCCTGGAGTCTGGGGAAGGCTTGGACAAGGGCTCTGTGTTGGAGGCAGAGAGGGGCTGGGCCATCTTGGAGTTATATGCTGCCTCTGGAGCCTCCAGAATAGGACATCAGCAAGGCAGAGGAATGGGGAGCCTGTTCCCAGTGTGTGCATGCATAGAGCTGCCAGAAGGCAAAGACAGTTAAGACAAAAGAGATGACTCAGGAGTAAGGCTTGGAGGTGATTGGCCCCTTCCATAAGAGATAAAGGAGGAGCAAAGGCACACGAGCCTTTGCAGGAATCAACTTCGTTCGTTCTGGTTGGTTTAAATTCTGAAGCTCTGTTTTGACTCTTTGCTCCATGTGGCCTTGCCAAGCTAATTGCCAATTAGGTCTTTGGCAGTGTTTCAAGGGAGATAAAGGTGGGTGCTTATCAGCCTTATCCCAAAGGACTATGGCAGACTTCTTTACAAATTATGTGCAACTCATTACAAGCTGTGAATGAACATAATTCACAGCCGTTGAAATAAAAAGAGGGTTTTGAGGACTAAGCATTTGCTTTTTACTGTCTCAGGAACCTAGGTCAGAATACATAGGTCCCCTCCCCTAGACTGTGGCCCTCTACCAGGCTATGACCCTTTCAGAACCAGATTGCAGAAGTGAGAAGCAAGCATACATGCAGCTCCATTTGTGCAAGGAGTCCCTCGAAGAATGGTCCATGTAACACCACTGTTCCATGAGTTGCATTGACTGCCATCTGCTTCTGGGTGCAAATTCAAAGCAAGAATACATTCAAAGATTTTCTACAAAAATGCCAGTGAAGGTAGCCTTCAAATTATAAAATTAAATTGTATTATGATGCTAACAATATCAGTAACATATTTGGCTTGATAAAAGTCAGAAGTTACACAGAAAGAGTTGAAAGTTTTCTTAATTGTTGCAATCTGGCAGATAAGCGAGATCCCAGAAAACAGAAAGACTTTCAATATTTCTGTATGGTAACAAATATGTTGGAAAATCACTATAATGGAAAATTAGCCAAAACGTAGTTCAAAATCCCAGATAAATAAAATTATAGATGTTTTGCCTTTATATACAATATATGCCACAGTATTCTAAGTGTGTGTTTGTGTGTGTGTGTGTGTAATATATTAACTCTTCCTCTCTCTCTCCTTCCCCCTCGCTCAATATATTTTCCTTATTTTTGGGTATGCTGCAGTCTCTTGATTTTTGAAACCAGTGCTGATTTGTATTTTTGTGTGTGGGAGATACTTCTACAACACAAAATATTAGGAATCTTGAGTTCTTTCCACAAATTCCTTCTGATAGCATTTCAATGACTACATTAGATATTGTTTCTATGTCCCGACAAGCTTCATTTTCTATTAATGGTGACAATGATTTCCCTGACATATTTATCTTTCCTAGGTATTTATTTATTAAATTTCTATGCTGCCATTGTCTCCTACAAAGTGATTCTGGGCAACTTACAAATTAAAAAAAAAGCAGGTGAAAAATAAGAGAGCAAAAGATTACAACAAACCAATATTAAAATATTATTGAAAACCGTGCTAAAAGAGCCTACAGGAGCCAAGAGATGAATGGGATGGGGGTGTGGGGGTGTGAGATACAGTATTCTTACCCTGTCATCTCCCTTCAACGGTGAGTGTCCCCCCCTCTAGGCTAGTTCTCTATAGACTGACAAACTGTTACAGGTGTGCTTAGAACACTGCTATTGCAATGAAAGTGGAGGAATATTCATTGAACCGAGACCATTGCAGGAGGTAGTTGGCATTTTTGCTTTTGCTTTTCTTTAAAAAAAAACCTTTGTGGGTTAGATTTTAATTGTAAGGCCTCAGCTATGTAGAGGAACCATCATATTTGAAAAAAGAAAGTCTGTGTGTGTGTGTAGCAGTGGTGGGTTTCTGCAGGCTCTCACCTACTCGCAAGAGCCCGATGGTGAAATTTAGAGAGCCGGTGAGAGGGGGTTCCACCGGTGGACCCAGAAGTAAGTCTGGCCTGCCGCTGCCGGTAACCCAATGGGAAGGAAAGGAAGGCAGAAAGTAAGAAAGGAAAGAAAGAAAGGAAGGAAGGAAGGAAGGAAGGAAGGAAGGAAGGAAAGAGAATTTATCATCACAATTGAGCCCAAAATTTTGGTTGCTAAGCAAGAGCATTGTTAAATGAGTTTCACCACATTTTACAAGTTGGCCACTCCCACCCTGTCACATGACTGCCAAGCCACACCCACAAAATAGACCACACCTAGAGAGTAGGTTCTAAAAAATTTGAAACCCACCACTGGTGTGTAGGAACTCAGACATGACCTTGGAGATGTTATGTAATAATATAGATATGGACTGGCTCCTGATGACCACAGGTAACACCTGACTCATGATGAAGGAATTGATGCCTGCCAAGTGAAGGTCATGTCATATGTGGGTAGCTATGGGATGGAGCTTGGTGGTATCTTTCTTTTTAACTAAAAAAACAATTATAGGGTATATAGAACACTATGCTTTGCATTTATTGCGTACCTCAGGATGAAGGAAACTCTGGCCCTATCAAAACAGCTGTATAACAGAATAGCCATTAAAGGCTGCCCACACCTACTGTAATATTTAAGTTTTGCAATTATTTCTCTGACATCCTACTTTTTCTGTTCTGGGAGTCCAAATCATGAGAGAATGCAAATTTTGAAACTCAGTGTCGAAATCTCTCCCTGCAAGCAATTAGGAGTAGAGCAACAGTTAAAGGAGAAAAAAACATTCCTCTGTCAATTTTGTGCTCAAAAACATGTCAATTTTGTGCCCTCTCCATCACCTCCATTTTCCCTTTTAATAGTCTTGGGTCGTGGTAATGCAGTGGTTAGACTGCAGTATTGCAAGCTAACTCTGATAACTCTGCCCATTGGCAACAGTTTGATCCTGACCAGCTCAAGGTTGACTCAGCCTTCCATCCTTCTGAGGTTGGTAAAATGAGGACCCAGATTGGGGTCAATATGCTGACTCTGTAAACCCTTTAGAGAGCTGTAAAGCACTATGAAGTGGTATATACATCTAAGTGCTGTTGCTGTTGATATTCATTGTTATGTATGTTTTTGCAAGTAGCTATAAAGTACAGAACCTTTAGTTTAAGTTAACCTTAGAACTTCTTCCATTCTAAACAAATTGTTCCTATGTCTTCCATTAAGCTCTAGAGAAATGAATTGATCTAGAACATTTATTTTACAGAGTAAAACTTCTCAGCACTTTGAACTACATGTTCAGGATATTTTTAATTAGTGGAGAAAGAGGCCTAGTTTTGGAGTGGCTCGTGTCCCCTTTTAAAAGTACGCCCGTAATAATTTCTACACAGATAATGAAAGCCATGCCTGTCTCCTAAAACTGGCTGATTTATGCGCTGTTTGCTGTTTTTGAGAACACAAAACAATTAATTTATGTGTGAAAAGAACAGTGAATTAATCCTAGTGAGCCCTGGAGGCTTTTGAGACCTGCATCGTATGTTGAGCTCGTTTAAAACTTGCATAAGAAATTAATGTAGACTCAAGCCCTTTCATTTGAAAAGTGCAGCAGTGGTGGCTGTCCCTGGGATATCTGCGGGATCATTATTCAGAAAGGTTAAGGGGACTTTATTTTTTTGTATTTCTCTTTTTAAAAAAAACAGTCAGTATGTATTTGGCAGTAGCAGCTCAACATGGTGTATTTCAACTTATTAAGAGAGATTTTTTTTAAAAAAAAAGTAAAAAAGAAAGAAAGAAAGAAATGGGAGAGCTTTTTATTCACCTTCCACTTAATTTCCTTGCTGCCATGCCAGTCCTTACTTAATGAATGTAATTGCTACCTTTGATGAAAATACTATTATCAAGATCACACATTACATTGGAAAACAGTTTTTTCTTTAAACACTGCTACTGAGGTCTCTAATTATGCATGTAACAAGTGGCTCTCGAACAAAAGACCATGTTGTCTACAATTGCTAGGAATTGGAGCAAGGCAAATTTGAACAAAGGACAGATTAGATGTGCTCCAAGAGGCACAATGCCCATTCCCCTGATTAATTTCCTGCAAAAACTAAAACAATTCTCTTTTAAAAAGAAACTGAACCCTCCGCTCCAGAATGATCCATATGCCGCTTGAGCCTATCTATAGGATAGATAATGGCTGCAGATTTTAGTCTATCTAATAGTTAATAATTTAAAGAGGAAAGCTCTTTTGATAAACTTCTCTTTTCATGTGTAAATAAGCACTACAAGCTTTTCAGGAATGGGGAACAAAGAAAAACTGACTTCTCCATAGAAATCAGAAGCCAAGGAGCATCATTGCTAGCTCTAAATCTGTGTTTAGGTATATAGAATCTAATTTTAAAATCAAAACTCTTTTAATGCAATGTAGCCGGTGGAAAGCATTGTTCATGATAATGTAGTTTAAGAAACATTGCCTGGTTAAGACTAAAGTCTGCAAAAGCTTTAGTTTTATAGCAATATAAAAGAAAACAGATAAATAATGCAGCAATGTCAGAGCAATAACATTCCTCTGTTACACTGTCCAAATTAATTTTGCTCTTTCTTTAAACTATATTTTTTTTAAAAAAAGATTCCTTAGTTGGCCTTTAAAACATTCATCAATTACTTATACTCATTACATGACGAGTGGAGTGGTAGTTAGTATGATTTTCCCAGCATTGCACATTATCTTTATATTAGAACAGAAATACACACAAACAAATTGAAAAAGAATATGAAACATTATACCATTACATAATAAATTATACAGCTAGATGCTCAGTTGCTTGAAATCAGTAAAAAGCTAAACATTTTTTTTGAGTTTGGCTTGATTCTTTTTTAATATAATGTTTATAGAAGAATTTTTACCAGACACAAGCAATATAAATATAAGAAAAGAAAAAATAACAATAATAGTAAAAAGGAAGAAAATAGAAAAAGAAAAAACAATTATAAAGAAACAGCTTCTCATCTTTTTGACATGTTATAATTGCATTTATATTTTACCCTCTGTCTAAGGTTACATCATTTTTATTTTCTTTCCCTAAGTTACTGTTTCTACTCTTCAAACCCATAAATCATGTTCATTTTTGTTTCAGCAAAAGTTCAAAAGAGGTTTTCAGTCACTGATAAATACAGTTGTTGATCTTTCTCTAATCAAGTTAATTTTGCTTTCTTTGCTAGTTGTCATTGTCACCAATCATTCCTCTATTGTGGGTATTTCAGAGTCTTTCCATTTTTGTGCATATAATAGTCTCAAAGCAGTAATCTTCTATATAAATAAAACTATAAAATAGTTTGTACGAATCCACTAATCTTAAAAACTACTGGACCGATTTACCTCAATTTTTCACACAATGTTCACAAGGTCTTCCGATAATAGAATATCTACTAATTTTGTGCCACACGTGTGTCGTGTGCAAGGTACACAAAAGTAAAAGGTACCCACTGATCAGGTATTCACCTCCCTGTAACTCCTCCCACCAGGCAACAGTCATTTCCTCAGCCACGGAGGCCTCTTAGGGCCAAAAAGGCACTGAGATAGCAAACTCCCAGGTGGCCCATAGAGAGAGAGAGAAAGGGAGAAATACAGTTTAATAAAAGAGGGACTAGGGGAGACAGGATAGCAGCCTTCCAATATCTCAGGGGCTGCCACAAAGAAGAGGAAGCCAAGCTATTCTCCAAAGCACCTGAGGGCAGAACAAGAAGCAATGGGTGGAAACTAATCAAGGAGAGAAGCAATTTAGAACTGAGGAGAAATTTCCTGACAGTTAGAACAATTAACCAGTGGAATAGCTTGCCTCCAGAAGTTGTGAATGCCCCAACACTGCAGGTCTTCCATAAGATGTTGGATAGCCATTTGTCTGAAATGGTATAGGGCTTCCTGCTTAGGCAGGGAGTTGAACTAGATGACCTCCAAGGTCCCTTCCAACTCTGCTATTGTATTATTGTATTACAGTAGGTAGGTAGATAGGGGAATATATAGATAGGGAGAAATACAGTAGGTAGGTAGGTACGTACGTAGATAGAGGGATAGATACGGTAGGTAGGTAGGTAGGTAGGTAGGTAGGTAGGTAGGTAGGGGGATAGATAGAGAGTTAGAGAGATAGGGAGAAACACAGTAGGTTGGTAGGCAGGTAGATAGGGTGATAGATAGGGAGAAATACAGTAGGTAGGTAGGTAGGGGGATAGATAGAGTGGGAGAAATACAGTAGGTAGGTAGGTAGGTAGGTAGGTAGGTAGGCAGGTAAAGGGAGAAGGGAAGACATACAGTAGATAGGTAGGTAGGTAGGTGGATAGATAGAGAAGGAAAAATACAGTAGGTAGGTAGGTAGGTAGGTAGGTAGGTAGGTAGGTAGGTAGGTAGAGGGAGAAAGGAAGAAATACAGTAGGTAGGTAAGTAGAGGGATAGACAGAGAGGGAAAAATACAGTAGGTAGGTTAGGTAGGTAGGTAGGTAAGTAGGGGGATAGGGAGAAATACAGTAGGGAGGGAGGGAGGAAGAGGTATAGATAGATAGGGAGAAACACAGTAGGTAGGTAGTGGGATAGATAGATTGGGAGAAATACAGTAGGTAGGTAGGTAGGTAGAGGGAGAAAGGAAGAAATACAGTAGGTAGGTAGAGGGATAGATAGAGAGGGAGAAATACAGTAGGTAGGTAGGTTGGGGGTTATACGGTCGTTGTGTGTATGTGTGCAGGTGTAGATCTACACACAGATTGGTTGGTCATTTAACCAGACTGGGCCACAGCAACACGTGGCCGGATATAGCTAGTCATATGTAAAAATAATCTGCCATTGCTCTTCTGCAATTGATTTTCATTAATCCTAGCAAGAAAAGTTCTGGTTTCAATTAAATGTTAATCTTTAAAATTCTTGGTTGTATTATATTATTTTAAATAAAGTGTCCATTAGGCATGATAAAATGTCCTTCATGTGGTCTGCCTTTCCAACATAAATTTGAAGTACCTTTATACCTTCTGAACAATTTTTCTGGAGTCATATACAAATGGTATATCATTTTATAAAAAATCTTTTTAAAATTATAATACATTGTAAATTTCAATTATTTTATCCACATATTACCCAATAATTTTGTTTGATTCCTGTTGACCCCTGGCATGATGCTTTCTTAGCTATGGAAATCTTTAGCCATTAGGTTTCACCCCAGAATTTCTGACAACTTTCTAATCTATAGGCATAAAAATGGCTCATGGTTAATTTATCTTTCTAAATGTCTTTTTGCCAGTTTGCTCTTTTTGTAATTGGTTGAAAGGCAACTCAATCAGTTCCTCTTTTCCTGAACTGATTCTATTATAAACTGAAAATCAGATTATGTAGACTGGTGCCTGAGTTTGGTTGTCTTCCCCTGCCTCCCTTTTTCTCATTCCTGGAATATTCTTGAAATATTCTTGGAGTGAATGTCAGAGAAAGGGAAGAATGCAGTGGTGTTTAATCTGCAATTCATGAAAATGTAACATGAGACTTGAGACACAGCATTTCATACAGGAATGAAAATATGGTTTAATGCTATTCGGATTCTAAGCTGGGTCACAAAACAATGAAAACAAGATGTCAGATTTTTGCAGAACACATAAACAACAATAGATGAGTCCATAAGCATGGTTATGACAACCTGAAGACCAACAAAACGTATGGCATTGACCTTGGTGGTCTAACACAGGGGTCTCCAACCTTTGCAACTTTAAGTCTGAAGGACTTCAGCTCCCAGAATTCTCCAGCCAGCTTTGCTGGCTGGAGAATTCTGGGAGCTGAAGTCCTTCAGACTTAAACTTGCAAAGGTTGGAGACCCCTGGTCTAACATTCATGTCACCTTATATTTGTTGATATTTCATCCATGAAACAGAGAGGAAAAATTGTAAACAATGAAACCAGAAAGAAATGAGATGCAAAACAAAATGAATATGATTATTATGCTAAAACTGAATTGAGCAACCTTATCTCAATCTATTACTATACATGTATTGCTCTTTCTCTATGTCTAACTGCTTATATGTGGACAATCAAGGACAAGAAGAAATAGAATGATGATGTAACGATATAATTGGAAGGAATTAGACCACATTTTCAGACTGTTAGTGTTTAAATACTGGTGTAGGAAACTTTACCTTTATAAACTAAAGTTAGGAGAGGCTGTGCTATATAGTTCTTCATAATTTTCTCCTATGTATTTGTTCTGCAATCTAATGGGTTTTTTTGGATTTATTTTTTATCCCACTTTTATTATTTTGATAATAATTTGAAGCAGCAAACATACTATATACTATACTAATATGCTATTGGTTTGGACCGGGTTGCCAGAACCGGTAGTAAAAAAATGCTGCCATTTCACCTGAACCGGTAGTAAAAACAGTATTTCCAACTATCAGCTGTGACGTGCAATGTATATTAGCTAGATTTCCTGCTTTCTAGCTAATCTAAATTGAGTGGCTGTGGATTTCTCCCCCCCCCCCACCCGCTGTTCTACTTAACTTTGCAGGCGCACTTGGTAGTAGGCTCTGCCCACCCACCAGGATGTCATCACATCCCGTTTTTGATGCTCTATGCATCCCTTCGGCCGATTCGCTCCCACAGAGAGTGACTTCTCCGGGTGCCATCCACTAGGAAATGCCAGCGGGTGACGCCCAGGGGAAGGGCCTTCTCTGTGGTGGGCCCTACCCTCTGAAACGACCTACCCCCCGAACTTAGATCCATCACGGACCTCCGCTCCTTCCTCCAGCAATTAAAAACTTACCTTTTCCAACAGGCCGGCCTGGCCTAACCTACTGTACTTAGCCTTAGTTAGTAGAGAAATTTTATATTGGGTTTTACGGTAATTTTAATGGGGAGATCTTAGCACAGGGTGTTAGTTTAATATAGTTTTAAATATTTATGTATTTATTGTGATATATTGTGTTTTTATATTTCCTGTGCACCGCCCCGAGTCCCTTCAGGGAGAGGGGGCAGTTAATAAGTCGAATTAAAGTAAAAAAAAGTAAGTAAGCAGAGAAGGTTCTGCACATGTGCGGAGGTGGCACGTGTGTTCACATTTGCGAACCGGTAATGAAGGTAAGTTGATTTCACCCCTGCTATAATATTATACCCTCTTCTTCCCATTTTTCCTATAACATGACTAGCCCTAAGTCACCCAGTCAGCTTTCATGCTTAAGGAAAGACTAGAACTCACAATCATCCAGTTCCTAGTTTGGTTTCTTACTCACTAGACCAAATTGGTTTTATTGTTATTTAGTTTTATTAGTCTGCTTCTTTTACTGCAGTGGCTGAATAATATAGCCATATTTTAGGATAAGGCATTGAATGGCCTAGAAAGGGGCACCATACAGAAACACGGCAAATACTTTATGAACCATACGACTATTCCAGGACACGTGTATAAAGATCACCCATTCTGGTGTCTCCGAAATGGATAAATCAGGTATTTCTAAGCAGTCATGCAAATTAGGTAGCAATGGCACAGTAGCTTGGGCAGCGGGAGGGAGGGATCTTGTTTATGATCATATATAGCATATCAAAAAATGGAAAATTAAAAAACAATACCAGTTGTTACTGAGTAGCTTCTATAATTAACTGACTGTGTGGATACAAATCGCACTATCGGTTTGTGAGAAATCATGTAAGCGCTGTTCAGTTGTACCGTTTTTTAATCAAAAATAAAATTCTATCTAATTATGCTTAGTTATTTCTTGCCCCAACTTTAAATGATTGCCTTTGTTTCTTTTCCCTTCATCTATATGTCTGTGTATATAGCAGGGGTGGGTTTCTGCCAGTTCTAGCCTCTTCTATAGAAGAGGTTCCACAAATCTACTGTGCCGTTTAGAATTGGTTCCAGCTCTCTCCCCTCCACCCATCCATACATCAAGATGAACAGCGAGAGGAGGAATTCTGGGAATTGAAGTCCATAAGTCTTAAAGCTGTCAAGTTTGAACTTCCCTGGGGTTTTTTTTTCTAAAGGGTTAGGGGTGCCAGTGTCTTGTAACTTGAAAGCTTTAAGACTTGCATACTTCAAATGCCAGAGTTTCTGAGCCAACATTTTGGTTGCTAAGCAAGAGCGTTGTTAAGTGAGTTTCACCACATTTTACAAGTTGGCCATGCCCACCCAGTCACATGGCTGGCAAGCCACTCCCACCCAGTCACATGGTCGGCAAGCCACTCCCACAAAGCAGGCCACACCTACAGAAGAGGTTCTAAAAAAATTTGAAATCCACCACTGGTATATACCCACACAGGTAGATAGGTAGGTATGTAGATAGGTAGGTAGGTAGGTAGATAATAAAGAGAGAGAGAGAGAGAGAGAGACAGACAGAGAGACAGACAGACAGACAGACAGACTGACTGACTGACTGACTGACTGACTGACTGACTATGACCATGCTGTGGATATGGTCAGATTTCTCCTATTCCAACTTCTGTTATAATATAACATCACAAAGGTATATGCAGTACGAGACAGCTGTCTCCTCATTTTCCTAGATATCCCTTATTTCTCAACTACTGAATGCAGTCACTCAACCAGAACTTCTTTTGCTCAATCTTACACAATAACTATCCTAACCCTGGGGCAAGGCAGAGGAAGACAATGGAGGAAGGTGAGAGGAGGCATTCAGAGTGAAAGCGGGAGAAAACAGCTCTGAGAGCATCATCAAGGTCCAACAGGATGGTGTAATTTTAAATCACTGCCCTTCACTAGTCTGGGATCAAAGCTGCTCAGATACTGTTTCATAGTCAGTGGCCTTTTAGACAATTCTATATGTTTGAAGGAAGACAAAAGAGTTCTATGCTTTAAAAGGAGAGAGAAAAATGTTCTATGCCCTTTAGTGCAGTTAAAAAGCTGTTAGGATCTTAGATCACAGAAATATCCTTGGTATTCGTCAATAACAACTGTTAACAAGATGAAAAAAGATATTTTTAAATTATGAGAATCAACATTGGAAATGTATTAACCTACCTTGCCTATAAAGGTAAACAATTGCAGTATAATCTAAATACAACTTTATAAGACAGAGAACTATTTGTGTGATTCAATAATTATTAATATTTAGGGCCATAGCTAAAAGTTACATGTGATTCCTAATTATTAAAAGGTTTTGACATCTTTCATGCCCAGCCTTTCATATAACTTACATCCAAATAATATGAACCTTTCTGTAGGGTAGTAAGCAATAATTATGCCAAACAACTGGTGTTTTATGTTGTCTATCCACATTCTACATAAACTGAACATATACAAAATATACCAAGCTCTCTTCCTTCAGTTAACTCAATATGGAGTTAACAAGACAATGTTATTACTGCTCTAAGTACAGATAGTCCTCATTACAACCACAACTGAGTCAAAATTTTCTGTAGCTAAGCAAGATAGTTGTTAAGTGAATTTTGCCCCATTTTACAACCTTTCTTGCTACAGTTGTTAAGTGAATCATTGCAGGCAACTATGACCAAGTTGACAAGCATCTGAATTTTAATCATGTGATCATGGGGAAGTTGCAACAGTCATAAGTGTGAAAAACGGTCATAAATCACCTTTTTCAGTGATATTGTAACTTTGAACAGTCACTAAATGAACTGTTGTAAGTCAAGGACTATCTGTATTTATATCCCAGTTTTTTATTATTATTAATAACTCAAAATATACTCTTTCATGCATAAGGCAGGACTAGAACTGATGATCTCCTGGTTTCTAGGCCAGCACTTTAACCACTTGACCAAACTGTCTCTCATCTGTGTGTATAGTATTATATTTCTAGCAATATGGAAAGTTGCTATATAACATTAAAATAGCACACTTACAACAGTTTATTTCTTTGCTTGGCCTGAAACTACACTGATGACGTTGAAGGCTTTAAATCACATCTCTGGACTTATCCTAATTCGAAACTTGTTATTTTTAGAGTTTTATATAATAGATGTTAGCCTAATTTGCATATTTTGACAACGAGGTGAAAATCTAAAAGGACAGTGGTGTCATAATGACTTTTACAAAAGGGTTTGTTGACCATATCACATAAAGTTCTTTTTTGACTTTCATGTGTTAGATTAATCGGGGCTATGAAGGAGCAGCTCAATATTCAACTATCAAAAATGTAAAATGCATAGTTTTGAATAAAGGCTCTTTATCTGAATCTCTAGTATGAATTCATTGCTTACATTTTAAAAATGTTACGTTACAAAAATGCATTGGTTTAATTTGGCTGACTATTCCGCTTCCTTTTTTTCCAAAACTGTACATAATCACTTCCAGTTTATAGTTCAATAAATGAACAATTGCGTCTCATGTTTGGCATAAAACCTGATGGTTTTCTTTATGGAAATTTAGAAATATTGTACTTTAAAAATATACAAATCCTTGTGCAAAGCTCCTGGGGAAATGGGTAAACAATGTATTGAGTCAGTTCTGCTTAACAACATGCCTTCCAGAAGCAGCAGCAGGCATGTAGTTAATACCTGTGACATCAGAGAGAAAGAGGCCTATAAATCTCTCCAATGCTTGGATATTGTGTTGTCCTTCTAATATTATATGAATCAGAAAAGGGGCTGATGCTGAAAGATCCTTCCTCCCACCCCTGGTGTAAATCAGTTTCTACAAATACATCTGCAGGTATCTCACAACATCTGTACAGTTTGTTCAATGAGATTTAAAATGACTTGTTGCTTTATGGAACAGAACCATTTTGAGATACAGAACTTTTTGGTCCAGCCTGTTGAACGTGCAAGAAAATCCTTAGTAGTTCCAATTTACAAGTAGCAGATGAAACATCTTACCCGTTGAGCTTAGAGAACAGCTGCTAATTAATCAAATAACAATAGGGAAAATAGACAAATAAACCAACTACAGAAAAATATGCTTTTTTCTGTGCTGGATAAATAACCTTGTTTAAAGCTTTAAACATTGCCAATAACAACAATTCAGGATTTTTAAAAAAAAATCAGCATAGTAACATTTTAAATAGGCTGTCCCTTGTATTTCAAATTAATTCTTTAAAATGTTTTGACTATGAGGACTTGGAAGACCCCAGGTTAAAAAAGCAGATCTGATAATGTTCAGGAAGAAATAACTTGAGAGTGAGGAGAATATTGAGTGAACAAGTGCACATTTAAGGAAAAAGAAGACAGCAATCTCCACAAAATGTCACATCATGTTGTAATGCTCTGCTGCTCTTTCCACCTCCTTGTTCTGTAATCAATGAATTAACATCATGAATTTCAGCCTAAGTGCCTTTATTCCCAACTGTTCTTTAGCTAAAGTTTTTTTTTTGTACTTCAGTATCGACCAGATCATTCACAACGCCACATCTTTGATTAACTCCAAGTACATGAAAGCTACTCAAGGGTCTTCTTCATTTATGATCAGTAAATGCTTTAAAATTATTATAATACCACCATATTCTTAATTCTTAGTTGAGCAAGGAACCTATTAGACCAAATTCAATAACAATCAAAACATGTGAGTAAGTCATCGGTTTTGTTGGATTCATTTTGATGTATTTCAAGTTTTTAAACTCGTTGTTGTACACCAATAAACAAATGACAATACCAGGATATGAATTTTAATAATACAAATCTATCTATCTATCTATCTATCTATCTATCTATCTATCTATCTATCTATCTATCTATCTATCTATCTATCTATCTATCTATCTATCTATCTATCTATCTATCTATCTATCTATCTATCTAGCTATCTAGCTATCTAGCTAGCTATCTAGCTAGCTAGCTATAACCATACTCATACCCTACCTATACCGATATACATCTGTGTGTGTGTGTATAGATATATCAATATCTCTCTCTCTCTCTGTGTAATTTATTTTATTGATCATATTTAAGAACTGTTCATAGAGGAACTCTAGGCCCAGGTTACTTGCGAAACCACCTCCTGCCACCGGTAGCCTCCCACCATCCAGTATGATCCCACAGAGTTGGCTTCTTCAGGGTGGTGTCAGCCAGGCAGTGTCAGCTAGCGACCCCCAGGGGGAGAACTTTCTCTGTGAGAGCGCCTTCCCTTTGGAATGAGCCACCCCCGGAGCTTCGCATATTTCCTGACCTCCTGTCCTTCCGGCATGCCCTAAAAAGCTGGCTTTTGCAGCAAGCCGGCCTGGCCTGAATAAAATAAATTATTAATTTTAATTGTTAATTGTTAATTTATTTTATTTATTTTTGATTTAACTGTCAATTGTTAATTTATTGTTATTGGATTGTCTATTTAATCTTTTTTTTGGTATTATGTATTTTTATGTTGTACGCCGCCCTGAATCCTTCGGGAGAAGGGCGGCATATAAGTCCAATAAACAGTAAACAGTAAACAAGTTATGTACAATAAAACATTAAAAGCATCAAAAACAATGCATACGATTTAGAAGAGGCAAGGTATGTTAAAAATTGATTAAGAAGTGGGGGGAAGGCATTTAGGACACTAATCAGGCCTAAAGCTGTGAACTCATCAGCATGCCCCAAGCAAAGATGCAGAGCCATGTTTCTATGCCTTTAGAGAAGGCGAGACAGTGGGGCTTTCTGCTCCATCTCTGGGGAGAGTTTTCTCTTGGTTATATCCTATTTTGCTTATTTCAACATGCTTTATGTAGGGTTAATTTTTAAAAGTGTGCAAAAGTTTAGCTCATGCTAAATGCAGTAGCTAGAATGAATACCAGTAGAAGGTACAGAGATCACATGATCCCTCTATCTAAAGTTGTATATTGGTTGCCAAGTTCTTTACAGTCCAATTTAAAGTCAGAGCACTGACCTTCAAACATTAAAAGGCTTTGGGCTTGATGAGCTGCAGGACTGCTTCTCCATTCTGAATATCTCTATCTGTTAAGATCTACTGGAAAGGTTCTTTTGGAGATGTTCCTGTGGCTGCACGACATAATTTCTGGAACATGGAAGAGATCCTTCCACTGCATTGCTCCTCAACTAAGGAATACATTTTGCAGGCAGCTATTTGGCCTCTGCTGTCAAAGAATTCAGAAAAGCCTTTACCAGGCTTTTATTTGTTGAGCATACAAGTAATTTTATTAACATAATTAACTTTTTAGCATTATGCTTTGAGTTTTAATTTGGTTGGTGATCTTAAATTCTTATTAACCTACTCAATCAAATAAATGTCACAGCAATGGTCTTTCACAAGCTGCCTCTGATTTTTGTTTTAAACCTGATTAGTGGTAATTTGATAATAAGCAGGTAGCATAGTTGATATAGGGACTCAGTGGCTCAGTGGCTAAGACGTTGACCTTGTCGATAAGGTCAGCCGTTCAGCAACTCAAATCCCTAGCGTCCCATAACAGAGTGAGTTCCCATTACCTGTCCCAGCTTCTGCCAACCTAGCAGTTGGAAAGCATGTAAAAATGCAGTAGAAAAATAGGAACCACCTTTGGTGGGAAGGTAACAGTGTTCCATGCGCTTTTGGCATTTAGTCATGCTGGCCACATGACCACTGAGATGTCTTTGGACAGCTCTACCTCTTAGTTGGCTTTGAAACGGAGATGAACACCGCCTCCTAGAATATGTGCATGGGAAACTTTTACTTTATCTTATAGTTGATACGATGGGCTGTAATAGGGAGAATTACTACTACCTATGGGCCTACTGAAGCCAAAGAATGTGGCTTACTAAACCTAGTCCTAAACTAACTTTAGTCTGAGAACACGTTACAACTAAGTGTATTCTCTGAGAGCCCTACAAGTGAAGAGGAGAAATGGAAGAAAGCCAGCCATTGGTTGATCCCTTAGAAGACTACAGGGTTTTCATCAGGAACTAGTCTTCCTGTGGCTTTTGTTCTAATTTGACTTTTCTTCTTTCCTTCCTCCCCTTTCCAAAGCCTGCCTCTCTTTGCATTTAAATCTCAAATAATCTCAACTGAACCAACAATTTACACAAGATTGGAGCCATCCAAATTCCCCTAGCAAATAAGGGCATTTCAAACAGTTAGAGGAATGTGGGCAAGTGAAAGAAACTAGTAGTCATATGGTAGGACTAACTCTAGAGCTACTTACCTCTTTCTCCATGGCAATAAATACTATCCACAGGCTCTTTCCTGTAAGCGATCATTCCCCTTCTTGGCTCACAAGTGTTTTTTAAGATTTTTAACAGCAGGCATGAATGCAAGGCGATGTTCAAAAATAGGTTATTCTGGGCATGGCTTTCATCTTTCATGGAGTTTCATTTCACCTTATTAATGGGAAAAAAGAGGGCTATCAAAGACTTGAAGTCAAAAGCAATCAATAAAGTAGCCATATTTTTATATAGATTCTCTCCCTACTGCTCCCACTCAAGCCTACATGCAGTCTTCCAGGCTGTCATTAAAATAAATGGAAGCGTTCAAAGCTTTGTATTCAGTATAATAATAAGCGCTTTCTGATAATCACACACACACACACACACACACACACACACACACACACACACACACACACACACACACAGAGGAAAGGACAATGGTGTCTCAATGAGATTATGCACTTTGGACTAAATCTTGAGGCAGAGTGGATCAGCTCTCTGTATGTCTTGGCTTCCAGGTATTGACTGTTTACTTCACAGTTCTCGAGAGAAAAAAGAGACATATTATAAAGAAACAAAGAAGAAGTAGATCAGGCTTAAACCTTTATCTCTAAAGTGTGCCTCCCTCTGTATTAAGGAAAGGAAACCTTATCCAGACATCGTAATAGGAATGGCTCCACTTCTTCTGTCATAAATCTGAACATGTAGAAAGAAGACTTATTGGTGAATTTAACAGTATTTTTCGTTGAAGTGGCAGTTGCTAACCATTACACCAGTATTTATTTGATTCTTAAAGAGCACAAAAGCATGGACTACAAATAAAGAAGATGGAGTAATAGCTTTTGACTGGGCCACTAGCTTTAAACTTGAAATGAAGTGTCCAGTTTTGAGTTACTGTGTCCAAATGCCATTTGTACAGTTTGAAAAGTGGGGGCATTTTTCCAGCTTGTCACTGTTAGCTGTAGTTCATTCCTATGAATGATGTCACTGAAGGAGCACGTTGTGCTGCTATAAGTACTTCACTCATGACTGGAATGTATTAAATGTATTAATCTGTGCCTTTGACTGTAATTTAGGGAAGCCCTACGTTTGACACATTCTTCTACAACTTTGTTTTATGGCCCTCCCCTGCAGATAACCATGGCTCAGGAGCAAAGTGGCTGGATGAAGTGAAAGGGTCGCAAACCATCCTATGAACTTCTGTTGCTTATTTCACTGTCAAAATGGTAGATATTAGATTAAACATTTCCGTGGCTCATTTTTTTTACGTGGCTCTATGTGTATTAAGATGCATGCCATAAAGCTCAGCACTGTCATGATTTTCCATCTTTGGTTTCAATGTCACTATGAATCCAAGGCTTAAACATGCAGAGACAAACACACACATCCTGAACAAACAGTGTCACTAACAGAAAATAGACATGGCTGTAACATTCAAAGATAAAGCACAAGGTAAAGGTTTGCCAAATGTTTGTCAAAGCTATTTTAAGCTGTCTGAATAAAACAAAAATCCCTTTTTTGTCTACACAGCAAGTTTTGCTCTTCTGTCAACCTGCTGAACTCATAAAGCATTTATAGCCACCTTTAAACCATTATTTTCCATAAATCTGACCTCAATTTTCTCCATGAAATAAATGAATTTCAACTTCTAAAGATATTGTATGCATCTATTTAGATACTATATATTTAGTTAGCCTATTTATGTGTTTGCTGATAAATAAGAAGTAGTGCTATTATTATATTTATTTATCCATGTTCAAGGTGGAAAAAAGAGCAGTAGAAGTCTAATTCAATCACAACCTGCACAAATGTAACATATATTTTGTTCCATTTCAAAATGGGACTGTTTTGAAGTGTCTGTTTCATGGATGTGGCAGAATATGACATATTCATAAATGAATTGTGATACAGTCCGAAGACTAGCTGAACACACCAGAAAGTGTTTCAGGCAAATGGCCAGGTGTGCTCCAAAAATCTAATAATAATAATAATAATAAAATATATTAAATTTATAGACCGCCCCCTCTCCCCCATGGGGACTCGGGGCGGTGGACAGGAAATTAAAAATCCAATAAATACAACAATATATAAAATACAAATATTAAAACCAAATTAAATTACCCCTGTGCTAAAATCAATATTAAAACCCCTAAAACGCTAACAATTATCCCTTAAAATTCATATTAAACAATTTCTTTCTGCGGATAGATATATTAAAAAAAAATTAGGCCAGGCCGGCCTGATGGAAGAAGTGAGTCTTTAACTTCTGGGGGAAGGAGCGGAGGTCCGTCGTTGTTCTGATTTCGGGGGGTAGGTCATTGCAGAGGGTTGGGCCCACCACAGAGAAGGCCCTTCCCCTGGGCGTCGGCTGCTGGCATTGCCTAGTGGACAGCACCTGAAGAAGTCCCTCTCTGTGGGAGCGAATCGGCCGAAGGGATGTATGGGGCAGGATGCGATCCCGCAGATAACTAGGTCCCGAGCCATGGAGCGCTTTAAAAGTGGTAACCAACACCTTGAAGCGCACCCGAAAGGCCACAGGCAGCCAGTGCAGCTCGCGCAGGAGCGGTGTTACGTGGCCAAACCTGGAGGTTCCCAGAACTGCCCGCGCGGCTGCATTCTGGACTAGCTGCAGTCTTCGGGTGCACCTCAAGGGGAGCCCCATGTAGCTATATCTTTAACAGCAGTATAGTTATATCTAGTATAACTAGTCCTCGACAACTGAGCCCAACATTTCTCGGGCTAAGGATGACGTTGCTAAATGAGTTGTGTCTCACTTTATGACTTTTTTGCCACAGTTGTTAAGCAAATCACTGCAGTTGTTAAGTGAATCATGAGGTCATTCAGCAAATCTGGCTTGCCCCATTGACTATGTTTGTCGGAAGCTGGCTGGGAAGGTTACAAATAATGATCACATGATCCCAGGAGAGTGCAACTATTATAAATACATGCCAGTTGCCAAGCACCCAAATTTTGGTCATGTGATCATGGGTTTGCTGCAACAGTCTTAAGTATGAAAAGCGGTCATAAGTCTCTTTTTCAGTGCCTTTGTAACTTTTCAAAGTGTCACTAAACAAGTGCTTATAAATTGGCAACTACTTGTAAATCATATTGACAGCTTTGCATCAGTTTCTACTGGGCCTACCATATTCAGACTGCAAAATTTGGATACCACTAACTAAGTAGACAGCCTTTTTTGTCACCTAATGTTTTTGCGGTCTATTTTTTATTTAGGAGGTGGAATTGAATAATGGGAATACCATTAGTAAAACCTGATTCAAACTACAGAAATTAGACTGCTTGCTGGATGAAATAGCTGAGTCCCTAAAACTTATTATCATGCATAACAGAAGAGTAGTACAATTATGTCTAGTAGGCACTGTTGTTCATGCTCCATCATAAACTGAAAGGAGGAAGAGACACTAATCATGAAGGTGGTACTCATAGAAGAAACCAGATAACTTGTGAATTATAATAACTATAACGTAACTATAACTGTAAATGTAATATACAGTATATGTTCTAGCTCCAACTGCTGTTAAAGATATAGTTACCAGTAAGATTGGCTCAATAACTATAATGCTAATTAGAATTGAAGGCTGGATTATAGATGCTCATACTTGAGCAGTGTACTCTTAAGTCTTCTTTAAGTGTTTCTTTCAATGCTGAAAGTGGGAATGCAGTTTTCAGTTATCTCTTCATCTTTGGTATTTTGAGATCAGCTGACTATGCATATATTTTTTATCTCCTCTACCGTACTTGGTAGACCAAGTTAACTCTATAGGAAAGTTAAAACTAGTTTTATTAAGAAGCCTTAAGAAGCCCTCTTTGGACCCAGCTTTATTAAACAACTATCGTCCAGTCTCCAACCTTCCCTTTTTGGCGAAGGTTGTTGAGAGTGTGGTGGCACAACAGTTTCCCCGTCACCTGGAGGAAGTTGATTATCTAGACCCGCGCCAGTCCGGCTTTCGGCCCGGGCATAGCACTGAGACGGCATTGGTCGCGTTGGTTGATGATCTCTGGAGGGCCAGAGATGGGGGTTGTTCCTCCATCCTGGTCCTATTAGACCTCTCGGCGGCTTTTGATACCATCGACCATGGTATCCTATTGCATAGGCTGGGGGGGTTGGGGGTGGGAGGCACCGTTTTACGGTGGTTCTCCTCCTACCTCTCTGGCCGATCGCAATTTGTGTTGACAGGAGAGCAGAGGTCGACCTCGAGACCACTCACATGTGGGGTGCCTCAGGGGTCGGTCCTCTCGCCTCTCCTGTTCAACACATATATGAAGCCGCTGGGTGAGATCATCCGTGGTTTTGGGGTAGAGTGCCACCTGTACGCTGATGATACACAGCTGTACATTTCTACCCCAAACCACCCCAACGATGCCGTAGCGGTGATGTGCCAGTGCCTGGAAGCCGTGCGGATCTGGATGGGAAGTAACGGACTCAGGCTCAACCCGACCAAGACCGAGTGGCTGTGGTTTCCGGCTGCCCGATTCAACCAGCTGACTCCATCGCTGTCCATAGGGGGCGAACATCTTGCCCCTGTGGATGGGGCGCGCAACTTGGGTGTCCTCCTGGATGCCCGGCTGTCCATGGAAGATCAAGTGACAGCCGTGGCCAGGAGGGCGTTTTACCAGGTTCGCCTGGTTCGCCAGTTGCGCCCCCTATTGGATCGGGACGCCCTTCGCACAGTCACTCATGCTCTCGTGACATCGCGACTGGACTATTGTAACTCTCTCTACATGGGGCTTCCCTTGAGGTGCACCCGGAGACTTCAGATGGTTCAGAATGCAGCCGCGCGGGCAATCTTGGGTACCTCCAGATCTGCCCACATAAATCCACTTCTGTGCGAGTTGCACTGGCTGCCTGTCGTCTTCCGGGTGCGCTTCAAGGTATTAGTCATCATTTTTAAAGCGCTCCATGGCTCGGGACCTAGCTATCTGCGGGATCGGATCCTGCCTCATACATCCTCACGGCCGATTCGCTCCCACAGAGAGGGACTTCTCCGGGTGCCGTCCACTAGACTCTGTCAACGGGCGACGCCCAGGGGAAGGGCTCTCTCTGTGGCGGGCCCAGCCCTCTGGAACGACCTTCCCCCCGACATCAGAACAACCACGGACTTCCGCTCCTTCCGTCTGAAACTAAAAACTCATCTTTTCCGTTTGGCCGGCCTTGGGTAGCCTCTCTCTACAGGGTCTAGCTGTTTTAATTGGGTATTTTAGCAGGTTAAGGGGATTTTAGCACAGACCCAGATTTAATTTGTTTTTAATTGTATTTGTATATTTATTGTATTGTGGTTTTAGTTTTCCCTGTGCACCGCTCTGAGTCCCTACGGGGAGAGGAGCGGTCTATAAATTAAATCATTCATTCATTCATTCATTTATTGAGGCAGGCTATAATAACAGAAAGTGTGATTGTGCTGTGCACAAACATACACATACACAATACACACATTTTTATAATCCAGTGAATAAGAAACCTGTCCCAATGCATAACGTTTTAATAAATGAAATTAATCTTTATTTATCCTGTCAATATATCTCATACTCTTTTACAAATAAAAAGTCCCAGTGTGTTCCCTTGAAGAAAATATTATAAATTGAAGCCATATTCCACAACTTCTATGCTCAGGTAGAAGACATGAATAAAGAAAATCACAGACTAAAAAGCAAACTTTGAAAGATTATTATTTTGTACCCCATTGTCACTCAATTCCACACATATATAGGTATATACCAATTTGCTATGAACAGACCAAAGCAGGGATGAAATTCAGCAGGTTCTGACAGGTTCTGGAGAACCGGTAGTGAAAATTTGGAGTAGTTCTGAGAACCAGCAAATACCACCTCTGGCTGGTCCCAGAGTGGGGTGGGAATGGAGATTTTGTACTCTCCTTCCCCTGCCATGCCCAACAAGTCACACCCACAGAACTGGTAGTAAAAACATTTGAATTTCACCCCTGGATCAATGGGATGGGAAACGAGATGGTAGGTTAGCCTAAAGAAGGAGTCTCCAAACTTGGCAACTTTAAGACTTGTGATCTTCAATTCCCAGGATTCCTCAGCCAGCCAAACCCATTAGTCTTAAAATTGCCAAGTTTGGTAACCCTTGGCCACAGGTGGAGAACTATGATACCTTTATGACCTATGGATTTCAACTTCCAGAGCCAGGGCCATAGTTCTCCACCTCTGGCCTAAAGGAACACATGTCTTTCCAGTCATCTCTTCATGAATTTTTTTCTGTTTCCCTCTGCATTTTGCTCCATGCTTGGAAATGCATCTGAATTATGTCTATGATCTTTCTGTATTTTTTAATCTGGAAAAAACCTGGAATCAAATGGGAAAAAATTGTTTGCCAGCATACCCTAATTTTGTGAAGAATGTAATTTTAGCTGAATTTAATCGAAAGATGCCACCAATATTCTCTTGTACCATTCTTTCCCAAGAAAGAATGGTTTTGATCTCAATAAATTTTTGTTCCTTCTGAAATTATAATTATGACTGACTCTCAAGTTATATCATTTTATGAACTCTGGTATATATCATTCCATCACAGCATTCTCCTTAAGATATATAGCACACCCCAATCACCTATCACCCCAAAGCTAGACCAAGCAAGAACTGATGAGAGCCAGTTTGGTCTAGTGGTTAAGGTGCTAGCCCAGAAATCAGGACACTAGAGTTCTAGTCCCACCTTAGCCATGAAGGCCAGCTGGATGGCTTTCGGCAGGTCACTCTCTCTCAGTCCAATCCACGTCACAAGATTGTCATTATGAGAAAAATAGGAGAAGATAGAAGAATGTTTACTAGCTTGAGCTATTTATAAAAGTAATAAAGGCGAGATAAAAATCCAATAAATAAATAAATAAGCTCTACTGCTTGGTATTAATGAGATTTCTAGGTGAAGAACAATCTAAACTTTAAGAAAGTATTTTGCACCAAAATTACCCATCACCCTGAAATCAACACAGACCAAAAGTTCTATTGCCTGGGGCTAAAGAAGGTTGTAGACCAACATCACTTTGAAAAGTATTGAGTTGGGGAAAAGCAATGGTATTTCTTGCAATCTCTGAAAATATACTATCAGTTCCTTTATATATTTGTTTCTTATATATTTCTGATCCTTCCCCCCATGTGTGTGTGTGTGTGTGTGTGTGTGTGTGTGTGTGTATAATTTCAAAATCCTGCAGTGTTCTGTATGAAGCCAGGGAATTCATAAGTGTAGAAAGCGCAGTGGTCTACCTGCAGGCATTGTTAACTGGCAATGATGAGGATGATAGAAGTCCTGAGAACAGTGACTGATCTCTGACCTTATTGATCCGACACCCCTCCAACCAGCTGAGTTGCTCCAGTCCAGTCAGCTGAAAAGGAATTTAAAGGGTCGTCATCTTGCCTATTCAATTCGCCTGCCATTAATAATGTTTTCATCCATGACAGTGATAAACACGGGGTACTTGAGGAGAGTTTATTAAGGTCAGTCCATAAATAAAAATAAAAATTTTAAAAAAATGGGTTTACACAGATGAACAGATGGATGGATAAAGTTAATGGGAAAACAATAAAAATGAAAATGGACAGATGGATAAAGCACGGTATCTGGCAGTGATCTTTCAAAGAAAAAAAGCGCACACATCCCTTTTGCTTCAGAAAATAGCATCATATCATACACTATCCTTCCATCCCTTAAAAATAAATAGGTTTCATGAAGCTGCTTCAGAATGTATACGTTTTGAGGATCTATGGCCTGACTAATCTTTGTCTTTTGATGCCTATTTTCTAAACAGGTACAAATGATCACAACCATTTTTCTACATCAGCTCTGTATCTGAATGCTACTGCAATATATATGTTCCTCTGTGCTTGGATTAAATACCAAAGGACTTTCGGGCTATGCCTTGTACTTCATTTGAGAAGCCAACAAATGTGACTTCCTCTTTTTTCAGAAAAGGCTTTTTTACAGCTTTAATAGAAAAATGCAAATTGAATGAAGAAAAGCAACAGCCTGATGCATATTATTTAAACTTCCAACCCTAACAAGATGCCATTAAAACCACATCACATTTTAGCCTCCCGTTAACTGGCAGATTTTTTTTTACATTTCTTTGGCCATACTTAATCTAAATTCATGTACCTGTTATTCCATGTGATCAAATTCCTCCAAGGAACAGACAAATTTCTTTCAGTAGCTTTTAGTTGCTTTCTATAGTGTTCACAGCAGTTTATAAGTACAAATATAATTACATCATTTTACTTTTCTTTCTATAAGCTATACTGCATAATCACCAAAACCATAAATCCCAAGTTCACTTTTTTTTCATTTTTTCTCAAAAAGTCTACAAAAGGCTCCCAGTTTGCAATAAATATAGATAATGTCCTTTGTCTAATCAGAGAAGTTAAATCATCCATTTTATCAAAATCTGTCAACTTCATCAACCATTCCTAGATAGTGGATTGTGTTAGATCTTTCCATCTCTGTTCATACAGTAAATTTCTGTTATAATCATATACTGAAATAATTTCTATGGCTTTTTTCTGTTTATCCAATCACAGAGGAAAAGTTCTGACTTCAATTAAGTATTAATCTTTAAAATTCTCTATATCAAAATATACATTTGGATCCAAGTTTTTTTAACCTTTTTAAAATGTCCACCAAGCATGATAAAGCCCATACATTCCTCAGACCGATACGCTCCCACAGAGAGGGCCTCCTCAGGGTGCCGTCGGCTGGACAATGCCGACTGGCGACACCAAGGGGAAGAGCCTTCTCTATGGCGGGCCCAGCCCTCTGGAACGACTTACCCCCTGAACTCTGCACCATCTCCGACCTCCGCCTCTTCCGTAAGTGTCTGAAGACACATCTATTCCATCTAGCCGGCCTAGCGTAACCTCCATTACTGACTATTAGACAGTTTTAAACTTGGGATTTTTAATTCGGTTTTTAGCGCAGGGTTTTATTTATTAGAATACGTTTTTTAAATTTTATATATTTTGTATGTATTTTAACATCCCTGTGCGCCGCCCTGGGTCCATTTGGAGAAGGGCGGGGTATAAATTTAATAAATAAATAAATAAATAAAATGTGTTCATGCTGTTCACATTTCCAACATACATTCAAGTTCCTTTATACATTCTAGATTAGGGCTAGTCAACCTTTTTATACCTACCGCCCACTTTTGTATCTCTGTTAGTAGTAAATTTTTCTAACCGCCCACCGGTTCCACAGTAATGGTGATTTATAAAGTAGGGAAGTCAATTAAATTAAAAAAAGGAAAGTGCTTCAGCATTGGACAAAATCCCTACCAGCCACCATGAAAGCTGGAACGCCCACTAGTGGGTGGTAAGGACCAGGTTGATTACCACTGTTCTAGATAATTTCTCTGGCACCATATATCAATGATACATCATTAGATAAAAATTCTCTTTGAGATTATAACATGATGTAGCTCAGAATCCAGTCTTTCCAAATGCTAAGGGGGACAGACCAGTGGTGGCATTCAAAATTCAGGGGAACGTTACTGCAAAATCCTCATTTCCTCCTGATTAGCTGGCACAAGGTTTGGATATGTAGCATATCCAAACCTTGGAACCTTGTGTATGGCTTGCAATACAAACCTATATTCTCTCCCCTTCTTGACTTTACACTTTTGCTGCCATCATTGCTTTCTGAAAGGTCTTATTTCTGCAAGGCCCCAAAGCAAAAGACCAGTGGAACTGAAACTTTAACTTTGTCCTGTGTGGGTTTCATAGTCACTGCACTTTGTAAGAAACTAGACCTTTGGGGAAATCTTCTGTCTCCTCACAGCTGTCGTATTCTACTTCCCAATAACCATTGAAATTTCTTAATATTGAAGATAAAGAACTGATTAGCCCTTGAAACCAATAAAAAACTATTGTAGAAAAAAACCCTCAGCTGCAACATTGCTGACTCAAAAGAAGTCAAAAGAGGTCTCCAAACTTGGCAATTTTAAGATTTGTGGACATCAACTCCCAGAATTCTCCAACTAACCATCCTGGTTGGGGAAATTCTGGGAGTTGAAATCCCCAAGTCCTAAAGTTGCCAAGGTTAGAAACCCCTGTTGTAAATGACGGAAATCACTAATAATTTCCATTATGGAGGTTGATGTGTTTCTGGTTTAAATGCATACATATGAATGTGTTCCTAGAGCCCAAAAGTTGCTTACCTCAGGCATTCATAAAAGTCCTTCTGAAACAAGTGGCATCTGCAAAATATGTTTAGGATTATGCCTTAGATGGCCATTGAGAATTTATATGTAATGCCCGGAAAGGAGAGTACTGTATATACATAAATTCAACTAAAATCCTTCCTTTGCTCAGTTCCACCCACCCTGCAAACATACAGTTTTAGAAATTTGGTTCTGTGGGGATTTGTACGGAGGAAAAGTCACATTTCCGGAATACTGCCCTGTGAACGATAAATTATTGTCACTCTGCAGTGACTGCTGATGAGAAATATTGATACCATAAAATAAGATGAAACCTTTAGTTTTAGTTTCAAATAGCTATATTTCCCCAAAGAACTCTTCAAAAATATTAAGGGGAGCACTGTTGGTAACGCTGTCATGAATTTCAATGAGATTTAGGTTCCATTCCCCAAAGTATTTTTGTTCACAGGAATCCTCTGAGAATTACCTGGGTTTGGTTTATAAGTCGTCTCTTCTAAATAGCCTTTCCTCCCTTGTCGAGAATGCTTTGATATAGGAGCCTACATTTGGGAGGCATGTGTGGGGGGACTTGGTAACCCATTGATTAGGGTCTACTTAGAGCCTGAAGTTTTCTAGGAGGTGTGTGGACATGTTGTTGGCGTACCGTTGAAACATAGTCCAAGCCAAAGCCAAAGTTGCAGCCCCTCTAGATATCCAAATAATTTACTGTTGGGTCAGAATTTTCCACCACATTTTACAAAAGGCCAAATGTCCCCCCTAGAGCCATTTGGCTAGTAAAGCCGTTGCTGAGTTATAAGCACACTGGATAGCCTTAGGCTGCTCATATTTTCTCATATGGGCTGGCCTTTGAGCTTGCGTGCATTCTACCTGTCTCTTTTTACTGAGGGCATCCCTTTTTCTGTCATTGCTTGCTACAAAATCTCTACCTCTAATTTTTTTTTACAGCTTCCTAGCAAAATATTGTTAGTAAGATTTCTTAGCATGGTTATTTATACTTCAACTCCCTCCTAGAGTTTCTGGCGCGAGCAATTATGGGCACCTCCAGGTTTGCCCATGTAACACCGCTCCTGCGCGAGCTGCACTGGCTACCTGTCGTCTTCCGGGTGCGCTTCAAGGTGTTAGTTATCATCTTCAAAGCGCTCCATGGCTCGGGACCTAGCTATCTGCGAGATCGGATCCTGCCCCACACATCCTCACGACCGATTCGCTCCCACAGAGAGGGGCTTCTCCGGGTGCCGTCCACTAGACTTTGTCAGCGGGCGACGCCCAGGGGAAGGGCGCTCTCTGTGGCGGGCCCGGCCCTCTGGAACGACCTTCCCCCTGATATTAGAACGACCACCGACCTCCGCTCCTTCCGGGTAAAATTGAAGACCCATCTCTTTCGACTGGCCGGCCTTGAATAGTTCTCTCTGTCTTTTAATTACAAATTTTAATGGGTTTTAATTATATATTTTTAGCATAGGTAGATTTATTTAATTTTATTTTAAGTAATGTTTGTATTTTGTATATTGTTTTTAATTATGCCTGTGCACCGCCCCGGGTCCCTGTGGGGAGAGGGTGCGGTTAATAAATCTTAATTTGATTAATTTGATTTGAAAAGGATGTGCACTGCCTCTAGTACACATCCAAGACAACGTAGGCATGACACAATTTTATATACAACCACAACTGGCAACATGCCTTTGAATTATTGTATACAATATATGCATTAAATTATACTGACATACATACACTTGAATGATTATATACAGCCATATATACATTATAACAATATGCACCTACTAGTATATTTGAATTATTATATAGAACAATATATACATTACATTATAATTATATATACAGTACATGCATTTGAAATATTACATACAATGAGAATATCATTATATGTTCGCCAAACATAGAAAATATATTAGGAGTACACGACCATATTAGTAGCCTTGTCCAAATATCAGGCACACTACTGGTTGCATTACCTTGATTTTAAAAAAATGCTTCCATGAGATGCTAAGAAAATGGAACTTAATATTTTCATAACCGTGCATGAATAGTGGCACCAAGTACATTGGGAAGAAGTCAATGAGACTTACACAGTCAGAGATCACTTTAGCATGTCATCTTTCTCTTCCTCTATGCTTTATGTACACTTTTTCTCAGTGGAGAATCTGTGAAAAGAGTTACAGATAGTCCTCAGCTGATAACAGTTCATTTAGTGACTATTTCAAATTATAATGGCACTGAAAAAAAGTGACTTATAACCGTTGCAACATCCCCATATCACACAATCAAAATTCAGGCATTTGGCAACCTACTCATGTTTATGATGATTTCAGTTTCCTGGGGTCATATGATCACTTTTTCCAACCTTCTGACAAGCAAAATCAATGGAGAAGCCAGACTCATTTAGCAACTGTGTTACTAACTTAAATTACAGTGAGTCACTTAAGAACTGTTGCAGGAAAAGTTGTAAAATGGGGCAAAACTTACTTAACAATTCTCTTGCTTAGCAACAGAAATTTTGGATTCAATTGTGATTGTAAATTGTGGACCACTGTATACGTAGAAGAATTTTCCTTTAATAGTTTGTCAATCATTAAATGGGTATATTATTAACATGCACCCAATCCAATTTTGTTGGACAACAATGGCATTCTTCATCCATCCTCTGCATTTTCTATGCAGAGAGATTATAAATACATTCAGGTTAGTGTACAAATTGTGTGTATCCTCCCAAAGACACCTTTACATAAACTTTACACTGAATGCTTGTTAAGATACTCATTCTATATGTGTTGAATTTCCAAGGGGTAAATTTTTGATATTTTCTTGAATCTTTCTTTTGCTTTTAAATCAAGGTAAAGGTAAAGGTTGGCAGAAGCTGGGACAAGTAACGGGAGCTCACTCTATTACACAGTACTAGAGATTCGAACCACCAAACTGCCGACCTTTCTGATCGACAAACTCAGCGTCTTAGCCATTGAAACATTGCGTCCCTATTTTAAATCAAGGGAGCAGGCTATTTGTAATAAAGTCAACACCTCAAGGAAACCAAGCAATGTGGGCTGTGGTGCCACATCAAGACAGTGTGCAGTATGTAGACCTTCAATAATCCTGTGAAGAAACAGATTAACTTAACATTATTAATGCAGCTAATAAAGGAATAAAACCTTCTATTTTCTTATTGCAATAAAGATGCATACAGATATCACCACGTTGCACAACCATGTCCAGTTTGTGATAACTGCAAAAATGAAAGCAACATTACTGACACAGCAAAAATAACCACAGAGAGAGAGAGAGAGAGAATGAGAGAACAAATTCACTTATCAGGCATTATGTGAAAATGATTTGAAAATACACAATGTTTAATGTTCAAAGCAAAAGAAAGTGGGAAAGTAACTGAGCATGAGATAGCTTTCAAGACATAATCATGGTATAAATAGGTAAATACGCATGGGAGCACTGTAAATGCACAAGTAGTTTGGTGCCAATAAAATGTGGAAGATAAAAATAAAACGCAATATAGCTGCAGAAGTATTTGTATAAATCATAGAAATGTACAGGAAGGAAAGTAGCTCTGTGTTCATTCCAGATGAGGTAATACAAGGAATATAATGCAGGCAGCTAAATATGTAGCCGGGAGAACTGAACCAGAGTCCTTCTAGAGGTGACATTTTGCAAACGTTATGATTTTATCTGCAAATGGGCAATGGGCAGCACAAAATCATAAAAGTGGGATCAGTTGTCATTTTTAAAGGAGACATGCTCTAGATTTTCATTGCCTTTATTCATATTCAATTCTCAAAATCACGTCCTTCTGAATCTAGATCACTGAAAGCCTTCGGATGCATTCTTAGGGCTGCCTGCTGAACTGTTCACTTTGGTGGCAGGAATTAATCTCTGTATCTAAAATAATTGCTATAAAGGTGAGTTCCGGTAGGAGAAGAGAAAGTAGCGAGAACATACAATTGTTTTAAATATATGTAAAACTGTTACAGTTTCCACTGAATAACAGAACAATTGCTGCTGTTCCACCTTCTCCTCCATTCTATTCCTGAATCAGCCATCACCTCAGTCCATAAGAGGTGACTGGTGAGGGGAAAAGAGACTTAAAGTTTGTTCCACTGCTACAGTAATAGGGAAGTAATTTAACATGACTTAAGAAGAAAAATGATTTAACAGCATTGTCTCCAGTGATTTGAGATTAGAATGCTTCTCTTCTGATTTTGAACTGAATAGCATTCTGAATTCCTATACTGAACTGAATATCTAGCCAATGAGTAAGTTAGGCTGACAATCTTGCAGCAACCTTCCATGACTGAATATGGACATGAACCTTCCCTTACTTAACCTGTGTTTAATACCTAACCATTCTACCATATTGGTTCTATTTATTCATGGTCATGGTAACTTGGATTAAAAAAGAGTGCAGTGCTGTTGTGAAACTTTCATTTGAAAAAGCAAGAATATGAGCTAATTTGGGTACTTGAATATTATTGCACAAGTACAGCAATAATGTTATTTGCACTTCTTGACTCAGCAAATTCCTTTCAAGTGGCCACTACATTACAACAGCAACAGCTACTGTGTGTTCTATATCTCCAGTTCCTTTTCTGTTGCCATTCAACAGAAAAAGGTAAATTAAGTATGCATGCATGGTTACTACATAGATGGTATTGTAGGAGGAGAGCAGTGTTAGCCTGTGGTGGCAAAAAAATGGGAAATGACTCACCAAAGCTTATGCCTTTAAATAAAATTTGACTACTTTTAAAATATAATATGTATACAGTATATAATTTAATTTTATATAATTTATTATTATATAATATTGTTTTGTACAATTGTATTACACATTTTAAATATTTAGATGTATTTGTGTATTTATAAACATATTTTACATACTTCATTGTATATTTTATTTTATATTACAGTTTATGACATTTTATATTAAGCCTATGTTATCTAAAATAAAAATATGGCATCGGTTTTGATCCTTTTCTCCTAAATGGAGAGGAGAGTTGGTAATTAAAACCAATATAATGGTTTGGGTCTAGATCTAAGAGATCCGAGTCATATATTAAATGGGAAATTTCCAATACAATCTAATCTATAAAATAAAACCTTGCCAAATTAAAACTATAGGCAAGTACATGGTTTTGAAATATAAACAACTGAATTACGAAATATTGCTCACTCTTTAGAAACAATTTGATGGGACCTAATGAATAAAGCTGAGAACTGGATTTCATGAGGTACAATGTCAGGGCTCCCTAATAATGGGAGATAGTACTTAAACAAAGAGTGGGTGGAGCCACAATCATCAATAGATA